>WBMZ01013550.1:0-274003 GCA_013400975.1 Atrichornis clamosus | reverse complement strand
CAGGCTCAAACCATAACACAAGCCAATATTTTAGCATTATCAAATACCTTTCCAAAAATTTTAAGTGAAATAATTTTTTTTTAATTTTATCTAATCCACTGCTTTATTTTATGTAAACCTCCTACATCAGTAAAACATGTTAATACTTGTAATAGACACTTAAAGTAGCAAGGCAAATTTAATAAGAGAGAATGGACTAGAGTGTCTGTACAGACTGAGTGATTTATAGGTCCTGATATTTTTCAGTAATGTCGCTGCTAGAATATTTTGAGGTTAAAACTGAATTACATCAGGTAAAACACTAGTGAAATTTTAGTGTGGGAGCTGAACTTTACACTAGCCCAAATTCAGGTAATGTGTCTTCCAGTATCAAACTAAAGCACCTAAACGAGAAGAGCCATTGTTCTGTTCATGGAGAAACAGACTGCTCAGAAATGCAGCCCACCAGAAATCTCAGTTTGTACCTGGCATCTCTGGTGGCTAAATTTGTATCACTTGTAGCTCTTACTCCACTACAAAATTCTGGTTCTCATTTGCAGGGAGAAATCCATGACTAGTCACGATGAATCACGCCCACATGTGGACATTCCATGTACACACTGAATGAAGATATTATTCCTTCTAGGGTTTAGTTAAAATTCTTTGGGTGCATCATGAAGACACAGAGGAGCTGATAAGATTGCAAAGACTGCAGGAATCACACTGGAGGTGTGCAGAGAGCTGAAGGAGTCCAACCTGCTGCAGTTGCATCCATATGGTAGATGGGTGGTTCTAGGACCATTTCCCAGAGCTGCATCCTGTTTTCTTCTCAAAAGGAATTAGTTGATTTGCTGTGAAAGAGAGCCTTATGTTGTGCATAACAAGGGAACAAGGAGAGAGGACTGCATCAGGGTCTAAATTATCTGGTGGTGTAAATTTAAATGTTTCATCTTTTAGGCATCCTATGAAATATCTACTGTGCTTAAAAACACCCCAAAACTCAAAAACACCACAACCCAAACCAACAACAAAAAACCCAACAACAAACATAAACTGAAGCAAAAAACCAGCATTCTTTCCCCTCCTTACCCCTCAAAAAATCCAAACCCAAAACCCCCCAAAAGGATTAAAGAGCAAACCTGAACACTGGTGCCCTGTACCTTCAGGCTTAATCATTTTCTTATTCCCTTAGTTTACTTCAGTTCTCACCAACACCAGATCAAGCCTACTATATTCTTGATGACTTTGGACTGTCTCTTACTTTCAGACATAGGAATTGGTCTCTGGTCCTTTTTTAAGCTTAGCAGGATAGGTGTATTTGATTTAGTCTGGTGAATTCAAGCCTATGAATTTTATAGGGATAATAAAATTGCTTCAGTTCTACAGTGATATTTACCATGGACCATAGGTACACACAAAAAGTTCGGTTGTCTTTTGTTTTACAGATTTTTGCAATTAGTGAAAAAACAATAAGGTTGTTCTTTTAAATTATTTCATAACAAAAACTATTGGATTTACAGTAACAGTATATGAGTATACTATTTGCAAAGTTTTTCAGTGGATGTGATGTCTCAGAAAAACAACAAAACTTTATGTTATAAGCCTATCATTATCTCAAAATACAAGTAAAAGTAGACTTATGCTTCTTTTTTCTAAAAAGTCAAAAAGGTCCTGCTGCCAGTAAAGGCCAATTTATTGCAATATGTGGGTAAACAGCTATTTTATCAGTGAAGAATTTACCTTGTCTTAGCTTAGGCCTCATATGTCAGGTGCCATACTGGCAGAGAAAGGCAAAATGTGACCTATATGTATTTTAACTTGCTTGAAATAACTCTGCTTGCTTTTTCCCTTGGAAAAAGTGGATAACCACAACTGGCATGGCAGAAACATAGACTAGTCTCTCCATTTAACTTTAAAAAATCAATTGAAGTAGAACAGTATGCAGTTAAACATAACTAAAGTATTTTCCAGACTGAAAACAGATTCAGTGAAAGCCATTGAAGTTCAGGCTTCAAGGAGCCTAAATTATTTTCGAAAAATTACCTTAAGTTCTTAAAAACCACATAGTACTTCTGGAAATTATAGCCAAAAGAGATATTCTCATGTCATGTAATTACTTTTTATAAACTGCATCAAGAGACACAGCATACTCTTTCTGATATATTACAGAATAAGAAGAGTTAGTAAAGAAACAAGCCATATCTGTTGAAATGTGCATGAAGTATGAAATCTATACAGTTTAGTGAGATACTTATATTATCTGTTTGTTTAACACAGCAATACACTGCACCCATTAAATACAGAAATTGTGTGATAATAATCCAGTAGGGAGAGCTAGAGTGTAATACTTTTGCCAAGCACTTAATGCCAAAGATTCAGACTGCATAATCAATTAGAGAAGACGTTGCTATTATGAGATGCATTTCTGAAGGACCTCTCCAAAATGCCTAAGCTCTCTTATTTACATTTTGGCTTGCAATTGTTGCCCCAAGGAAAGAAACCAATCTTTCTTCCCTCCAACATGAGTGAGCTTTGCAGCTGCCTTCAGAGACACAAAACTGTGTCCTTCCTCAGCCTGTTGTCCATCCTGCACTGAAATCATTTGCCACAACCCAAAGGCTATGACACTCTGGATTCAATACCATCTCCAGAACAGTGACAACTTGTTGTCAGTTAAGTATGTAGTCCTTTTTTTTCTAATATTGTACTTTGCAATAAAAATTTGAATTTGGTCCAACCACTGTGCATTCATTTCTTGGATATCCTTTTAAACCAGTCTTAATCACTATGTTTCTACAGGACTATACATGTCAGCAGTGCAACTTCCAATAAATAGAACATTACTTGAAATCTGATGAAACTAAGATATATTCTATAAAAATATTCTAGTCTGTTACTTGCCCTTATTTGGATGAATTTTTTGTCCCTGTGCGTTTAATATAGCTATAAAGATTACAACTCTACATGAGATAGATAGATAGATAGATGAATAGATAGATAGATATATGATAGATAGGTAGTACAATGGATAAGACTGTACAGGTCAGGATTCTCCAACCCAGGGCAGTGTTATTCTCCTTCCTGCTTTCTTCCCTCCCTACGTGATTGAACTGTGTCTGCAGTGTGTTAAAAGATCGTCCAAATCTTTTCACCTCTTCCTGTACACTCATCTAAGAAATATGGCTCAGTTCTAGCTGAAAGACATGCTTCATGAAGAATATTATCTTCCCTGAGCTCTTGGAAATGCCAGTTGGAAGCAGTTATGGTGTGCAGCAGAAATTCATGTGCAGAACTGCATTACAGAGCACTGAGGGGCAGGACACAGACACTACACAAAGGAAATGTCCTACAAATGTCTTGGCTCCAAGTGATTGCTGAGCAGCCTGTGCCTGTAACAGCAGGAAAATTACTGAGTAGAGAGTGAAGAAATTAAAATCTGTGCTGGGTCTGGCACATTCCTGTGACACAGAGGGCAACTGAAGAAATTTGATAATGCTGCACTCTACATTTTTCAACACTAAAAACATCCACTCACAAAAGTTATTTCCATCTAATATTAGCCATTTCTAAGGTACCCAGTTATTATCAGATTTTTGTGCATAAAATCGTTGTATAGACCTTTGGGCAGTTATGAACTTCATGTGATAGTTGCCCAGAAGGTAGAGGGATGTTTATCCAGAAGGTGTATTTATCTAGGGAGATATCCAGAAGGTAAAGACAGAACACAGTAGTCTGCTAACATTTGTAAAAACTGATCAATGGACAGAGATCAAATCTTGCAATGCTGAGTTGTGTTTGACAAGTGTTGTAGTGTGATGGAGAGAAAATATTAAAGGGTAATTTGAAAAATGAGAAGCAAATTAAACATGCCCTTTTATTTGAAATATTTTGACAATAAAAACGACAGTGTCCACAGGTACCACCAGTCTTCGTGCCACATTATTGTCTGTCTACAAAATTATAAACAAACCCTTTTCTAATTAAAAAAAATAAAATGTTATGCAAGCCAAGTAAAAACAGAATTTTGAAATAGGATTTGTATTAAAAGATGCAGCTTTTCGAGACAGAAATATATGCAATGTATGGTGATGTACAGATGACACTGAGCATTATTGCTCTTGACGCCAGGGTAAAAATGGTGTTCAAGTAAAAAAGCACTTGTCGAATAGAAACATGAAAGTGGAAACCAATTCATATTTTTCACTAGAAAATAACAAAACAGAACCAGTATAACAGGCACTGTCCCCTGTTACTCCTTATTCCAAGAGGAAACAAAAAGCACGTCTGCCCCATTAGAAACTGATGTCAGAGTGATTTGAGGCTAACTAACAGCACAAGAGATGAAACACCCGCTGTAATTTGTGATTCCAAGAGCTGCTATTGCTTTGGGAAGGCTGAGCTATCGTGTGCGGTGGGGAGAGATGGAACTGCAGCTGTGCTGTCATAACAAGGTTAACCCGCAGCCAGGGGAAGTTGTCAATCTAAATGGAGACATATTGTGGAGGGACTAGGCTCAAATTCCCGGCCTCCCCGAGGGAGGGATACCACGGGAGCCGAGTCCCTCCTCTTGCTCAAGGAGGTCTGAGTGAGACAATTGCTTCCACAGGCTGAGCCAAGTTGAGGAGTTCGTGTCCATTTGGGCTGATAAAATTGCAACAAATGGATTTATCCTTTTGCAGCAGCAGTGCTGTTGAAATTTTAGAGGATAGTGACAGATTATCACAAGAGGATTATGCTTGTTAATTGATATTTCTGGTACATTTGACTGGAACATGAAGGTGTCAGGGTCTAGATGCTGAGCTGACTGTAAAGAGATGGTTGAAACTAAGGCCTGTGCTATGGCACAGCAGCTCATGGATGAGAAGTTGCTCAGCCTTATGCAGAACAAACTACTTGGGGATGAAGAACACCTCCAGTGTTCCTCAGTCCCCTGAGGATTGTGACTGTGAAGGGGTTTGGCAGCCCACACCTGTCTCCTGCCCCTTCCTCCACATCTCTGGTCCTGTTGGTAACACCAAAGTGCAAGTAAAGGAGAAAAACATCCCTCTCCCTCTCCCTCTCCCTCTCCCTCTCCCTCTCCTTCTCCCTCTCCCTCTCCCTCTCCCTCTCCTTCGCCCTCGCCCTCGCCCTCTCTCACTTTCTCTCTCTCTGACATTTGCCTTAGCACCTTTCATCCAAAATGAATAATATACCTTTGCTGATGTTTCTTTGGAAATTATGTGGCTTCAAGAGATCACATAGGAAATCAGACCAGCTTTAACTTGTAATAAAAACTGGTTAAAATTTATGCTGTTCTTCATTTTTATTATTTATTACATCCTTGCCCGAGTATATTGATTTTGTGCCAACCTCTGTTCTCGTCACAGTTTTTGTCACACAAATGAGGTTCCAGAAATGTAATGCCTATATTTTATGAAATACAATCCTATGCCATTTCAGGATGACCTTTTCAGTATTCTGCATTCTGATGGGTTGGCTGTTTCTGAGGCAGGGACCTATTTCCATCTACACCTTATCCCCTCAACACTTATGTTTTAAAACTAATTTAAACAGAGGTTGCTATATCAATTTCTTTTGTTTGTATTGGCATGCAGAGTTTACAATCTCCTTTCTGAAAAATTGTGAACTCTGCACAGCTGGCTTTTCATTGTACGTGCCTCCATGCAGTCTCCATGTAGGAGTTTTAACTACAGCATTAATTTTGGTATTAGAATGTGTTACACCAATGAGACTGTTTTGCTTTTGATTCCAAGCAATTCTAAATGCACATTTGGAACAGAACTATGAAATATACTAATGAAAGAACTGTTTACCCAAAACAGTATTGCTTGGCTATAAACAGTATCCCTCAGCCTGACCAAGGAGGAGCAGAGGCCCCAAAAACACACACAGACTTACAAGGTTATCATAGTGTCACCATAGAGTGGTGGAGCATACACACAATGCAGAAAAGAACCTAGATGATTACTCCTGCAGGGGCGGGGTGAGTCCTTATAGAGTCAGCATCTGTAGGCAGAAGACTTGGAGAATAAGGATATCATAAATAGCAATTTCTAGTCATTCCTTATTAACTTTTCTGGCAGTAACATTAAAAAAAGGCACAGCAAAACTTTCTTTAAAAAACAGATCGTATTCTCAGCTCTTTCCCTTTTTGTTCAGCGTGATAATAGTTCCTTGCAGGATCATGAAGGCATCTGTTAATCTCCTCCTATCACACAGATCACAGGAACTGCTGACTCTTGATTTCTCTTATGACATCTTTAGTATGTGGTATTTTCCCCAGTACACAATAATTTACTTTTGAATGGAATACTTTAGAACACACAACAAAAGAGTCTGAAATTACATTTCTTCACAAGATAATCCAGTGGGTAAGATGTTTAATCAGAATTTGGGAAGCTGAGAATTTTTGTTGGTCCCTCTTATGGCTCTGAGCCCCTGGGCCCGTGCTCTGAGCCTGTGCTGCTGTGGCAGCACTTCCCATCCATCTATTAGGGCCAGTGGTTCCCAGAAGCACGGGCTCAGAGGGAGCTGACAGCCAGCCAGCTCTCAACACAGCCGTGCAAGTGCAGTGACAATGACTCATCTGTGACAGATCATCGAGTTCCTGTGTGCGCCGGGGAGACAATTTGTGTGTGCGCAGGAAATTCAGAACATCCAGGGTGTCTTTGCCTGCTACATGTGCTTCTGGCACCTGTGTGGGTTGTGCAGGAATCCTGGCACGTCCTGAGCATGGATCCATAGTGTGTGCGCTCTTTTTGTGTGCAAATATTCCTGCCTGGAAAACATATGAGCTGGGAGAGTCTCAAGGATGTGCAATGGCAAAGCAATTCTAATTTTTACCAGCTGAAGTCCAGCACGTCTCTGCTATGTGTGCACAGGGTGGACAGCCTGGGCACAGTAGGGTATTTATTGCTGCAAAACATAGGGGATTCCAGAATGCTTAAAAAGAAATATCTTTTTCTGGGGGAAGGGGCTGGGGTGGAAAGAAAGAACTGTTTTTTTTCCTATCCTCATTCAGAGGGAAAACTAACTAATACAGAGTGGCTGTGGGGCTGTGTCATCCACCACCAGCAGTTACAAACCAGCACAACACTCCTCACTGCTCAGGTGGGTGCAGCATCACGCCGTGCCACCACCGCTTTCTTTTGAGCATCAGCGTCCTGCTGATACTCCTGGGGATCCTCTGCCTCTTGTCAAGGCAAGCAGAGACCCCCACAGAAATATTCCAAACACTACAAAGCCGGCCAGCTTAAGCTGATTCACACTATCTTGCTGGAATGGGAAGTTTCTGCTGGTTGTGGGTTCATCCCACTGCACCCTCCTTTTAAAGGACAGGGTGTTATAGATCAGCCTATTCATAGTTTTCAGAAAAAAGAAAATACTTTGGATGACATATTTTGGGCATAAAATAGCAGACAGAGCAGTAAAACCAATGAGGCATATAGACCTCATGTACTCTCATGCTGAAATTATTAAAGAGCCTAAACTGCAGTTCAGTCAGTTAAAGCCCTTCCTGCCCAGCCTGCACTGCTGCTTGAAAGAATTAAGTCAGAGGGGAAAAAAACAGTCTTCTCCAGTAAACAAGCAAACTTTTAAATAACATGGACTTTAGTCCCTGAATATGTAGTTAGACCTCTGAGCAGTTAGTTATCTTCACGCATTTCAAAGCCATTACTGTAAAATTCAAGAAAACATGAGAAAAAAAATGAAAGTGCAAATACATGTGAGGCAAAACCTTTCCTGCAGAGAACCAGAATCCAGAGAAGCTTATATATCAAACAGTTTAAGGAAATACATTACCATTTTGGATTCGTAAGGGTTTTCTTAGGAGGATTAAACACCTTCTTCTTTAGAAAAATTTCATCTTAAAAGCTGTCACTTGTCATCCACAATGCCCTGGAGGTTTAGTGAAAGTCCAGACAGCACTGCAAGTCAGAATTTTATTCAACAGTTCCAAGTCAGTTTCACAAAATTAAGGCAAGGCAAAATGAATGTTTGGGAAAGACATTTTTTTGGATAAACATTCCTGAGCTGTATAAATAACGACAGCCCAACAGGAGGAGCAGGGTGTGGGAAGTGGAAAGACTGTAATAAATGCAAGCAAGAGACTTTGTGAGTACCAAGGCACAGTTATGCTGTAATCACCAACATGGGTACTACCTAGGACGAACATTTGCAGAAAGGGATTTGTTGTAGCTGTATTAAAATATTTCACTGATGTAAACACATCAGTGCTGATCTATCCCAGCTGAGTACCTGGCTCTTGAGACCTCTTCAGATCTGCCACTGTAGGGAAAATAACAGCCAGACAGAGCTGGACATCATAGCAGGCAAAATCAAATAGGAATTACAATCTGTAGACTGCACAATGTGCTGTAACTACAAGAGTCAATTGAATACTTGCTCTTTCCCTGTGAGGACAATGAGGCATGGGCTTGGAAGCCTGGAAAAGCATGATCTGAGCACAGCTGTAGCAGCGAGGGCTCCCAGGGCCACCAGCCAATACTTCAGAGTCCTGTTGTACCCTTCAGCTTGAGAAGTAGAAGCTGTGGCACTGTCGAGAGGGTGAGAGCAGCCAGGTCAGGCAGAGCTCAAAGCTGAGGTGGGTGTGTGAGACAAAAGGTGCCACAAAGCCAAGATTTCCAAGCCCTGGCATGCAGTGAATTGGCTGATGGCACACTGTCTGGGTTGTTTTCTTATGCCAGATCACATCAAAAAGAGCTAAAAGACATTAAACATCTCCTAATATGAAGTTGCCTTGAAACAATGGCTGGAGTTGTCCCAGGGATGCTGTGTGAATATGGGAATTGCTCCATGTGATCCTGATGCATCCACAAAACAATTCCCCTGCTAAACTGTTCAAGCCAGCTGTGTTTAAGGCAAAACAGGCAGATGCTTAGGCAGTAACACTACTCTGGAGAAGTGCAGTGGGTACTGCCCTGTCACCCCAAGCTGGGTGGGTAGCAGCAGCTGAAGGACAGAGGATCCATGCTTCCAGGGAGGCAGCCCATTGAAGCAGCTGGATCACTGCCTGCAGGGTGCCTCCCTAGTCCCACAGCAGCAAGACTCATTTTCTGAGCCCCTCTCCTCCCTACGTGTTCCTCCCTTCATCCCAGATCAGCTTTCTCAATGCTTTGTTCCAGCAGCCAATGCCTATCCTTGACTTATAAGAAAAATCAGTTTCTGTTCACTCGTGGGGATTTTTGAAACCTATAAACTACTGCTGAAATTGTGCTCCTCATGTTGAAGACACTTGCAGGATGGAAAGGGGCAGACTAAATATGTGTGCCCAGTACTATATCATTCATTTGTTCTATTTGTATTTAAGACAAAATAATCTAAGATGGGATTCTTCCCTCCAGGCTGTTCTTTTTTGTTTCTGGGAATCAAGAATGTTAAAATCTAACCTTAGCTTCTCATATTTAAAATGGGAAAGTAAATGCCATCCTTGCTGGGGGAAGGAGAAGTGAAATGGAGACATTTGAAAATGGAAGCATTAAGATTATGAGGCACCAGGAGCTATATTAGTGAGGTTTCTGTCAGCAGCAGAGATCAAAAGAAAGATCTGAATAATCTAAACAAACCTATATGTTTTTTAGCAAAAAAAAAAGCCATTAAAAAAATCTACAGTCATATCCCCCCTTATTTGGCATTAAATACAACAAGGAAGCACAATGTGTTCATTTACCTAAACACTTCCTCATAAAAACAGTTCTACTCCCTCACTTCTTCTGGATGAGCATTATCAGAGAGTGTTTCCCTTCTTCATATGGCTTAAAATGTTGATTTTATTCTGTATTCTTCAGAAAAAAAGATGCAAACAAGAAATTCCAGTCAATACCTAAATACTTCTGTCACAAAGGAGTCTTGTCAGAATTTCTTGTAAGCTAAATAGGAAAATTTGAAATAGTGGCAGATCTAATATTAAAAAAAAAAAGGAATACTTTACATACATATTAAATGTTCTTCTTTCTTCTTTTTCCACACATTGGCAAGACTGTCCTTTACATACATATTAAATGTTCTTCTTTCTTCTTTTTCCACACATTGGCAAGACTGTCCTTTACATACATATTAAATGTTCTTCTTTCTTCTTTTTCCACACATTGGCAAGACTGTCCTTTTACGTGGCATCCCATTGGCCCAAATTTCAGACAGGGGATATGAAGACAGCATAATTACTTACGCCATAAAAACCTCTTTTTGGATGTGAATAAAAAGATTATTTTCCTGAATACTTGCAGGACCTTCCAGCTGAGACAACAGAAATTCACTCAAGAGGGTACCTCAAGTTCCCCAGTCCTCCGCTGTGCTTATGGCCATCCCTGTAATCAGGAGTGGCATAATAACCCCCTTACTTTTGGTACTGATGGTGATGGTGACAACTTCCCCATTCATGGGTGAAAGAGACATGCAGTAGAGACGCTAGGTTTTAAAAATGCTGAGATATTTATAACTCCCCAAATTATGGTTTGGGTCTTAAAATCTGAAAATGTTGAGTTCTAGTCCTAGGAGCATGAAACTTCACAATTTTACAGCTTCTTGGAACAACCTGGGAGAGCTGGTAAAGTTGCTTAAAAATATATATATAAGGAAAGAAAAAGTAAAAGGAAGGGAAAAAAAAGTTTTGAGTGTTTCACACAATACCCTGGCTCCAGGTGCTGACACGTAAAGGGGAAGGTGTTCATCACAGGACAACTCATGATAAAGCACACAGGAATATAGGGAACATAAATCCAGTCCAGAAAGAGCAATAACTGGGTACTGATTGTGGAACTGGAACACTGAGGTAACAGTGATTAGAAATCAGTGTGAAAACAAAGAAGTAAAGCTAAATAGCACTTGTTGCTCCCAATCCTTTTGTTCTCCCAAGCAAAATGATTTCCAGAAGAAAAAGACTGGCTATGATTATGTTCCCTCTGTTTTGAAAGTAATTATCCTACAGGGATCAGTATTTTGCTCTTCCGTATGTTTTTAAAACTTTTTCCTTCTTCATGTGGATTTCAAATAAAGCACATTAGAATTGCTAATAACATTCCTTACTTAGCTAAGAATATGTCAGGTCAATTCAGCAACAGAAAGAGTCCAAGAACAGCAGAGCTAGAACAGAAATAGATGCAATTATTCTGTTTTCAGTAAAAAGTATATTTGCAAGATTCTGCTAAGAATTGAATACTCAAAACAAACACATTGTCAGGGGGAAAAAAAACCCAGCAAAAAACAAACTACCCTCACCAAGTAAAGAAAGGAAATACAGACCCAGAAATCCCTGTAAAACAACAAATTTAATTTCTGACATAAGGAAGAAGGTGGGGAAATGGAAATATCTGTCTTTGACAACTGAAGGGGAAACATGAATCCAAGGAATGACATGAACTGTGTTTCATGGCAGCTTACACCACCCAAATCCAGTCCAGAATATCAGTGAAACAGCCTGATAACTGTTCAGTGGGCTGTGTGAAATGACTTTAGGGATTTCAATCTGGGACTTACACCTATGAATCCATGCTATCAAAGATAAGTTCTAAATAATTTTGTTTAGAGTAAATATTTTTGGCTCAAAATCACATGATATAAATTAATTGATGGCATATAATTAGGTCTACTATATGCAGATGTATAATAAACACACACTGTGTGAAATTCTCCAGCATTTTACATTATGACTTCACATTACCTTCTGATGGTAGGCATCATAGTGCATCTCGCCTAGAACTTACACAAGACAGTGCCTCTCCTATCTGATTTTACCAGCTCCTCTTTCAGTAATCAGCAGCAGGCAAAACATTGATCACAAAAGTAGATGTACTTGGTTTTATTCAATAGGGCAGTACTCTATCCTTACACATGGCCTTGGAGCTATAATCATCTGAGAGGTGCTAGGTCTTATTCTGTGGGCCTGAGCACATCTGTAGTATTCTTCAACTGGAGCAAATATGGCCCATAAGAGCGTCATTTGAGTAAAGGTGTAAAATATCACAGCTGGTAAAAAGGCTTTTACACACCTAAAGATCATAGACTTAGAGTGGATTTAAGAAAACCCTCTACATTGTACGCATAACTTTTACTCATACCCTGGCAAATAAGAAATTAATGCCAATTTCATGGTACTGTTGATTTGATAAGCTGTACAAAGCCCCAGAGAACAGCACTTCCTTCCACAAAGAAGAACGCAAGTCCTCAGGTAAATATGGCAGCACTTTGTGCACAACCAGCTGCACAGATGATTCCTCACATGTTGTGCCAAAGCTTCAGCAGGGAGGTGTGATTGCCTCATGACCCACCAGGGCCAACCTCCTCAGCTTCATCCCACAACAAACAGACTTGAAGGACCAGAGAAGCTGATTTTTGGTCAAGTCTTTGTCAGGTTGATCTAAGCTTAAATCGCTTCTGACAGCAGGGCAGTTCCTTGCACTGTCTCTCCCAAAAGGGTTGCTGAAAGCTGATGGACTTACAAAGCAGTTCTGTCAGAGTATTTTGAAATTGATATTCTGACTAAGTTTACCAAATGCAGAGCAAATTCATTTTACTTTGAAACACTAGAAAGGATATTTCATTGTTCTCTAATTTGATGGTGGCATTAAGACTTGTCGGTTAATTATCAAAGAGATCATAGGAGCATCTTTGATTGTTTCATTAACTATACCAACAAAGCTTGCTCAGATTTATTTTTACACACAATTTCCATGACAAGGCTATGAAAAACAAGGTGCTTCTTCCATTAAACTGCAGTTTCATGATTCCTTTGCATCATTTCAGACATATATCAAGAGTCAATCCGAAGCGTAACTGGGATATCAAACCTAATGTGGCATTGCTAGAAGTAAAAATCCTCACCTTAATACCCAAATCTTTCAGTGCTCTTTGCAAGTCGGTCCCTTGAATCCTTATAAGCAATTTAATTGTTATAAACTTGAAGCTTAATTCAGATTGAAAAAATGACTTTAAAACATTGAAAAATTTTGAAGGAGAAAAAAGCACTTTATCATTTCTACTCTCAGAGAGATGACGAGGTGGAGAGAGGGGTGTGAAGCCAGAAGTTGGAAGTGAAAGGCCAGGGATATCGCAAGGCTCCAGAAGGAAAAGGCCCTCAGCAATACTGCAAATGAAAATTAAGTCTAACCGTACCCTTTGTTTTCAGGAGTCCTCGTTGGACAGGATACACTGCTGAGATTTTGGGTTCTGGTTTAGTTTATGAGTTAGATTTAAGACTTAATTTTAAGTGCCAAGATATGACTTAGATTGAGGGCAAAGTTTCAGGTTTTAATAATCTGTAGTCTTTAAAATGAAAACCAGGAGCCTCTCTTAGATCTTATTTTATCTGAAAGGGAAGAGGAGCTTGCCTGTAACAGTAAATTGGACTCAACACCTATACAGCATTATTTTATGGTTTACTGGACATTTATTTTAGTGAAGTCTGCATCTGCATTACATCAAAGTTGAAAGGAAAGACACAAGTGAAACTCAAATTCAGACCCAAGCAACAGTCGAGTCAGCTATGGAGATGCTAATTGCATTTCTATTGATTAAATTTACATTCTGGAAATAATGAAACTATTTCTGTTGCATTTACCTTATCATGATCCCAAGCAAGGCAGAATTATTATGTAAAAGGAAAGAATAATACAAAAATAGCAGGTTCAGGGAGAGAAAATAAACAAAACAAAACAAAAACCACAACCCAAACACAAAAAAACTCTTGCTCTTTTCCTCTCTCACTCCCCAAAGCTACATGATTTGCTCCCAGTCCATAAGGTCCTTAGTTCCAGTGATTGGGATGATGGATGGCTCTACTTCAGCTGCAGCAGGAGATGATACAGCAATGTATCACTCTGCAGGAAAAAACAATAGAACAAACAAAGCAGCAGAACAACATGGTGGGCAGAAAAGCCAGGGGAATTCTCTGCTAGTGGAAAAACAGACAGCCCTACACTGGAGAGTGTAAAATGCAGTGTGTGGAGTTTATACACACTGTGGCCATGCTTGTTGAAACCTGATTAACAGGGGTGACCAACAACTGCAGAAGGGGAAGATCTTTTCTGCTTGAGTTCTGGTGTTTTTAGAGGAGTGCAGGCTATAGTAGATGTGTCATAGCCTAATTTCTGCTGATGTATAAAATTTAAAATGTTTGAAAGTCAGTAGGGTCAGTTTAGGGATAATCTCTGGGAAGCTTAGGTGACTCTGAAATTTACCTGTGCAAGCTACTATTGCCTAACTCATTCTAGAGCAATCGATTACAACATTCATGTTCTAATGTAAGCCAGTGTTCAAACTCAAATCCAATAAATCAACAATTGCTGTCCTAAAGCTATCATAGTTCCTACCATAAAACTCAGCAACAAATACAGTAAAAAAAAAGGAATGCTACTATTAAATATTACTGTCTTTCAGCAAGAAGAAAAAGCACAAGTGATGGCCTGAGGAAATTCTGAAGGTTTAAGTGAAATGCTTAAAACAAACAAGACACATCCAAAATATATTCATTATTTATGTATGTTTTCAACACATAATGCACTAATAGTGAATTAATTACAGCTTGTAATTTAGATGATTCAGACAAAATATAAGGAGATAAATATAACCATAAACAAATAAATTTACATAATACACAACACAAATATTCAAGGGCACTTTCTAATGCCCAAAGGGAGTAGAAAATACTGAAGCTCTTTGAATTAAATGCTGCAATAGGACAGGTTTTTCACTTTTTACAGGAAATCAGGTTTGTAATTCAGAGAAACTCATATGGAACTCTAATGATTTGTCATTGTTAAGCATGTTAACTGCTTGTTACTCAAACTTTCTCTCACTTTCCACTGTAAAACCTATTGAGTAGCATGTAATTTTGCTGAACTTAAAACAGTGAAATTGAGAGTTTTTCCCATACTAGCTGAATGCTCAGAGGAAACACCTCTATCATTTCTACAGCAAGGCCAAGGAAATAAATAGGTAATATTTCACCCACCTGAAAAACTCAGTTAACATTGTTTGAACACCAATGATGTCTGCATTTTTTTAGAGCAGCTTTATGACCTGTGGAAAGGGGTCCTCTGATTACTGGATTTCTCTTTTGCTTTTCTTCTGCAATTCAACAGCAATTTACACAAATAAATAACATTTTTACATGTAAATGTGACTCCAGTTAACTTAAATACCTGGAAAGTTGGGCCTTGCAGAACAGAGACAAAACTCTCACAGGGCGACACCTATCCTGGGAATTCACCAACAACATTTCTGTAAAGCCTTAGCAGGGGAGACAAAGGGAATTTCATGTTCAGGGTGGAGAGGAATGCCATGTCCAGGATGTGCATGCCCCCCACTCCTTGTGTGCCCTAGGCAAACAGTTGCCCAGGATTAGCCAGATGTTTCTTCTTGGAGATGGAACTGATTGAGAAAAATGGTTGAGCCCTACAGTTGCAACTGGATCAGTGTTTTTCTTGCTTTGACATCCAAAATAGCATGAATTACCCTCAAAAGCCCGTTGTGCATCTGAATTTGAACCCTAAACTGAGTGTACGCTTTAAACTTTTATCTCTGTGAGCCAGCTCCCAACAACCCTCAGTCACTGCACAGGCAAGATACATTTATTAATGTCTCGAAAGCACTAAAATATTAGAATGGTGACTTGAGAGAAAAGCCCGTCAGGAATTAATAATTTTTCCTTTGGAGCAGAGTTTTAATGGACTGCTCTTAAGTAAAGCCCATGACCTTGTATTGACCATGGAAGATGAAACAAATTCTTGAATCAGTCAGGGAGTGCTGTTAATTCTGTACACTTAAAAAAGGAAGGTTCTTATGGACATAATCTACATGTTCATGTGATTACAGAAATAGTATATTACTAAATACATAGAGGAGGGACCAAGCCACAATCTTGACTTTTTTCTTTCCTGACTACTGAACACTGGATTTGACAAGTTTATTATGCTTTTATATATATTCAAGGTAAATGCTCATATTCAACTTGAATATTCAGAATTCCAGAGAAATTAAATTTCTGCAAAACTGCAATTTTTCTTCCAGTTGGAACCTACTAATCTTGCATTTTTTTTTAACTCCAAATCAGAATATTTGGTTTTGTTAAATTGATCCTAAATAGTGCTTTTAAAATCTGATGATTAAGCCTTTTATTACATTTCTTTTCCAGTGAATTGTCACATCTTTATGAAAGTCACTACTCTTTCTGTTAAGTAGGGAAATATATGCTAGAAAATTATTACTAAGGTCATAAAATCAAACATTCATAACAAAAAATTGAAGGATTTTATAATCCCCTCTCCCTATTATGTGTTTGCCCTAGTGAAATCAGGATTGTACTTGAGAATACACCCTCTGCAATGGATTGGACTCACTGTAAAACTACATCTTCTAGCAAAGAATGTCCATGTTCTGACTGCCATGTGCAAACCTGGTCATGCCTTCTCAAAGTTTACATTTTAGTTTGAGAAAAGGTACAGGGAAGAGGCAGAAAGAATGACTTTATTTTCTATGGGGGAATGGTAGTCAATTATAAATCAACAGCTTAGAAATGAGATAAAAGAAAGAGCATTCATAAGGCAAAATATAATATAAACTAAATTAAATATAATGCAATACAATATAACCAAACAACTGCTACAAAATCATGAATGGCATGGAGAAAGTAAAGAAGAAAACATTAATGTTTGTAATAGCAGATTGAGAGCACAGTCAAGAAAAGAAAGTACTACTCATGCTATAATTAGATGATGCTACCCATTGCAGTAGCATTTTAAAATCTGCTTAGAATATAAATGAGTAAAGAAATGAGATAAAATGAAGAAAAGGTCCATGGATATCTATGAAACACAGTGATGTAACTGAAATTCCTGGTTGATCAAATCACAAACTACAGTTTACTTGCAAATGAATGACAAATTACAGAATCTGGAGACTCTACTGGAGAAAAAATTACCTCATGTTTTCCATTTCTTAAGATCTTTCCCAAAGCACTCATAATCTGACCCTGTCAGAGGCCAGATACTGGGCTGGAAATACCTTCAGTCTGCTCCTAACTGCTGTATTTACTATGTCGTAATCCTGGAAAAAGGTTTTAATTTTAATGTGCTATCAGCTGAGCTGACTCCTGAATGAGACAAAGAATACATTCACTTGAATGTTATAACAACATTTCCCCTAACTGAGGAAAAATATCTGCTATATTCATGAACACCTCGGGTTGTTTTTATTGGTTGTGTGGTTGGGGTTTTTTTCTTCAATATGCCGTATATCCTTTTCATACATGAAAGGCTGTAGATTTTTCTGCATTGCCAAAAAATCTCACTTTACCTGTGATATGAAAGGTCTAGCAGCTACAGGGTTGAGTGAAACTTTTTGAATATAAGTCATGTATACTTTACTAGGTGATTGAAGGAGGTCAGCTTGGCTCCAGTCTGCCTTGCTTTCATTTCCCAACTTGTTTACAGGTTTTCACGAAGTAGTTTTGATCACGTGTTGTGGAATCAAGTGTGATCAGAGGTTTCTCTGAGGTGTCCTCAGAGTCAGAAGTCCTGGTTGCTGCTCTCTCCTGCTGCCCCTGCTGTCAGGCCCCTGCCGTATCTGACGGCTCCAAGCAGACATTCAACAGGCAAAGCCCTTGGGAAGAAAAGGGTCAGGCCCCCACTCCCTTTTTCTAACTTTTATTTTAATTCCACCAAACAGTTAATGTGAAGTTTCAGTTCAAACAACTCCTCTGCCAGAGAGTTCTGACACTGGGCAGCACTTCATGCTCTGGAATCCCACATCAGGCTAAATGCCTCTGAGAGGTGGAGGGCATCTGACACGACTCCAGAAGAGGTAGAAAGAAAAGAGTGGATCAGAGTTGTTAGCAGGATTCTGAATCCAGCAGAAACCAAAGCCTCACACACTCCAACTGCTCTCTGCTGTCACAGTGATTATTAATTTCATGCTAACAATAAGTTTGTAAGCAAATTTGTAGCTCAGCTGGGGAAAAGACTGGAATAGCCTACATTTTTTTCTCTCTCATTAAACATTTCAAATACGACTGAGAGGAATTTTAATATTTAAAAAGAGAGATTCAGAAGCTATTTACTTCTCTGCAGCTTATTCTAACACCACCTCAGCTTATTTTTGCTCCCATGCATCTCTAATAAGTAAATATATGCTCACAGTTAACTCTAGAAATCTTTGCTATTTAATGAATATGGAAATAATTTAAGTCTCTAAAGCATTTCCCCTTAAAGCTTCTCTCCGCTACTCCACCCCGGCCTTATTCTTCTTCTCATTGGAACACTAAGATAAGCAGACAAAGTCCTTTATTGATATTCATCAAATACGGGATTTCCCCCTTTCCAGAAGACATGCCACTACTAATTTGGCCGAAAACAATCATCATGTGTCAGGCTACTCAACTCAACAGAAACCTGCTGTGGCTGGAGGTCATGTTGTGTTCCTGTGTGTGGCTTTTGTTTCAGCTGTACCACAGAAAATCCTCCATTTGTCCAGCATGAGCAGGCAGCTTTGTGAGCTGAGAGAGGACAAGACAGCAGGAAGCCACCCTTCGAGAAGGGACCTGTTCTCTGGTCTGTGAAAGAATACTGGATGAGGGATGCCAGTGAGACTAAAAGGCTGATGTAAGCAAGAAAGAAGAGATCAAGAGACCAGGGGGTGGAGGCTTCCTAGAATTAACAAAGTCCCTCAGTATCTTGAGCCAACATATACATGGTGAAGTGGTGAAAAGAAATAAATATGTAACAACAAAATTATTAGTTTAAATCTATTGCTAGTTTTTGACTGAAAGGTTTTGTTTCACTAATGAAATTATTTTATTTATTAAGGATGAAAGTATTTCCAGTAAAGCCTCATTCATCTTACTAAGCATAAGAATATTGCCTTTTATTTTACTTCTTTCAACACAATAAGAAGTGAGGGAAGAGAAGAAATATTCCCACTGTGTTTACTAAGACCAAGATTATATTCAGAATAGTCCCTTAATTATCCTTACCTAGTCTAGTCACTATTTAAAAATCTCACTCAATGGTTTAGGAAGAAATCTCTTTACAGCCACTAATTAAACACTAATAGCAGATAAAGCTTACTAGAAGAGCACCACGCCATTTTCAACTGTATTTCTTCCTTGAATATCATACATATTTTCTCCAACATTTGGCTAGGCAGGTGGCCAGCAGGCACTGTCAAGATAATTTATGTCTCTTGTTTATTTGAATAATTAAAGTAACAACAGCACTGGAACCCTGCAATTTTTGCACAACCCCAGCTTATTTTCCCATTCTTTCTACTCCTGTCCTCACAGAAGAAATCTCATGCACGAGGAAGGCGGCTTCTAATGAATCACTAAGGTACAAGGAAGTAGATCTTTGTGAAAGGAACAAATTTCTGTGCAGTTAATCAGAGAGAGGAAAATTCCCATAACAACCTACAAATCTGTCTCCCGCCCCATGTCTCAAACCACTCACACTCACCTCCATTGTCTCCTTCTCCAGGGAACTCCATGGACATTCAGCTTCACCCAGTCCTGTTACTCATGTGCTGCAGGAAGCATTTGGTGACTGACTGTGACTGCACACTTTATGTGTGAACAGCTCCAATCCTCCTGTTTCTGAAGGACAGAGGAGATAATCCAAAACCTGTAACCTTGAATGCTGACCAGCAAAAGGAACCAATAGAAATCAAGGGTCTCTGAATCTTGCTTCAACTCTCACCCTGCCATGGCTTTTCTGTGGCTGCACTTGCCCACGTGGAAGTGCAGGAGTAACTGATTGTGATCTCGATTGATTCCTGTGACCAACTAAATCCAAAGCATTCTTCTGATTTTGGTCAAAAAGCTTGGTCAGACTGAGAGACATAACATCACTGACCATAGGACAGCCAGAGTAACTCACAACAGGATTACACTCCTGACACGTCTCTACACATCATCTTTGTTGTTACATTTCTTTTCTAGAGAACTCACATTTTCCCTATGTTTCAGGAGATTTTTCTGGGATTTATGTGATATGTGGATATCTCCCTGAACTACAGCAAGATGGCTGGCCTTGCAGTGCAACACAGCTGCATTTGATGGGTGTTTTTTATATCCCTCCTACACCTTTTCTAAAACTGTCAGGTGGTTGTAAAAGATGAGAAAATAAAGTGATCTAATTGAAAGTCTTTTTTAAAATGTCTGTATAATAATTAGGAGCCCCAACTCCCATACTCACAAGCCAGGGGCAAAGTCTGGAGCAACATAAATTATATAAATTGCTTTGCAGATGAGCACATTAGCTAAAAGAGGTCTGGTTTTCCCTGCTAGGCAGAATTATTTTGCACCAGTATGGGGGAACCAAACCTTTGCCATACTAATCCTCAACACTGGTGGGTGGCATATTAATCTTGGTATTATTGTTTATGTTCTCTGGTGAGTAATGTCCAGAACTCTGAATAGTAACGTAGGAAGTTCCTTTAGGTAGTAAAAGACTTTAGATTATCATGTTCACAGAGCTTCTTCTGGTATGTTTTTCCCTCCGCATACATATTTTGATATGAATTTTAAAAAAACCAACAAACCAGTCAATAAATAGTTGTTAATGTAATGCTTGAACATGACAGCCTGTTCACTTCCTCCAATTAAAAATAAAGGACATGCAGAGCAGGGTTAAAATTTATGGAGTATTGCCAGTCAGTCACTCAATTTCAAGGGTCAGAATATTCTGCCTATTTTATCTGCTGATTCATCACATGACTGAATATTTTTCTCTTTTTAAAAGCCAATATTTTGAGACTATACATCTATTTCTTTGGGGAAGTCCGGGGCAAAATCAGATGTCAGACATACATAAATGAGATGCTAAAATATGGTAAGCACATCTGACAGTTCAAAATACATTATTTCTTTGCTGTCTGTCTCAGTAAATTTCTGAAAGGGAAAATAATATTACCTCCTTTATTGCAAATTGTATTATGAGACAGAATATTTTTGTTCTATAACCCTGGCAATCTTCTTGTGTTTCTACCACTAGGAAAATTGTCTTTATTCTGGGACATTTCTTGACTGGAATTCCACTTCTTTCAACATATCAATCCAGTAACAAAAAGCTTTTATTTTGGTGGGTTTCCCTATTTTTGTAAGAATGATTTCTGCCCTTTTGGAAACCTTAACACCATGTCTCTAAGTTTACAACTGAATAAAACAGCCTTGGTGCTAAATTGACCTTTTTTTAAAGAAAATATATCTATTAAACTTCCCAGCTAGATTTGGCTTTTGAAAAAAAAAACAACCAACCAACCAACCAACCAACCAATAACTCACCAAAAAAAAAATGAAAGGAGGATTGAAAAGCACTCAGTTCAGGCAATTGAAATGATGTTTCTGTAACTACTTCTGATTTTGGTGTTCTGCCTTTAGCTCTGCAAAACTTATCCTTTTCAAAGTTCTGTTCATTAACTTTTACAGCTATTATTTTGAAAAAATTATAATCCCAGTTATTCCCTTACAGAACTCCTACAATTCAAAGTTTTAATATACATATGAATGTACATATTCATATTTATTGACAAATAAATATGCCTTCCTAAAGGGAAAAGATCTCAAATTTCAGTATAAATACACTTAAAAATGTACAAGAGGAGTTTAAAAATACATAGTACCAAAAAGTATCCTTTAAATTAATATTTAAAGGAAATCAATTATTTTAAAACTAAGATTCCACCACCACAATCTATTTGATTCAAACAAAGAATTTCTCTCAGATGCACGCTATCTTATAGCTTTGTTATAGCAGGCCAAGTGCCCTGTGTCAGTTCAGGACTCTGTGTGGTGATTTCCTTTTAGCAAGCAGCAATTACAAGGATTAGGGGCTGAGGAGATGATAGGTATTTAGCCATTTCCCTGGCGCTGTTTCGGGGCAAACACACAGGTTCCCATGGGCCCTGAGCAACGGATCCTCTCCCAGCAGCAGGCACCCCAGCAGGTCCCTTTTGCCTCTGCTGCAGCTCCAAACGGCACATGCCACAGGTGATGCTCATTATGGAAGCCACGGGGATATAAAGGAGAGCACGGATTACTGCTGATGGTGGAGTGCCAAAGGTTAGTGCAAAGCTGGATTGTCTGCTGGACCAGGGTAGATAAGAACACAAAAGGGCACAGAAATGGATTTGAATACAGCCACTTATCAGTGTGCCTTTTAAACTACATTATGTTGCGTATAATAGTGTGCTGTTAGCACTAAAATTGGGAGTCTCCTTTTATGAGTGTACTAATTTATTAACATCAATTTGTGTCACCATTTTAGCATCTCCTCTACTTCCCTGAGCCGAGAAGTAAGACACCAAGTCAGCTAAATTCAGACAGAATTCAAGTGGCTCTAGTTCTTTTCAAACAACTCTTGCTTTCTGCTGATGTAGCTCTCTGTTGGCTGCTGTATTGTTTTCTCCACAATAAAAGCAGAGAAGCACATATAAAACTAAGATGTTTATGATTTGGAATAAATTGTAGCTTTACTATTCTTTATTGCTGGAAACCATCCAATTATTATGCAAAAGAATAAAAAAAAAAAGGATCATTTATATACCATACTGTTAAATTTTATATTGAGTGATATGATAAAATAGCCAACTGGGACAGTGGGTGGGGAATGGGAGGAATGCCAGATTTTATTTATGTCATGTTTATAGTTAGCTATGTTTATCCTTTTTTGTCAGTTAAAGGAACATTAAATAGAATTATCTTGGATTTATGGTAAGCAATAAAGCAGGCTTTTTTTCCATGAATGCTCAATTAGATTAAAGTATACAGTCACAAGAGCAAATATGCACCTATTTATGATTCCTTTCCTGAGGCCATCATCATGTTGCTCTCCTGAGACTGCAAGAATCTGGAAGACTTTGGACAAAACAGTGCATGTGTTTACTGTAACACATGTGTAAGCATAATGCAAGACTGGTAGGACTGAAACATGGAAATCAGGAATCATGAGAGAGAATGGGAAAGCACAAAAAAACATTAGCACCAGACAAAGAAAAAAAGATGCCAAGTTGAGATTTCTGGCAAGAGCTAATGTATAAATAAATATTATTTCAAAAGGGCACTATCACTGCCTGGTATTTGTGGAGGAAAACTCAAAAAGGCTTTGTTTAACCTTTGTTCTGCCATGATTCACTTGTGCCTAAGAGAATGAGAAGCCTAGAAATTCTTGGTAGAAGGCACCCAATGTCTGGCTTTGTGTCACTCTGGCATAGATTCTGACATTTTGCTCAGAAAGGGATCTGTCATCTAAAGTCAGGGGACAGATTTACATCTCCTTTCCTGGAACATGATATCCTTCAAAACTCTTTTAAAAGGTGAAGATACTATTTCAAACCACACCTGGTATTCTTTTTTCTTACTTTAGGGTTGTGTCCTAGTTAAGAGAACACGTTTGTGAAACAAGGGAAAGGTAAGCAGGGTCAAGTTTCATGTTTTTTACAGGTTAAACCTGCAGTTCAGGTTTGGGATTTAGTATTTTCTGTTGTGTATGCTCATATACAAGATAAAGGAAAAAAGACCAGTTTCTTGAATCAATTAATATCAAAACATTCTGTGAGGCTTAAATACTGGCTCAGTCTCTTGAATGCCATTTTTTGATTAGCTGATAAAATGTTTAGCCAGTGTTATCACAAAAAAAAGAAAAAAATCCAATTCATTAAGATCATTTTGTGCTGCCTCACATGCTGTCTTAACATAATTTTAGACTGTTTAGCTTGTTGCACAAGGACTTCCCCACACTTCAGGTTTCTTAGGCAGTACAGTGGTGCTTCTCAGCTCCAACACAGAGATGTTTCCTAAAGCGAGCTGTAGCCAGAAAATGCCAGACCTCCCAGGACTTAAGCAGGACAGGTAATTGATGGTGCCATGGCCAGCAACTCTGAAACCTGCTCTTTCTCCTCATTCCTCTCTAATCCACTGCAGAACATCATTCACGCTGTGCTAATAGCAAAGATTATGTTATCATAAGTTATACTTCCAAACAGACTCTTCTTACTGACAAACTTTGAGGATTCTGCTTCACTTTTATGCCAACAAATTGTAAAGATGTAAACTTGTCTGCTCTTTTATTCCTGAGTTTTCCATGCTTCTTTTGTCCTTCCTATGTGTTTTACATGGAGATGCAATCAAGGAGCTATTGTTCAAAATTTTATCATTCACAAACTAAATAACAGAAACAATAGGGCAAGTTTTAAAAACCATCTTGCTTCCTCACTTGGTTGAAAGTTCTCTGACAATCCCTGTTGCTTCAGATTTTCTCAGTTCATATTTATTAGAGTGAAACATGTTTTTTTATGATGACCTAGGATGTAAGTCACTGTTAAAAAATCAGTTTTATTTACCTCGTACAGAAAGGTAATGTTTGTTACATACACAAGTGCTACACATTTCTATTATTTCTTAGCTGTGAATTACTCAGTGACATAACCAATGAAAGCATATATGCTTTCATTTTTTAGCAATTGCAAAAATATCTTTGATGTTTGTGAGATAAGGAGGGTGGTGGTCGTCCCATTCCATCCAGAGCCAGAGAGACTGACAGAACTCTGCAGACACAGCAGACAAGTGCAAAATGCTCAGACACCCCCAGCACCAGAAAGCAGTCTGCTGCTGAAACACAGCAATACCTTGTTCCAACAGCTCTTGCATGTTGAAGGTGCATAATTTTCCAGTGTTTTCTCCAACTGTACCCACAGAATCACAGAATCATTTTGTTGGAAAAAGAGCTCCAAGATCATCCAGTCCACTCTTTGATTGATCACCACCTTTTCAACCAGACCAGGGCACTGAGTGACACGTCCAGTCATTTCTTGAACATGTTTAGGGATGGTAACTCCACCACTTCCCTGAGCAGCCTGTTCCAGTGCTTTTCAACTTGTTCATAGTTGAAATTCTTCCTGGTGTCCAACCTGATGCTCCCTTGGAACAACTTGAAGCCATTTCCTCTTGTCCTGTCACTACTTCCCTGGGAGCAGAGCCCGACACCCACCCAGCTACCCCCTCCTTTCAGGAAGTTGTAGAGAGCAATAAGTTCTCCCCTGAGCCTCTTTTTCTTCAGGCTGAACATCCCCTGCTCCTTCAGCTGCCTCTCATAAATCTTATACCAGATTCATTGTCCTTCTCTGGACACGCTCCAGGCCCTCAGTGTCCTTCTTGTAGTGAGGGACCCAGAACTCGACCCAGGATTCGAGCTGTGGCCTCACCAGTGCCCAGCACAGGGGGACAATCCCTGCCCTGGTCCTGCTGCCACACTATTGCTGACACAGGCCAGGTGTCATTGGCCTTCCTGGCCACCTGGGCACACCTGGCTCATGTTCAGCTTCTGTCCCCAGCACCCCCAGGGCCTTTTCCTCTGGGCAGTTTTCCAGTCACTGTTCCCCAGCCTGTAGCACTGCAGGGGTTGTTGTGACCCAAGAGCAGGACCCAGCACTTGGCCTTGTTGAACCTTGCACTGTTGGCCTTGGCTCATGGATCCATCCTGCCCAGATCCCTCTGTAGAGCCTTCCTGCCCTCCAGCAGCTCAGCATTACTACCTAACTTAGTGTTGTTTGTGAACTTACTGAAGGGTACACTCAATCCTCTCGTCCAGATCACCAATAAAGATATTAAACAGGACTGGCCCCAGTACTGAGCCTTGGAGAACCATAGATTTTCACACAAACTACTGAAAAAGCAACAGAGAATCCCAGAGAAAATTTAAGCCGTTACTAACCAATATCCGTTTGTATCTGAAGTACCCACGTTTGCTCTGGGTGTTCTCAGCAAACAGCTCCAGGGCTGTCACCACCAGCAGGGCTGGCTGCCTCCATGCCAGGACGTGGAGCTGTGCCATTCTGGGGCAGAGAGATTCCTGCTAAAGCAGCCAGCTTTGCTACAGGACTTGTGCACAGCACAGCACACGCCTCTTCAAGCATCTCCAGGGTCCTTTTCTCTTCCCTGCTGCTCCTCCAAACCAGCACTTGTGATGCTGGGGATTACACCAGGCTGTTTTAGGCACCTGTATCAGCTGCCTGAGAGAAAAACACCTCTCCAATAGTGACTGTAAATAAAATACAGAGCAAATGTGTAGGAAACATAGTTCCCTGACCCTGATGATTCCTGTGAATTGTGTAAAGCATACACCTGAAATAGCTTAATTTCTGGTGCAAAATGCCCTCCTTCGCCAGAGTGACAGTGCCTGATGGCTTTCCAGGTCCTAGGGGTTTGGCCATTGAGAAAAGAATAAGTTAAACAGCCAGAAAAAAAGTGGAAAAGTGAGTCAGCAAGGGGAGTTAAGGCCAGTCAATAGACAAACCCTCTCTCCCTCAGCAGTGATTAGTCTGTCTGCTACAAAGGCTTATAGTAATGATGCTTATGCTAATGAACAATAACCTGCACAAAACTTATTCGTAGCTTAGGCAGTTTAACTAGATATTTAAGCCATTGATAAATCCTTTTTTAAGTTTTAATTTAATTTAATCGTCTCCTCAGGGCATGAAGTATGCACAGGAAGAAACTGTTATTATATTTTTCATGAGAGAGGAAAAAAAAGAAATAAAATTTGGTGAGACTGATGGGGACGTGGAGCAGTGCTGAGGTGGGGGCTGAGGGGGAGCTGAATAGTTCAGATGCCTTCAGGTGAACCCTGGAGAGAAAGTGACTTTTCGGCTGATGGCACCAGAGATTGTGGATGAATGGAGGCAGATCATGAAAGCCAGATATCAAAAGAGAGATCAGAGCAAGCTATTAAAATGTACATTTATATTGCTAAATATTTTTAGGGTTGCTGAGTTGAGACAGCTAGCAAACAGCACATCATGGAAAACATTGATTGAAAAGCTCACTGAGTTGGGAAAGAATTTTTCATTTCATAAGTCATTTGCTGTAACCATTCCAAAAAGTCAGCAGATTTTTAAAATTAATGAGAGTTGTTCTGTGATGAAGTCTGGCTCGATGGCTACTTCCTTCCCTGGGTTTTCTCTGGAGAACTGAACCTCATCCCTTTGTGCCATTAGAATTTTTCGGTCAGTAATGCTAATTTGTTTGGCATGTATACAGCATTAGAAATTATCTTATCCTGTTTATAAAATCCCATACAGACACAATGCTTTCCAGAGATTTTAAGTCCAAAGCCGAAGAGCTTTTCTTAAAGAGCTGATAAAAAGTATTGAGTGAAGAGTGAAACAGAAGGATTGTCATTAGAAGAGTTTACAAACAGCAACAACTACATTTTTTTGCTTATGGACACCTGGAAGTCTACTATTTTTTAAATTAATATAGTGTCACAATTTATTTATTTATATCCCGGTAGCTATTTAAGTCTTGAAACAAAAGCTAAAAATTCCCTGACCATATTCCTCTTCTGGTGTGGAAAACAGACACTAGATAAAAAAATACACATATCTGTTACTCAAAATGGGCATTTTCATTGTTCTCCATTGATCACTCTCCAGTACCAATTTTAATTTCACAATAAGATATCTCAATATACATAATAGTCAAGCCAAAGCTACTTCAATAAATATCTGCCATCTATTTGACTTAGTAGAGGTATGAACAAAAATCTTATTTTCTTACTATATTGCCAAACATTAATTGATTTTAGCAAATTTTAGGAATTTAGACATGCTTTTCCTTCTACAAAATGCAAACATTTGTTTCAAAATGAAAACTAACAGGACTTAATCTCAATAGTGACTTTCTCATTGCAGATAGAAATCACGAGTACAGGCCTTCTGCTCATTGAAAGTTTTCCTTATAGTAAGATCCAGAAAAACCTCCAGGACATAACATATGAAGGTGTGAAAGTCTAACAAATAATAATTAGCACCTAACAGTTGCCAGGTTGTTGGAAATAATCTAGTTACTAACATTTTACTGAGAACCTGCAAGGGTTGTGAGGACCTGCCTGCCAGCTGCAACCTGGATTGTTGTCCTGTACCAGCTATTTTCTCTCTGCTGCCTGTAAGACAAGTCCAGTTGAAACACCGTAGATAATATAAGCCAGATGGAAAAAATGCCATCCCTAGTCGCTTGTGCATCAGATGCAATCTCAGTTATACACTGCACTGTCACTGAAATTACTACAGTCCACAGCCTCAAGAGTGCTGGAGATTCCATTTTCCTCATGTTTATTACATTTATTACATTACATTAACAGTAATAATGTATATTATGTCATCCTGTTACTGTTGGTCTTGCCTTTTCCTTCTTTCATTTAAAGCACCAGGAAAAATAGTGCACTGATTTGATCAACTAATTTGCATATGTATTTTACTTTGCAAATTATCTCGCTATTCCAGAGCTTTAACCAGCCTGGACCAAAATCCTGTAACAGTCACAACAACTGTTTCATTTTGTCAAATGAATGAGCTTTTTCCAACTTCTATTTTTGTGTCTCTTATTGAAACAAATGTAATTATGAAGAAAATAAATTTCCTTGACAATCATTCAGACTTGTAGTTTAATTCCTAATGGTTTAATATAAGTTTTAATTTCTCAAATTTATTCTGAGTGAAATGTAAATGTAAACAAAAATAGAAGCTTTTAAAGCAATTTGATCCACAAATGTTCCGTTCACAAAAATTAAGTCTTTCCAATCCGCTTTGTCAACAATCTCTTTTATATTTGCATATTGCACTATCAGGAATCTGAAATCTAAAAAAGTTTTCTTTAGAAAGAAAACTTACAAGACGATATACCCAAGGGCAGTTGACCTTGGCCAAAATCAGCAAATTTTTCTATGAATTTCTATTTACTTCTACCTCATGTGGTATTCTTTTAGATGAACTGGAAGTGAATAAATGCCAAGGAGAAGCAGAAAAACATAATTATGGAAATCCAAGGAGAGAAAGATAACAGACAGGTGGAAGTGTATGGCTATCAGAAAAAAAGCTGGTAAGCTCTGGTTGCACAGAGACATACAGAGAGCTTGCAGATTTGGGCCAAATAGGATCCTCAGAGCTGGTGCACAATAAAGAGTTGCATAAAGCTATTTGTAGGATACCTGGCAGCTGGATTTTTCTGGTTCATCTTGTCACAGTGTTGATGCTCTTCTTACCTCAGCTTAGCCTCCCTCGGTCACACTTTCTCTGTGTGTTGTCCAAGCGTCCAGGCTGCTCTTATTCATCAGCAGTCCAGAAGATGGAGGACAGGCAAAGCTGTAGAGAAAGAGAAAACCAAAAAGATCTACATAAAGGCAGAAAGAAAGTGCTACTGTGCTCCTGACACAAGTCCCTGGTGCTCTTGTTTGGGTGCCAGGCAGACCCTTCTCTTCCCCTCTGCTCTCTCCAGGCCTCTCTGCCACAACGCAGTGCCTCACAGTTGCTCTCCGTTGTTGTACCTTCCACTGCCGTTTCAACATCTTTCAATTCTTTTATTGGCATCTTTAATGGGGAAATTCTCCCCACAAATCTCACTAGAGAATGGCTTCGCTGGGAACACAGAAAATTTCTCTAGGATTGCATACACATGAGCCATTCTCACCAGGATCCAGTTCCTCTTCATTTCAGGGGCTACCAGAGTTTCCTCTTCCCCCTCCATCACCATGAAGGACCCCAGGTGTGTGCGACCTTCCCCTGCTGCCCCTGCATCAGTTCTTTGGAAGGGAATGTTATGTTTTTAGGCAGTGGGAACACAGTCCTGATGAACATCACCTCATGCTGATGCCTGCAGCATTAGGGCACATCCATAAGAGTTCTGTGGCTCTTCTGATTCATCTCTTCTGCTCACAACCCTGTGGCTGCCTCTCCTCCCAGTCCAGGTCACTTCACTGTCCCCCCAGCCAGTCTCTGCCAGACACTCTCCCCCTGGACCCCCCTCTTCCCTGTCCAGACTGCCTTTTATATGGAAAGTGGCTTCCCACACATTGCTCCCGAAGTTGCTGCTCTCATTCTTCTCCCTACCAGACTGTCTCCACAGGGTCTAATCCCCTACGCTTTGTCTGCACATGGACTGCAAACTCTTCATATAGGCTGAGGCTGCTGTCATGTATTTGCTCAGTTCTATATGCCTTTGCTTTATAAAGGACCAAAATCACTGCTTCGCCTTCAGAACTATTGGTCTATTCAGGTACCAATTCAGATGCTATTTAAATGACAATTGGGTTCACAGAATATGGCTTCCAAGTATTTTAATTTGATTTGGAATCAATCCTTCTTAATTACTTTTACAAATAATTCTAATTTTCCAGCTGGAAATAGAGATAAGCTTGTGTGTATATGTATTTTGCTCTGAGACTGAAAAAAATAAAAGGAATCTATAACTGTGTATCTGATAAATTGGACAAAAGAGAGATGACAACTTTTAAAGAATTTAAAAGCAGACCTGATTCTGGTAATAATCCCTAAAAAAACCCACTAATCACATTAGCAGAAAATAATCTGTAAAGAGTAAAGCAAATTAAGTGCACGTCAGAGCAAGGGACAAGTTGCATAATTTGAGGGATAGATAAGTGATTAATCCAGTGAGACAACTGGGTTTAAAAAAAAATCAGAAAAAGCTCTAAATTCACAGCAGGTGTCAAAACCCAAAGATGATACTATGATAGTTTCTACTATATTACAATAAAGATATGGTTAGTTTAAAGTATTGGTGAGAGATGTTAAACCCAGGAAACTATAATCAATTTTATTTTAAAATGTTTATACTACTTAGAAGCCATTCTTTTGAAAAATTACAAGAAATATTAAAGCATTATAGTGTATGTTCAGGTTTTTGCCCTCACACTTCCAAATGTGATATTAATAACTCTGTGGAGGAGCTCTGTAAGGAATAACAGACACAAATGCATTACATTTTAACCACCTACAAAAACTAAACCAATTATTGCTGTTTCTCCAGGTCTATGGTGGAAATAGTGGGAGCAGCTACAGGGTCACACAAAGAACAGCTGTGGTACCTGAAGCAAAAGAAAGAATAGAACAGGGAGTGTCTGCAACCAAATGTATCATAGAAAAATTATATCTCTGAAGGCGTTTTTTCCTATTGACTAAAAGTGATTCTATAAAGTATAAGCTATAATAAATATATATAAGTCTGATAGATCTTTTCTGTTTTGCTCCCTTTGAAATATAATCAGAGAAAATCTTGTAGATGTGTATAGATACATTTCCTGCTTTTAAATATTTAATTTCATGAAATTTCTTCTGGAATTACAGGGAAAAGATTCCCGTGCCTCTTCCACAATAACCTGTTATAGCTTGGAACAGAGATGGAGTCAAGTGTTCACCTGACTCCAAGGTGGAGATCTTCCATGGCTGACAACGCACAGAGCTAAATCTTCACACAAAATTAAGTTCATGTTGCAACTCTCTGATTAAATGCATCACAAACATTACCCTGAAAAGTGGACACCAGCTACGATCGTGACCTTCTGACTCCCATAACTGTAAGAAGAAATGGCACATTCTCCTTGTCTGTTTCCACACCTTCTTTCCTCTACAACTCCCCTCACTGCCAGTCTCTTCCCTGGCTCCTCAAGGGTAGTCCCAGTGCTTGACTGGGAGACAGGGAGACTGAATTAAATAAGCCAGGTTTGTGGAGAAAAGAGAAGCAAGCTGCTGTATCCTGCATTTGCTCCATGAGATGACCACGCAAGCCCAGAGAACCCCACCACAAATCTGCTCCGACCTCTGAACCCTTCCACACTTACTGTTACACCAAGTCAGACTTCTGAGGTGTTTTCTTTTCCTGTACTTCTGCTGGGATTGGACATTGATTTACAGTAAGTTAAGCTAGGGTTTAAATTAAATGCAACTGCTTAAAACTCAGTGTCAAATGGGGCAGCTAAAATCAGAAAAATCAGAATGAATAAAAGTTAACATTTGTACTGCCAATGCAAACACAATTTTTCTAACAGTTCAACCATACAGCCTATTTAGCAAAACACTTACTAAACCTCATTGAAATGAACATGACTTAAGTATATACACCTAAAGTTAGGGATTTGTTGGCTAATATTTACCTAGGTTCAGGTAAGTATTGGGCCTTGACCAATAACTCGGAATATAACACACATGACACATAATGAAACTTGAGTTCTTTAACAATAGAGCATCTAGTCCAAGTTATGTAAAAACTTCAGGATTTTTCCAAATGTGTACATCAGCCACCTCCAGAGGCAGTCAGAATAAGGTGAACAAGACCCCTCTGCATGCTACTTTTGACTGAAGGTGCATTCTGAACAGACAAACTGGAAGGCACATCTCAGGGTCCAGCACTCCCTAGAGCACCTGCCCTTAGAATTACAGAATCATAGAATCACAGAATGGCCTAGGTTAGAAGGGACTTAAAATATCATCTAATCCAACCCCCCAGTTAGATTCAGCTCTAGACACCTATTGTGCATACATACCCCTGCCTGTCTCCACTGGGGACAGAAAACAACTTAAATCACAATGGTTGTGTATGATGCATCTCCTTCACTGTGTGGAAGAATAGATTTTCAGCGCAGATTTAAGGAAAAAAAAAAGATTTGGAAATCTTAAACAGTTCAGAAGCAGGTATACTCTTTTTATTAAATTCGAGACTACATGATGTTGAACTGCAATGTCTCTGTAGGATTGTTGTTTAGATTAAGGGACATAGGAGACAAATTTGAACTGGGGTTTTTTGCTAAAGAAATCCTGACACTAAGCAAAAATTGAAGTTAAGACACATAACAAACTACATGTCTCTAGATTTGCACAACATTTTATATTTAATATATAAAGAAATATTCAGATAGATTTGCATTTTGGTCATTTTGCTATATGGTAGATATGTTTGCTTACAGATTCTGCACTATTCAGTAAGACAACAAAAGCAAAAAATTAGTTCATCAAGTCAGTCACTGAATGAAAGTATGAGTGTAAAATTTCAGTTTTTCTTTTTTCTCCAGCTGGTTTCAGTACACTGAGACAGTTTCATGTGTTCCTTGGACTCCTAAAATGGCTTCAATATGACCTGACACAGACAATTTCAGTCTAACAATAAAGGAAATCAAAATACATAATGCAGAATCATTCAGAGCTGCTGGGATTTTAAAATCCCATGCTCTTTGAGAAACTTTCAAAATAAATGAAATGTTTTATTAATTCTAACAGCTTAACGTACAGAACTAATAGAGAGGTAGTCCATTCATCATAAAAATCTTTGTCTTCTCCCATAATGCATTAATTTCTTTATACAGACAGATTGCATGACAATGTTTGTGTGACACTTTTTTCCCACTCAGATCAATTCTAAGACCTCTGAACTAAAGAAAATTATCTTTCTAAATGGAATACTAATTTTAACTAAGCTGCTTTTGAAGACTATGCTCTTTAAAAAAAAAAAGCCAAAGCTCCATACAAAAGGTAGGAAAAGAGGGAGAGTGTAGCTGATGAAATGCAAATGAGGCTTTTCTCAGACAGCTGGCTGCTTTGGGATGACATGTGTGATGAATGGCTCTTAAAACATGAGCAGGCATCAAGCTCCAATTCAGTGTCAGACTGGCAAAAACAGCAGCATTACTGGATGCTTCCTTTAATTAATGCAACACTCCTGCATTAGTCCGGACACTGCCGATAAATGGGAAAGAACTGATATCAGTGGTAATATCAGAAATCTTTCAACCTTGAAGCTGGGATGCATTAGCCAAAAGCTGCGGTATCGTAAAAGGTTTAATTGTATTTGTAATGTACCAGTGCACCATGACAAAAATGGGAGATAGTGTAGGCAGGACAGAGTAAGCAAGTGATAAATGAGTGTGAGTGAGCGATTATAAAGCAAGGAGGAGTGTGAAAACAGACAATAGACAGCAGAGGGGAAGGGGCAGGAATGGGGGCTTATGATAGCAACAGCTACTCTGATGTGAAGAGCAGGTAACACAGAAACCTGGTTATAGTTTTGAGCAGGGCTACAAGCACAAAGCAGTTTAACATCAATCTCTCCTCCTAAATAGGTTTCATTGACAAAAGTGAGATTTACCACTGCACCTTCTTCTAGCAGGACTTCATGGGGAAGGCTTCGTGAGCCAGTTATCTGCTACAAAGCATTACAAGTCACTAAATCAAACACACAGCACAAGGTTTTGTATTAAGTGCATACCAAAGTAATAGGATACACACACTGTTCTTCCATTATGCTGAAAATTATGTTTTTTGCCACAACATACCATAAAACTCCCATGCAATTTTTATGCTGTCAAATAGTCAGCAAGTGTATGTAATAATAGTAATAACAGCTTTCTTGAGATTATTGGAAAATAAAGACTAATCTTCCACTGAAAGTATAAGAGCCTTTCACACAGCAAGCCTACAAAGAATTCGTGTGCAAGGTGTTCATGTTTCGTGATTGCCATCAGTTGCAAACATTTCTAAAGGCTCCACCTTCCTAGCAAGTAGGCTAAGGCACATATAATTAAGATTAACAACAAGTTCTGGTGAGGTTCTTGAAAGTGGTCTATGCTTAGTGTTTCTGAGAAAGGTGAAGTATTCCCGTAATGTACTCAAAGTGATTTGCTGTTTCTTGATGACACCTTTATTCATGTGCTGGCCTTTTGAAACCATTCCAGTTGTTCTCTCCCTTTTTCCACACACACTTGAGAGGCATTTACTCCATGCACCAAGTATTTACTGCGTAGCTTCAAAACTTTTTTTTCCTTCTTTTATTTAAACTTTGTTTTATGAAGCCAAAATAGAAAAGAAAACAAATCTTTTGCTTTTTTAAGATGAACACCCAAATGAATTATTGTCAATGCTTATTTTCAGGTGTGAGGAGTGAGCAAGGGAAGCGAGAGGCATTGGGGAAATAAATATATTCAGCCATCTAAAAAGATGCCGAAGATATATAATATGTGATACAATGGATTTATTTGATCACATTGTAGGAAAAAAATGTTAATTGTTAGTATTTGTGTGTATGCTTTTCTTACTTTATTAGACCAGAGGTGAGAGACAGTTTATCAATTAAAAAACTACCATATATATGTTTCCTTGAACTTAGGCTAAAGATATTAAAACACTCCTACAAACTTCTTTTTTTCAAGTATAACACACTTTCTTAAAGGACTGTAGAAAAAATCAAAATACAGATATTTATGTGGTTCTTTTTACTACATTTCTAAACTGCTTTCCTTATAAAAATATTTATGTATTATTATGCACAGATATGTTTTGATACTAATAGAAATGTCTGAATGAAATGTAAGCTGGCCAGGGTTATGGCAGGAAAATTTCGCCCAGGAGAGAAGAGGGATGGAAGGGTAGTGGTTTTGTTTCTTGTCAATGCACAATTTTTGTTAAATCTTTAAAATCTGGTTTTAAATTCTGTGTATTGGGTAAAACCACAGCTACCAAGGTCTCAAAATACCTCTGTAGCTCCAGAAAGTTGATTGGAAGCCAGCTTAATATTGATTAGCAGCAGAGTTGAACAAGTAAGAGGGTTAAAGATGTTGGGATCAAAGTAATTTATTTGGCCAAGAAGTCCCCAAACAGGTTTAAAAAATCAACAAAACAAAAGTCAATGAACCAAACAAAAAAATCCCAAACCTACAGCCCTCATAAATTACCAAATTTTACAGAGGTGCACTAGCCATATTTTCAGACTAATAACTTGTCATAGAACTGAAAACTGGGGTGCTGGTGTTTACCTTGTGCCTGTTTATTTCCAAGGCCTGGTAGTTATCCCAACAAATTTATAATCCTGGATGCAAAGTGCTCTGTCCCATCAGAAGCTTCTCCCATGTTGTAGTCAAAGCATCAGTCTACTTGGTTTCACAATTTTGCAGGAGAAAATGCCATTAAAATACAATGAATGAATTCTAGTGTTGCTGAATTTTTTTACCTAGTCATGAAACAGTGAAAGTATAAAGGCAGTCATGACCCAGCTTGTCTCAAAGCTGGCAGTCAGTTCTTAGTGTAATGCGCATCTATTCAGATGGTCCATTTTCATTCTTAACTCCCCACCTTCCTGTAATATGGTTTAGCTCCTATATTATTCATAAAGTGCTTTACCACAGGATAAAGAGGTTATGATCCAACCATTCTCTTCAGGCTACCTTCGGGAAGACCATTTACTGCCCCTTTCCCTCCCTCCCTCCTCTAATATTTAATGTACAGGACGAAGCATTCATTTCTACTAAACGAGAGATGCCATCAGATGTGAAGGGTGCATGCTCAAGCAGGATTGGATAATGATATGCTTACTCATGCTTACTACATTAGGAAGTTTTAATAGGACTACACGAGGATCAGGTGCTAATCGCTGGAACAGCATCAGATTGCAGCCCATAATTTGGCTCACTCCGTCTGCAGAGCAGCTATTCAGTGCTGATGACTGAATTCTCTCCATCCCTGAAAATTCAGGAAGGCAAAATAAGAATAGGAACAGAATTTAAAAGGTCCCCAACTGTATGGTTGCATGTCCAGAGGCAGGCCATCAGGTAATTGTCCCAGCACTCAGTGGTGGCTGGAGTCCTGGATATGCAGATATCTCCTAACAATGCCCCATTGTACTCCTCTCCCATGGGATTTTATTTGGACAGCACTTTCCACTAATGGATGCTGGTCATGAACAAACAGCTATAAATCACTTTGGCCAAGTTAACCCAAAAACGTGTGCCAAATTCTAGTGTCAAACCATCTTACACGCATTTCCTAATAAATAGAAATGGTTTTTTAACAGAAAACAAACAGCCAGCAACAAGGGTTGGGATGAAATCATCCAACCGCCAGGACAGACCCAGATGGCTCTGGATTTCCTGGTGCAGTCCAGAGCTCCAGAGACTTGCTGCAGGGAGTCCAGCCCCGAGGAGGAGGGAGGGACACATGCCCTTGCTGTTCTGCTAAAATGAGAAGTGAGATCAAGCACAAAAACTTTGATGAAAGAGAAATATCCTAAAAATGAAGTGTTTATAGCAAAGCTTTTGATGTAGCAATTACATGCAGAAACAACAGATACACATAAAATGCATGTTTTAGGTAGTGAATATTTTTAGGGCTGTACTTTTATTATTGATCAATCCCTTAGTTCCCTGAGATCTAATGGTAAGATGTAAAGATGATCTTTATAACACAGTAAATAGACCTATAATATTCAATACTGACAAGAGGCCAGGAGTCCAGCTTAAGTAAGTTTGTAAGAATGTATAAATCTGATAATTGTGGGCTGAAATCATTCTGGGGCAGAAGTTTTGAAAAAAAGTTTCCAAGATGATTTTAATAGCAGATGCTTGAAAACATAGGCTTTCCTGTGTATTTAAGAATTATAAGCCAGGCACCCAATCAAGAAGTTGGCCCTGTTTTCCTTGCACTACTGCCTAACACAAGATAAAAAGCAAAAGGAATGTGGTATTTTTTTAGTTCAAAACAGTTATAAATTTTTATAGATTTTATGTTTCAGACACAACAGATTTTGGAATCATTACAAGTGGAGCCTGCATTTGGGTGGGTGATGACACTTACATCAAGTTACATTTCCGTTGGAGCTTCATCATGAAAGTTCTTCATTAAATACTTTCATGAAATCTAGAATGCTTTTCAACAGAGAGGAGGCAGAGATAAGTATGACTGTATACTTTAAACTCCTTTAAACAGGAATATAGTAATTGATACATCCTTTGGAGCAGATGGTCTTCTAGCTGATTTAAGAGATATGGGGTCCCTGGGAGCAATTGCTCCAGGAACATCAACAACTAATTCTCATTCTTCACATGTTCCAAATTCTGCATTCTCTGGAATGCTGCTAATTGTTTTACTTTGGCCCTGCTCCCCAGAGGAACCTAAATAATTTAATTTCACTCAGAAGTTTATTCATAATCACCGGAACAACTGAATTTTGTATCCGAAGCTACATTTTCTATGTTCTACTTATTGACCATTTTACAGGCTTGAGTAATCACATCGAAATTATTTTGAGGGAAATCAGAGAAATGTGCCACGGTTGAAACACTTGTGCAATGCACAGATGATTTCATGCTACCCCTGCCTCCCCAGAAGAAATTAGTGAGAGCAGACATGAGGTGCGTGCTGCAAAAGATGATGTGTGTCAGAGTACACAAATGGAAACCAAATCCCTGGTAGTTGGCTTATGACTACTCATTTCACTTCTTTATTGGCATTTTTATTTAGATAATAACCTCTTTTTGGGCAAGGACTCTCTTGTGCCCTGTGTTCATATAGTGCTTTTCACAGTGCTGTCCTTAAACCAGATCTCTGGATGCAATTTAAAAACAAACAGAAAAGATAATGAAACACAACATCGGTAACATTGTTATCAAAATGTATCACCATTTTTCCTTTCTGCATGGCCTAAAAATGTCCTGCATTAAGATTTGGGCCTAAAATCCATTTACACTTTTGCGAGACGATAGCACTAGAAAACTCAACCCTTTTTTACTACAAGAGCAGATTAACCAAACTCAAAGAGATATGGAAATCAAGATTCAAACAGACATTTCTTTTGTTTTGAGCAGCTAGCCTAATCCCTCCTTAGCAAAGAAGAGGCATGAACGGAGAGGCAATCAAATAAAACATGGACATTTTCCTTGGTTTAATTAACAAAGTACTTTTACCCTTCTAAGATAATTCTTATTGTCAAGATTGTGGTTGTTGTTATTTTCAATTTACAAGTCTATTTTGACAAAGCATTACCTGACAGACATCACCTGCAAAAAAATAGTAAATTTATAAGTCATCATTTTCATGCTAGTTTCACAACTTGCTTGACATAAAAAAATCCGCTTTGTTCTCTTAATGCTATTCCATCAATTTTAAGATTAATCCATCTGCATTGTACATCACTGCATTATATGCATCATTACACTGTAACTGTAAAAAGGAAAATTAAGGTGTGATAAGGCCTAAATATCTTCATAACAATTTCAAGTTTGTGGATATGGAAGAGGTAATTGTCAATTACAACACACATTCACTTTAACAGACTGTTAGAAAAATAAAACCCAGGCACTGATGTGCCTGCTTTCCAGTTTTTCTTTTGTTTTTGCCTCAGGTTTTGGCTAAGACCCTGTTGTAGTTACAGTTATTTGGAACTAAGTGAAAAAAAAAAAATCAGCATTTTTTCTGCATCTTTTTCTCCAAGGATTTTTGTCATCCAAAAACTTCAAGGTCAAAGAAATGCAAGAACTCAGAAGAGGAGATCTGTTGCTCAATAGAGATGATCTGCAATGTACAGTGACTTATTCTAAGAAGAGAACCTTTAAAATATGATCAACTTTTAGCAAATGTACTACTCAGTACAAGACTGAACTACATTTTTTTAATCAATTAAAAGAGAAGCACCATTCCAAAAAGAAATTTCTTTTGATTCCAAATAAATAATAATTCAGGAAAAGCTGCGCCTCTGATTATTTGCTGTGTTTTGATGTCCGACAACTGGCTTAGGTAGAAAATCGTGGTCAAGATTTTAGCTCAGTTTTGAAGTAACCTTAAAAAGCTCCAAAATATTCTGCAGCCCTCAACTATTCCTTCATTTCCCTGTGCTCAGGGGTGAAGCTGTACTGGCTGAAGTAGATGCACTGCTGGGGTACATCTACCTTAATTAACTACTTAGCTCAGTTATTGTGACCATCTAATAAGATGGATGAATGTTATACATCACCTCACCGCCATCAATTGTTCACCCCATTAGAGCAGAGCAGAAGAATACAGACAAATGATTTATTCATCAAAAAAGAACAGGTTCAGCTGACCTGAAAAATAGTTGCAAAACTGGGTCAAGTCCATCAAAAGGTTTCTACTGGATTTCTTTCTCTCTCTCTCTCTCTCTCTCTCTCTCTCTCTCTCTCTCTCTCTCACACACACACACACACACACACACACACACACAAACAAATTCCCTGTGAAAACCTGAAGGCCTGGGACTCAACTGTTATTGGCACTGTGGTGGGGACAATCATGGAGGAAATTGGAGGAACCAAAGTTCATTTTGCTGTTCTACTTGAACCCAAATCTGCGGCTCCTGGCAAGCCCAAGCCATCAGGCTCCATGATCTCTGACAATAGTCCCTGCTTATAGCTGCCCTACATGGTGTGGGGTAATAACATATTTACTGGGGCTCAGAGGAATCAAAATAACTCTCTCAGCAATGACAAGTGACCCCAGCGATGGAGTTGCTGAAATGTCAGTGCCCCAAGCCTGGGCTCAATGATTTTGTGTCTCCCACTTAACAACCTCAGTTCTAGGCTGACAAAACTTCCTACAGTTTTGTCACAGCACCCATAGCCTTTTCTTTACTTCTGCTGGTTAGCATGCATTAAAGATTCCTCAAATAGGACCTAATATTTGCTCTGAGTCAACAAAAAGTATTTGCATGATCCAGAAAATGTTAAGGGAGAGAGCTGTAAGAAACAAAGTTCACACTTACAAAAAACTAACACTTTGTCTCTTCAAAAGATTCACATCCCAGATCAGCAGAAAAACCAGTACATCTTTGTTTCTTTCCTGTCCCCACTGACTTGTTCTAGTGAGCAGAAATGCAGGTGGTCCCTTACAGAGCACCATGGAGAACACTTGCCGTGCACCGCTATTCCCTTGAACGACAGGTAGATTGGATTCTGATTCAAACTAATTTGCTCACTGGTAATGAGCTGTGATATCATCACCTAAATATAGAAATAGGTATTCAGTGAAGATTTTAATAAATGCAGGAGTGGAAAAGGAGTATCTCTTACTTAGCGATAGTCCTTTTGAAAAACTAGAGGCCTAATAATGGAAGCTGTTTCTTCTAATGCTTCTAATGGGATAATATTAATAGATTTCAATCAAATTAACTGTCTGATGCTGAATATCTACTAACTTGTATCCCACACTCATTTTTATTCATTTTTTTTTCAGTAAGACATCTTGTGCATTGACGTTTTAAGGACTGTGTTCCTGAAATAAGGCTAGAAAATCCTATTTAGATTGTCATCTCTAAAAAGCAGCAAATTCTCAGATGCTTTCCATGGGACAAAAAAGTACTTCAGTTATTTTGATAAAGTATTAAAAGTCTTCAAAATACTGTCCTATTGGAAGATCACAAAAGATTCTGCCAGTAATTTCCCAGAAGTATGAAAATTGTTCTCTCTGTTGTAAAAATAACTGTAAATCTTCACTGTCATCCTTTTCACTATCCATGAATCTTTTTTGCAAAATGTTTATAAGCTCTACATTATCATTTGGAAATAGTCACAAGTTTGGGAAGGTCTGACTGCAAGGCTATAAGAGACTGGAAATGAGACATAAGAAGTTATGTAGAGGTGTTGGACTGTTAAGGATGAAGAATGACAAAACTAAAGTTAAATGAATTTTCATTCATGGCTCATCTTTTTTTCCGTCAGCTGAGTCCCAAATCAGAAGTTCATCCCAAATCCATGTATCTCTAAAGGACAGTATTTGAAGTATACATGGGATTCACAGAATCATGAACACAACAAAATTGTTGCCAGGTATTTAACTTATTTTCTTGGTAACAATGGACACAAGTATGGAATCTACTGTTTGAAAACACTCTGTGAAATTGTCTAAACGTTTAAACTGGGATGTAATTCTGTCTCATGCAGTTCTATAACTTACAGTAAACAAACTTACTGACAAGACAACTCATTTCTTTTTTTCGTCTCTCAGAAGATATTTGCCCTACAATACCTTCTAACATTTTTTAGTCACATTTTCTCCCTTTCATTTTGATGTTGATTACTAATATAACAAGAATCATAGATCAAGTAATTTCTTGTGTTTTTACTTAGAAACTTTAAGTCAGGATCAGTGATAGGAACTGTTCTCCCAAAATATCACTGGTTTATAATACGTTTAAGAGACAACCAGGAGGAAAAGAGAATACAACTGTAATAGCAATATTAACTATGCAGTTGCCTCAGACAAGGTTTCCCTCCCTTGTTATTCACCAGTTCCTATTCCCTCTACTTCCAAATATTTCAGCACGTGTCTTTCAGGATTTCTGTTATACAGAAGGAAAACAAACAAACAAAACCCCACCAAACATCTAGGTAATTTTCTATGTAGATTTAAAAATTGAGGTAATTTTTATTTCCCCAATAAAGCTGGGAAAGATGTACTGAGCAAAACTGGACACTAGTGGTGAAAATGGCTTCTTTGATCACAATGAAAAGGTGAAAAAAACCACCTTAGGGCTTTATATCATTTCCACTCAAGAGACTGAAATCCAGCATATGTGAGTGTAAAAAGCAATGGTATTCATTTTTTTCATAGGTCCTTCATATATATAATCTCAAAATTCCCTTTTATTCTTCATAATTGTTGTAGACTTAGTTCTATAATTAAGTCAAGTTCTGGTATAATTGAGCTGGGTTTGAGAGGAGAACATTCCTCAGCAAGAATTTTCCATAATTTCTAGTTCATAATAAGATTTTTCCCTGGTTAAAGAGACTTTATACTGGAGCAAAAACAAGCTTTGTGCAGCCTTCAAAGCACTTACACTGTCACCTAAACTGTGGCAACTGCATTGTGTTCTTACACTCCCTGTGTATCAACAGACCCTGCTGTGTAATATTGTACAAATTTGTATTTCCATATATATAGGCTCTGATTCTGCACTCAGATCCATTTGGACAAAAGCCCTTTGTCTGTGGAGAATACTCATGATTTCGAAGCATGGCCATCTGTTCTGAGATCTTAAAACTGAGGCTGAGTGACAATAACTGCTTTTTCTTGCAATAGAAATGCTATACAATGCTTATTGCTTATTGTACATTGGCTACTGTAGAAGTTGTGGCTGAATTTTGTTGTTTTTTTAATGGAAAAGTGTGGAGTAAGAGTCTTGTTACACAGTCAGTGGAAGAAGTAGAAGAAGAAGAAATGTTGCAGGTAGTTGGAGAGTGCAAATTCTCCATACCAAGAAACCACTGATGACATCTGCCTGTGTAGTAGTTGCCTACCAGCAGAAGCTACATAGATGTCAAAAAGTTCACTTTATTTCTTGTCAAAACAATTATCATTACTCCTCTCCTCCCTTCCATGCACATACCCATATGCCTTGTTTCTGGGTTGGCTTTTTCCTGGACAGCTGCATGGTGAATTAACACAGACCTCGTGTATGGACACCATGCCACTCTAGTGCTGCATAATCTCCTTCTCCCAGGTGGTATTAATCATTAGCCAGTTGCATTGAATAACAAAAGAAAATCCATAAAGGATTAATCACAGAAATTAAGTTTGGGGTTGATTTCTGAGTAAGTCGTAATCTATACTGAAAATGCTTCATCCAAAGATAATTGGCAATTTCTTTTTTTTTTCCTTTTCTTTTTTTTCTTAATTAAATGTGGAAGTGAATGGCCATGAACAACTAGAATATTTTCTAGCTTCATCATCAAATAGTTCTTTTCTGGTCAAGATGAAGTGCTTTATCAGTCAAGCCCTCTGAAGCTCCAGTTTACATCTGTCTTCACACTGTGCATTGTACTAAAAGGAAAAAAGAAACTTGCACATGTAAGTTATTTGTCATTACCCTCCCTTTATCTTGTAGCTGTGCTAAATGAGCAAGGGCTGCAAGAGGAACATAGCTTATTTCTTAACAGAAAAATATGTCAAATGTTTCATCCACAATCACTTTCCTTTTCATAACCAATCAAAATAAGGATTTAGCTGATCATTTGTAGAAGCTACTACTATAGTCAGACTCAGACTTACTGTTAGAAAAAGAATGAGGTTTTTCTCCACATTACTTTCAACTGACTGAGCAATGGAGTCTTTTGGTTCAGCACATGCAGAGAGAATACATTTTGAAGCATAGCATGAGAGTTTTCACAAACAATCCAAGTCACAGATGCAAATGTAGAAAGAATTATTCTGTCTTGTTTTTATGTGCTATCGTTCAACAGAAAAGTTCTTAACAAGTTACTGCTAACATGATGGAATGACTGATGAAATATTTTTTTCAAATTTCAAGATCTATGTTAAATAACAGTGATTCAAAAGGGTGTGCCAGTAGATTCAATTTTTATCATCTGATTTAGTCCATTCTAATCAACAAAGCACTTTAGCATAAGGCTGATTTGAAGGCTTTGCTCATCTCAACTAGAATCAACAGAACATGTATCATGCATAGGCATATTAGTGAGGGAAGATGGACTTAAACATGCACTTAAGTGCCCTCACTGAATCAGGGTGCAGACAATTTGATCTGCACAGCCAGGCCCCAGTAGCATGAAGTCTCACTGATACCAAAGAGGTGTTCTATGAGTAGACCACAATATTAGAACTCCATTTCATAGGTAGACAAAAATGTGTCATTTAATGCAGTTTTTAGATAATAAAGAAAAAAAGCCAAACAACCAAGCACAACAGACATAAACCCTGTATGCTTTATGCAGGTACATGTGTATTTTTAAACATTGCATATAAATACAGTGTTACATCTTCTGGCAGAAATGCGTCTATTAAAGCCATCCACCAAAGAACTTAAGAAAAGCTAGATGATGAATTGCCAGCAGCTGCATCTATACTGCACAGTCAGGATTTTATAATAAGCCTGTAGATACTGTTTCTCTGCATAATTTTCTTACTCAGCTGAAAAAAATAAAAGGTCTTTCTTGGGAAAGCCTCAAGAATATGTCCCATGGGGAATTAAGAGAGATTTGGGCATTTGAAGTTATCAATTAGATGCCTGATTTATAGCCTCAGAAACTACCCCTAGCCCTAATGTCACCACACAGCCATGCAATCCAAACTTTCCAACAGAATAATCCCCTACACATGTTAACATGAGGCAGCAGTGTCACACCTTAACCCTCTGGCCTGATGGGCACGATGTGTACAGGTGCTTAAACATAAATTCTGTAAACAAAACCTGACAGACATCAGAGCAGCTCCAACAAAAGGTAATGAGTGTGTGAAAACTCAGCCTAATCCACAGAGTGCTAATTAGGGCAGTCTCCTGGGAGGTTTCAGTTCAAATCCTCTCAGATAAAGAACGCTGAACAGCATCCTGAGTATCCTTATCAGCCAGAGACCATACAAAAAGAGCACCCACACCAGTGTTTCACAATATAGCCCTAATTCCTCACTGGTTTCAAAAAGGAGAGACTTTCACCCAGCCTCTACGGGATATTTCAAGGGTACTAAGGGGAAAAGAAGGCTGTGCATTAATTATGTCCTATCCAAGAGCAGTAGTTCCCATTAACTTCTGTAGGTGACTGACGCACTGTCCTGCATTTCTCAGCACCTGAATCTCCTCATGAACAATATACAAAGCCTCTGCACTGCTTTGATATTCTGCAAGACTATTCCATATTTAAGTATCATAACACTCTAATTCTATTTTAATAGCTGACTTTTTTCCAAAATATGTCTAAATGGTTCATTTGGCCATATTTCAGGCAAACTAAATACGTCCAGAGAGTCATCAAAGTATCACAGTATTTCAGACTGTTCAAATATTTTTAAATGCACATTACAAAATAATTGTTCAGGGCCATATTAACGCTAAAATTATGTTGAGAGAGACACTTTATTTTCTATGTGGTATTTATGTGAAAAAGTTAAGTGTCAGAGAGAAACTAAAAAGGAGATAGATGCAACAAGGGAAACATATTAAGATATTCACCATCCCAGGTGTTTTATTGGCAAGTCTATTTGTGCAGCTCCAAGGAAGACACAAGTGTTCTCTCTCCAGGCTGTGCAGTACGTGTTGCTCCATGATAAACCCTGCAGTCCTCATTCCTGGATGAGGACCTGATGGACAGATGCTGGTTGCGTGTCAGGAAGAAACCTGAAAGTGCCCTTCCATGTCCAGTTTTGTTTCAGAAGGAAACATTTATTTATTCCAATAGCTCACACTTCCCATTTGTCAGAGAGCACAGATCCAACTTGGCCTCTCTCCTGGACACACTGCGCTGTTGAGCATCCTTCCACCATCCAGTTACTAATTCCCTCTTGGTTTATGTGCCTATTTGACATGTAGCTGTTCAGTCTCATCAGAACACAGACTAGTTCAGAAAGCCATTTTCTCCTGTAGCTATAAGGGAACTTGCTATGCAAGCAGCATCCAGAACAGTCCATTAGTCATTGAGGTACACCTGCAACCCAATTAAGGGTACAATGTTCTGTGCTCCAGGAGGTTTCTGAGCTATTACAGTTGCTTTGTATGTTGATGACAAAGTTTGCTTACCTATTAATCCTAAAAGCTGTAAGTCTATTTTTAAAACATTCACTAAGAAGCTGTTAAGTGATTTTAAGTAATGCTTTTCTCAGGTTATAAAGGTGCTGCCTTATGGTTTTGGACTTAAGCTCTTTGGCTGGTAAAATAAAGAAGTATCACAGATGTAGATAGGAAAATTCATTGCCCAATTAATTGCTAAATAGTCACAGAAACCTAGCAGCACTTGAGCTCCTCTTTCTGAAAGTAACTTTGAAGAGAAAATCTGTTCGTCTATTTATCAGTTTCAGACCAGTGCCACATCCCACCATGCACCAGAGCCTGTGGTGAGCCCCCCCTGTTAAAATACCTTTGGGTGCCAGGAAGAACAGTATTCTCTTTATTGCTGTCACAGCCACTTCTGTCTTGTGAAGTGACTGAAATTACCCTGTCTCCTTCCAGAAGGGATGCCCAGCACTGCCACTGGCACAGCAGTTCTTCACACTTGCCCAGACAGCTGGGATACCTCTTCCAGGCAGCCAAGGGGAACTGCTTCACGGCTGTGATGCCTCAGACGCCCATGAGAACACACCAGGCTGTCCAACAACAGAGTGTACTTGGTTTGCAAATCAGCAAGAGATTTTGCAGCTATTGAGGTCTGAGTTTAAAACAAAAAATAACTCGCTCATTTAAAATTTTCTCCCCAAAGCCATTTGTGGATCTAAATAACACCAATCCCACCTGACTTCTGTCAGACCACTGCATTTTCCTCATGTGAACTCAGTCAAATATCATGAACCTGATGTGGTAGGCCCACCAGTTGCCACCAGCTCCTTGTTTCCATGCCCTCCTCCAGCATACAGAAGAAGCATGAGGAACCTGCTCTGCAGCCTCTCCAGAGGAACAAGCGTATAATGTGTGATAATCCATGGGTATGGTTTGACTCTTACATGGCCATTCACTGCACTTTTATTAATCAAGCTGCATAAAGGGAAATTCCAGCTGCCAGGAAGCCAAAAAAAGTTATATCAGCTGCAAAAGACCAGAAGAAATACATTGCGTACTTTCAGACTTTTAAGATAATTGGATATCCTAATTTTTTCACTTTCATGTAGCTCCTTATTTTTGCAGTCAAACTAGAGTATTTAGCTGACAAAATGGTTTCAAAGACTGTGCAAATAATGTAAGGTGGCTCCTTCTCTTCCAGGTGGTTGCTTTGGTTTCATGTGGTGCAGTGTGCTGCTGTTGCATTTATCTTGTAGGGCAGCTTCAAATGCTTAATGCTTCCAGTGTGTTAGTCAATTCTTTTTTTGTTTCATTATATATACAGATACAATGACAGGGAAATGGAAATTTAAACTAGTCACAGAATTTCTGAAAAATAGATGACATAAAAGTCACTTGCTACAGTAAATCATACTCTGACATCTTAATGTCTTGCAGTAATGAGAAAATTCAAAGTTATTTCTAGTGACAATTGATCATAATACTACAGTCTTCATGAGAAATATTAGATAAAATGGAAAAGTGTCATGTCCAGTGTTGAGAAAATACCTCTCAAGCAAGTAGAGCAGGAGACACCCTAAATCAATTGACTGAACCTTTTAAGGAGATAAATTCAAGTCAGATTTGATCCTAAAATTAGGCTGTTTATGATACTTGGACTTCTGAAAACGTTTAGCTTAAAACTGAAAACATCCAATCTATTTCCCTCCTTTCCTTGCAAACAGATTTGTTCTGCTTGGATATGCCAACATGAAAGAAAAATGGTATAGAAGGCAGCCACAAACAAAAGAAAAACTTCACACTCCACAGCATTCTTGCTGCTGAAGACAAAAGAAAGGTGTCACAACAAAAGAAAGGAACCAGCAGCTGAAATATTTTCTGCATATACTTTTCACACAGCATATACTTTTCATCTGAAAGCTCTTATGGTGTCTTTAACAACTTTCATTTTAATAAGATTTTCAGACTCACACTGCTCTCTCCTAAAGCATAGCAACTGAAGAAGATGAGCAGCACAAAAGGAGGTAAAACTGTGCCACTTTGGGCTTCCACTAAGTCCTCTCACTGGAGAGAAAATGAGCATACAGACATAATTCCTGTTTGACATCAGACAAGCTACTTTTTCCCTTGGTGGTCGAGGTCACTTGTGGCAGGATCAAGTGGCATCTGACCCCCTGTACTGGCAGGAGTAGATCTGATCATGGTGAATGTATACCCACTGCTCAGGTCCACACTTCAAGCTCCTGTCACATAACCTGCATCACATGTGGATAATATGTAGTGTTTACATCACTTTAAGGATAGGGTAGGATAGGATACAAAAATATATAGAGAAAAGGCTGGGCAGAGATACTTTAGAAATCTCTTATCTACAGCTAAATCCCATCCTGCTTATTTTGTGGAATGTCCATCAGTATCTGAAGGGAGGGTGTCAAGGATGGAGCCAGGCTCTGCTTGGCGGTGCCAGGCAAAGGGCAGAAACGGATGCACAGGAAGTTTCACCTGAACATGAGGAGGAACTTCTTTACTGTGGTGTGCCCATGCACTGGAACATATTGACCAGAAAGGATTTGGAGTCTCCCTCACTGGAAATATTCAAGAACCATCTGGTCACAATCCTGTGCAATGTGCTCTAGGATAATCCTGCTTGAGCATGGAAGTTAGACAGTGGTCCTTTCCAACCTTCCCCATTCTGTGATTCTGTGATTGTGTGAAATCAGTGAATATTGTACTTACTGCTGTGGGGCAGAAGAGAAAAAGACAAAACCTATGCCCTCACCCCAGCTACAGTTCAGTGTCAAACACTTCTATGGCTTTTGCAAAGATTTGAGTTTCTACTCCCCCTGGCAGCTCTCATTCTGGCATTCCCACTGCAGTGCTACAGCAGGGAGAGAGACTAATGAAAGGTTTCATGGGGGATTAAATGCATAGCTGAAATTTAGTTTTGTTATCATATTTTCCTATGGCAGTCACCAGTCAGGACCTGCGGCCACTGTGGTATAATCTGAATAGGCATAAAGAAAAAGTTGGCCAGGGACCCCCTGTTGAAAATACAGTTTTGATTAAGACTGTTTAATACTTAAATCTTATTTAGAGGCAGGAGAATTAGGTTTAAATCAGAAAGTCTTGAACATGCTTAAGCAAAGTTAAAAACAGAGAGTTCCCACTGCAAAATTGAAATCTCATGTGATGTGAATGTCAGATGTGTCAGACAAGACAGTAGAGCAGGAAAACACATATTTACAACCATTTTGAGAGAAAAAAAGTATTTCCATAAAACAGATTAGATAAAGAGCAAACCTGAAGACCTGTATTGATTTATTTTATCTGTAGGAGTCTTAATGTAAAAACTCCCTGATTCAGTAAATCATATTGACTCATACCAAATTGAAACTTTCAGTCTTTTCCTAAATTTTGTTAATACTCACTATATATATATGTGTTTTGTTCTTCACAATCTACGGTCTTACTTTTGCTGAAATTACAGGAAAATGAAGTTCCAAACTTGTGCTTTGCAGCACTCATCTTTGTTAAGTATAAAAACGTGCTGTAAGAAATTTATCATCATTATTATTTCAGCAAGAGAAAAAACATTATAATGGGAAAGCCTTTCATCCAGAGCTGCCCTGAAACTGTGATGTTTGCATCACAATTTTGAACCAAAGCCTAGTTTCCATAAACATTATGACTAACTATGTCAGGCATCAATTCTAACACAGTTCATGAGATGCATATGTGGTGTGTGTTTGTGTATATTTTGGTGGGGCAGAGCCACCTAAATTCTAGTGAGCCTCCTCTTTACTGAGCCTTCACAGATACCAGATAGAACCACACCAGATAGAGCAGTTATGCTTTGGGAGCACAAAGAAGCCAGTCTGCTGCTATGGGCTCAGTGTTAAAAGCTCAGCAAGGTCATTTGGTCGTGCTTGGGTGGTTAGAACATGCTGAAGGCCATCCTATGGTTTTAATCTCCATTACAGCCAGCATGCCTGCCCTTCTGATTGCAAACCTTACAGTAGCTCTTCCATCTGGCAATCCACCAAAGTACAATATGGTTTTTCAGGCCCTGATTCACTGGAGCAATTTTCACTCTTGCAGATCTCCCCACTGAAACCATCAGACCTATTCTCATGACTGAAGGTCACACTAAGAGATTGAGGCAACTGAAGTCTTTTAATATCTGAGTTTTAGAAGGCACTCAGAACCTCTGAGATCACTGCTAAAACAACGTTTAGAAGGGAGCTATTCCATGTCACAGGAATTAACAAAACCACTGAACGAAATAAACACACAGAAGTGAAGACAAGAGTAAGTTTCTCCTAAGGCACAACTAGAACTACACAAAGGCAGTGCCTTGAACTTGGATCCTTGCTAATCAAGTGCATTCTAAGTGATATAATTGGCTGGCTGAAAATCAGAAAAGAGTAGATGGTAGCTGCCAAGGTTTGTTGTTTTAATGGAAAAACACTGTAAAAAGATTTCAAATGGTGGCACACTGTACATTCTCCTTTTTTACAGAGTTGCTTTGTGAACATCTTGCAAAAGATAGCAACACATTTCATCTTTGAGTCAGAACACTGGGAGAAATGCCAGGCTAGCCTGAACTGATTTGGTTACCTACATCACCTCCAGCAGATATCTTTAGAGTGCAGATGCTGCTAAGATGCATGTAAAGAATGGCACGTGATTAGAATACCCATTACTGAACAGGAAGATGGCCCATTCCATGCATATACACATAAAACTACATAGAAAGAACTGTTCACGGGACATTTCTAGGATTGCTAACTGTATCACTAAACTAACAGCCTTCCTCCTTAAGTCGAGTTCAGAGTCCCCTTCAAAGCATTTCCAGTGCATCATTTGCTTTGCCTCCCCACACCCCTCAGGGGCTTGCAAAACCTGGGGCTGATTCCAGCCTTCATTACCTAACCCCAGCCTCTGTAAGTGCTTTTTTTCTGGTGCTTCTCCCTCTCTCTGCCTTCCTCCTCCCACCTCTCTGCTCACTCATGGACATAGCCCAAATTTCCTTTCTTCTGCCACAGTTCTCTCAGTGGTTCTTTTTTTGGAAAATTCAGCACTCTGTATTCCTTCAGAAACTTGTTTAGCTTGTTTCCCCTGAGAGCAGCTGAGGCAGCCAGCACACCCTATCACCTCAGGAAGAGGAGTGAGTGGGACTGATCCTTCTGTCCCTGCCAGACTGTGGCAGACAGCAGCTAACAAGGTACAGCCCTAACAATGTTGTCTTGAGGGACCTAAGAGAAGATCAGGTGTGTCTCTACTGTGGGCAGTATTTTCGAACTTTTTAGAAGACCTATGCTGGCAAACATCTCCAGAGAAAGTGTGGATATTTTTTGGGCAGGTTTAAAAGAGCAGCATTGATGACAAAATGTCACTGTCACGTGTGACACTGTCACAATGGCACTCATGGTGCTGGAGGCAGAGATGATGAGATTTCTTTTTTTTTTTCTTGGAGTGGAGAGAACTCCTTTTTTTTCTGTGCCCTCTTTTCTTGAAATAGCACAACGCTTTTGCTGTACTCCCCATCATCCCTCATCACTTGCAGTGTACTGTGAACTCTCAGCACAGATCACCATCACTACAGGATAAACGGCCTAAGCTGGAAAAGCAGCTGTCACTCTGGCCCATGAGAAAGGCAAACACTTGAACTGTGGAGAATAACTGTGAGGACCTAGGTGCAGTTAAATTCAGCTGTAGCTATTCCTTACCTCCAAAAGACTGCGGAAATTCTTTCCAGGAGACTCCAGTGAAGGAAGGATGTGAGGAAGACCTACACTGGCAAAGGTGCTCTCCTTCCCCCTTGTCCTTATGATGACTTTGGTACCTCTCAGGGGTAAGCAGAGCTGCTGCAGGTCTCCTGGTGGGGGAGCAGGACTGGCTCTGTAGTTGCGTCCTTCTCAGTGACTTGACAGGTTGCTGAAATTTCCCTAAGGAATCCAAGAAAAATAAGTTGAAATGAAGTGCTATAAATGTGAAACAGCATAGAGTTTTTCAGGTAAAGACAGGGCATTTTGTATAGCCAAGGGGCTTTCTTCCTCCCAGATTTCAAAGGTCTCCTGTGAACAAAAGCAGTAGCAAACTGCTGAAAGAAAGGTTATATGCACTTAAAATGTAGGCTTAGGGAACTTTGCTGTAGAAATTACTCCTGGCTCCCACTAAGATTCTAAATATACTATTCTTTGTGTGTGAATTTTACATATGTTCTTTTTAAAAGAAAGGTCACACTCTGAGTTTGTTGTATTTTTACATTTCTGGATGTCATGGATTCTAGAGATGTAAATTTTTCTTTCAAAATACTACCAACTATCACAATTTTTTGCCTGAAGAAACAGCATCTCTGGCTGTTTCCAGCTGATAGCTACAGATCAGTGCTGTTTAAACATCATTTGATCTACTGAGATGGTTCTAAGTGAACAGAGTTGATGGCTTTGTGGAGTTCTAGTTGTCTGCTCCAGTTGAAACCTAGTTGTCTGCTTCACTGGAGATATAAGCTGAAACGGCTGATCAAGACTGAGATCTTATTTGAATAGTTAAACACTGGCTTTATCTGAGCATTAACTAATTTGCATGGCAAAATTCCAATTTAACATCTATCACTTAAATGACAGCTTGTGAAACAGTAGTTCAGTATACTTTGCTTGCAGTGTTAGAATTCTATTCAAATCAGGAGAGGAAACATATGTGGAGTGTGTGTGTTGGGGCAGTCATTGTAAAACACACACAGAATGCATACTTAACACCAAAAGCTTTAGATATGAAATGCAGAATATAAATATGGAAATTATTCTGTTCCATTAAAAAAAAAAACAACAAACCAAAACCAACCCAACACAACAAACAACTAACTGCTTGAATGCAAGAGAAAAAAATAAACAATATGTTAAAACCTTCTCTTAATCCACAGGATCAGAGGCATATGGAAAATCTAAATTTGTTTCCTTGACCATAATAGCAGCATTCCACTGACTTGCGCCTTAGAAACTACAAATGTGCTACACACAAACAAAAAAAAAGATATCTCATTTTCCTGGAATACAAAAAGCCCTGTGCTTGTTCCTTGGTTTGGGGTAGCTAAAGCCCCCAGTTACAGAAGAAACTATTAGAGGTTATCCAAAATCTGCTGTTATGCATTGTCACATCAATATCACCCAGGTGTGTAGGGCCCAGACACTGGGTGAGATCTCTCTGAAAACATTATCTGCTTGGGGAGTATATGTATCCATTACAAAGCCAGCGTGGTTCAAGTCTGCAAATTGACAGTTCAAAATAGGAGCAATTTTGGGAAGTGGGAGTAATGGTGACCAAAGCCCTGTTACATTCAGACTATTATTGCAGAGCCAGATGCCCCTCTGAGGTTACTCAGAGCCTTATTACTGCAGAGCCTGGACACCGTCTGAGGCCCCTCATAGCTAGGAGGGCAACACAGCCTCCTATCTGTCGATAGGAGTTTAGAAAAAGATGCATTTTGACTTCAGGGAGGTTTAAAATTGTTATTTTTTTGCTGTAGGGATAATCTAAATATATTGTTACTCTGTTCCATATCAAGGTTAAACAATATAAACAAAATTCCCAGTGAAACAAACACACATTCTCACCATTGTCCCAAGTGCTGCTGCTGCCTTGTACATCCCACGGCTCCCACGAAGTGCCTCAGTTTCAGGCTATAAAGATGATCGTGGTACAGCACAATTCTCACTGTATTTCAGACACTGTAAACTCAAGGAGAAACCTGCAGAAAATAATTAGGTCTCAGCACTATGGATATACCATGGGTAGTCAGGCGGAGCGGTCAGCAGGCCCTGCAGGAGGCTGGTGCAGAGCAGCACAAACACAACTGTTCTGCATCACCTGGCACCGAGCATGGGGAATTGCTGGTCCTGGATGCAGCTCCCAGTGCTGATGTGCCCCATCCAGATCCCTGGTACAAGCCACATCTACACCAAGGCAGCATATCCCCTCTTTTGCATGCAAGTCACAAGCATGAGCCTCCCCAGAGCCTTTGTTTATGTAGAAATAAATGCAGCCTTTCCCCAAGCCAGATCCTAAGCATTAAAGAAATACTGCTTTGGTTACTCTTGTAGAGGTGATTCTTTAGCACTAGCAGATGCTCAGAATCCTGCAGGAAGTGGAAACCACCCCTTTTTTTGTTTTTTTGAAAAACCAAACAAATTTGAAAACTCTGGCTCCGATTTCCACATAAGAAACCAAAGAGCTCCTGCTCTGAGAAGAACCACAGGTTTTTTCCTACATACCTTCTGTGCGACCCATGCTCATGGGGGTCTTTCCCCTCAGACTCGCTCCTGGCTTGAGTGATCCAGCAGTTCTTGCCCTAGGATGATGGGTTAGCCAGGCCAGGGAAAAAAGCTTCTCCTGCCTTACAGTGCTTAGGCATGGTGGAGTGAGCTCCTCCATTCTGGCCCACTGGCCATGGCTTCCCAAAAAGCTTGTGCCATTGGCTTCCCCAGGCCCTCAGGGGCCTGCAGGAAGGGTGGCTCCCTCCTCTGGTTTTCAGCTCCCTGAGGGAGCCTGGACCTGGTCTTTAAGCTCTCAAATGTGTTTTTCTTTTAAATAGTACCAGGCATAAATAACAGACAATGGGTGCAAGAGATGCCTTTCATTTTGTGGGTTTTAAATGCCAGGGACATACACTGGTGAAACGGGGCTGGTTTTACTGCCATGTGGGATCACTCCAGAAACTTGTTGCCATATCTATACATTCTGCGATGCCACTGATCTTTTAAAGAGGGAGATCAGATTTCCTTTTGGGTGTTTTTGTAAAAAATTAAATACCTGATCTTAAAAAAGCTCATTTCTGCACAAAAACTTAACCTGGAGCTATGGATGCAAGTCACAATCCAAGTTATGTTTTGCCAAACAATACAGGATGATCAACTTTTTCCCATTTCATAGAATCATTGAATGGTGTGGGTTGGAAGAGACCTTAAAGACCATCCAGGTCCAACTCTCCTACCATGGGCAAGGATATCTTCCACTAGACCAGGTTGCTCAGAGCTCCATCCAACCTGGCTTTGAACACTTTCAGGGAGTGGGCATCCACATCTCCTCTGTACAACCTCTTCCTGTGACTCACAATAAAGAATTTCCCCCTAATATTTAATGTATCATACTCAAAATGTTGAATTTGCTATTTTATTTATTTTAATGTGTGACTCCTCCTCACCCCATTCACACAGGTAGATAGATCATCATGAGGAGCCAGAACTACTCCAGTAAGAAAATTCTGCTCTGTGTGTGTGTGCTTGCTGGAATGTGTCTGATTCCAGTGAGACATATATTAAAAAAAATTTAAAACATGTGGGAGAAAAATCAGTTCTTAAAATCTGTGGTCACATTTCAGTCTTTTCATTCTTGCGAGATGCATTTGGAGAGGAAATTAAGAAACCAAAACCAAATACACACAGATGAGGGAAAAATGAGCTTAGATGTAAACATACAACCCTCAAAGAGAGGATGGAAGGAACACACCATCCCTGTATTTGCCTCTGAATTTAACCATCACTTATGATTAAACAGGTAATCACAAAACCACACAAAAAGTGTGCCCTGTTGACATGCTCTTAATGCACCAGGAAGATGTTTGTGTTCCGTGGGCTGTTTGCTTGCAAAGAGGAACTGCTGGGTCTCCCTCTTTTCCCAGAGGAGATGGGCATTTTGCCAGTGTTTCTTTTTCAAGTGACATTGTTCACCTAGGGTTTTAGCAAAAAAGCTTTTGCTTATTCATTACTAATCCTAGCCTAAGTAATGATCTTTTTAAATCCTTTTACATTTTAAAACAAATTTATCAGACAATGACACCAAATATAACATTCCCCAATAGCTCTGGCATTTATTTTTTCATTTAATAGGTAATTCTATAATTCACACATCCATGGATTGCCTTATTGGTTCATGAAACCTGCTTCTGGGAGCATTACTTTGTCAAAATATAAATCTTACTCATGTTCTGAGGGCTCTTTTCAACATGATTTTGTTAGTTACAACCTTGACAACAAAGAAACAGAGTTTTTATTGCATATTTTATCAGTGAATCTTTGTAAAATGCGGGTGTATTAATGTAGTAATTAATTACTCAGACTTGGTATGTATTGGATAGAATGCATACTTTTAATAAGTAATAAAATATTTTTAGCAATATAATCTTCCTTTATCTTAATAATTTGATATAAATCAATTTTATAATCTTGACCAAAACCAGTTTGAGAAAGCCAGTGTAACCTGATCCCTCCATTTTGGTGACGAATGCTCTATTTTTGGTGAGTGATGCTGTGAATATCGGCTGGCTAGTTCTGTAACTTTGCTAACCTTCCACACAGCGCTGCCAGTCTGTAGTCTGCTCTGTTAAACAATTTACCTGCCATTTCCCTAGTTTGGTGTCAATAAAAAACACTTGCCAAGTAATTTGCAATACACAAATATGAAAAGTTGTTTTGGACTTTTCAGAAGGGTTGGAATAAGAAAATTGATGCAACAACAAATATCAGCAACAAATCCATCCAATTTTCAACCTTGGCTAGTCCAGCTCTCTAGAAAACAAATAGTCAAAAAATCCCATTACCTACTTATATAAAAAGTTTTAGCAGGTTATTTAAATACTTCATGGAAATGAAGATTTGCCTGTGAAATCTCTGTGTTCCCAGCTAGCAGTGCCAGAGGACAAGAGCCCTCCAGAGCATGTCAATGCCATTTTGTGGCTACACAGAAACCATTACCTCATGCTGGAAAAGGGAAAATGAGAGCACAGCATCTCTATACTGTGCCTTATTTTGTTTATCTTTGTACCAAGGAGGTTTACCTTTCAGCATCCAAGCAGCAAAAATCAAAACATGAAGTATTTCCATAACGCAAAGCAATCGGCACAAACCCCATGGAATCTGGAAGGGGAGGTAGTGGGAGTGAAGAAGAAAGATCTGGCTCATGGGGCAAAGAGAAAGAGATCCAGCTTCCTTGTTTCCAACACCCTGACAACGTCTCAGACCCCCCAAAGCCAGTGTCTTCTTGCCCTTCTCATTCTACAGGCTTATTCTGGATGCCTCTGCAAGCAGCGTGAGGGGAAAAAAAGCTGCTTTGAGGTACTTCCACCTTATCCAGCCTTACAGATAGAGGCAAAAGACACCAAAGAAGTTGACAGGGACTTGTAGAAGCCTCTCTTTATCCAGAAAAACCACAGCAAACCTCCAAGCCCTCAGCAGGGCGAAGGATTAAACTCAAACCTGGCATTTCCTGTCTAGGCATCACACAGGATGCACAGAAGTTCAGTCTGTCTTCGCCCCTCCCCAGGAGAGCAGTCATATATGGGAACCTGCTACAATTGACCCTAAGCCCTGTAGGTTGTCCCATAACACCTCCACTACCTGTATGGCCCTGCTGATGGTCGTGGTGCTGTCAAGAGATCTGATTGTCCAATGGTCACCAGTCAAAATAAAAACTCTGGCCCAAAATAGGGATAATTTGCCTGCTGATTTTCAAAAAAATGTCAGGCGATGAGAACAGTACTTTCAGCTGCACTTGAAATCACCTGGGTTAGAATATGATCCTAATCTGTTCTCCTTTACAGTTAAAACAGTAGACTAAACCATACTGGTAAGGTGTATTATCTTTGCAAAAATTCACTTCCTTTTCAATTACATTTAATTTCCACTTCATCCTTACCTTATATTTATTCCACAAACAAGCCATTGTGTTATTAATGATTCAGAGTTCCCCAAATCTATATGCTTTATAGATTTTATGTCAAAGTGGACTCATAATACTTTAATGAGGAAAAAGAATACTATTTTACTGTACTCATGTCTTACACTACCCAGCCAATAGGTCTGTAAGCAATTCTAAATCTTTCTGTAACAGCACCACGGAGATTACAAAAAAGAACTAGGCATTACCAGCTTGCTCTGTCCCCCACCCCTCAAAAAGATTGATGTTTTCCTGCAAGACCTTTTATAAGAGCTGGTATGTTTGTAGCAAATTTTTAATTCCTCTCTGATGCTTGTACACCTACACACAGGTGTAAGAAAATCCTTTAACATTCTGGAACAAGCAGAATTCAGGTAAGATGATAAAACAGGGCTATCAGTTTTACCATCTTACCTCCTCATTTTTCCTTAAGACACTGAGTTTCCCTGTGCATGCTCAGAGATTTAGCTATTCACGTATTAGAATGACATATTTGAAGTAGTGAGTTTCACATTAGCAATGCAGATGGAGGAACAAATAATCTTGGAAAATTAGATGATAGAAAGACTGGTATTGGAGAGCAACGTGAGAGTTGGAAATCCTAGACAAAGCCAAGAAGATTAGTAGAAGGGAGGCATAATGGTAAGAGCAAAAAGATAAAGTTGGAAAAAGAAGAAAAAATTGTGATAGAAGAAGACTGGCTGATGGAATAAAAAATTTGGGTTTCCCCCAATGAAAAGACAAAGATTAGAAGCTAGTAGAAACATTAAAATGTTCGGATAGAAGCATTTCAATGACACTAATTAATAAGACGTGTTATTATGTACAGAGTTGGTGCCATTTCTTCACAGAATATCTTACTCAGGCCCTAGTCCCCCAGCCTTCCAGTTGTGCCAATCACTTGCTGGTAGATTAAGATACCAAAATGCCTGTTTGTATCATTCAGGTCAAGCTCTATTATCCACACACATGCACAAGAACAGAAAAGTGCTGCAATGGCTGCTTTTGAGATGAGGAATTTTTATAAAGGAAAGCCTAAGACCAGGGAGGGGGAGAGAAGGGATAAGGAAAAAATCTCTGTGAAAAGGGAGACATTCAAGAAACATCAGTCTTGAAATTAGAAGCTCATTAATTCTCAGCTTATTTTCAGTCTCTGTGGAGATTTACCATATGTGACAGCTACTCAGCCTAGCAGTCCGATTAGAACACTTTCCTAACTACCAGCAGCCTAAATTACCACCCAAACGACTCATAATTTTAAGCAAAGTTTGATGAACTGGTTACCCTTTAACAGCCGTGTTTGGTGCACTAAATTCTCCATTCTTCTCATATCACTGCTGACAGATGAGCCTGATTATCATCCTAGGTCCACCTTGCTCATGCTCATTTGGACGACAAAGATAGCAACTGAATTGAAAGAAAATTCCAGGAAAAGTAATTGAAGACAAATTAAAAATTTCAATAGATTTTCCTGGAAATTTGCCCACAAAGCATATTGTTTACATATCCACCTCCATACAGAAGTTTGAAAGCATATCCCAGGATGGCTGCTCTTAATGTTTTAGCCCTGCCCTGGCCAGGTTTCTCACAAAGCTCCTGGATGCTCTAGGCCAAGATCAATTTGTCACTGCCAGGTTGTATGATGATTTATGACTGCAGCAGAGAGGATGATGGCCATGTTCTGTCTCTCCCTAACTGGCTGTGTTGAACTCAAGCCATTCCAAATCCCTGACTGGCTATGTGGATGCACACTCACAGTGGCTGAAGCTGTTTATTCAATTTCCAGGTACGACTTTTGCAGTTGAAGGAAAATTTTGGAAGAGAAAATGTGAACATTTTCAAAGTTGCATTGCACTGTAGTAAATATACCACAAAGGGTTGTCTAGGAGCTGTGAAAAAGCTTCTCAAAGTCAGAATTTTATTTGGCTGGGTTTTTTCACATCACACAAGTGACCAAAGGAAGGAACATCTGAACACATACCAGATACACCTGTGAAAAGGGCAACATGTCTCTTAGCAGGGACACAGGTGCAGGCAACCTGTAAATTATTCTGCTCTGGGTGAACACTAGGCTCTGGTTTGCCTTATCCAACAGCAAACAAGTCATGTACAATTAGTAGAAGGGGATCAAAGAAAAAAATCCTATCTTTAACTAAAAAAAATTAAGGAAAACCGAGGGCAAGAAAATGAAGAATATTGAAGCCAAAATACATTGAAAATGCTGGAGTTCAGAGTAGGAAAAAAGAAATTTAAGAATAGTGGTGTGGAAAATTAAGTACATGAATAAGAAAGGTCCATGCGCCTTGTATGAGCAGCATGGGATAGACATTGCACTCTGAGTAAAAACCACTTATTATTTGGGACTGCTGCAGGTAAGGTGCTGCTAAGTGTGTATGAAACGATAAGGATCAGATTCTGTCTGTCAGTGAATTAATGCCCAGATCAAACTACTTCTCAGAAGGAAAACTTAATTTATTTTTCTGAATAAGAAATTATGTTCTGGAGAGATGTGAAAATTGACAAAAGTTCAAGTTCTATAAAGAGAAACAGGAAATACAGCTTGTTTTAGCAGCATTGGCCAATTGTTATTGTTGATTTCTTTTTCCAGTGCAGCCATCCAGAAGTGCTTTATCAGCAGGATTATGCTGATAATTGGCTGTACCTCATGCAAGATGAACCTGAGTGTATTGCAGGGGAGTAGAAGGGAAAAAGAAAAGAAAAAAAAAGAAAAGAAAAATAAAAGTGACAGAGACAAAAAAAAATTTAACATTTCCTCAATATCACAGAATCCACTAGCAGGTCAAAGTTGCAATAATTTAATTTCAGAATAAAAAAATCAATGCTGAAGAATGATGAAACAACAGCTACAATGGCTGCCCCAGGTGTTATGATACCATTATAGAACAATAGCCTTATTATTCACTGTAGCTGTTCTTTGCATGTCTTGACCACCTGTGACAAGTGTTTCTGAATCTGTGCACAGACAAAACCTCAAATTAAACCTGACAAACACTGAAAGAGTCTTGAGCTAACTTGTCCTCCCTCAGCAGTTGCTCATTACAGAGTGACCGAGTCTTTTCCGTGTCCTACATGGCTCACATCCCTGTAGATTGCATTTATTGAGAGCTGATAGTTACAAGCGCTGACATTTGCCAGTTTTTATATACCAGGGAATTAGAATAAGAAGAGTCTGACAAAGATATTGTAAATAACACGAGAGAACCTCCCTAAACCTGTGCACTGTATGAACGCAGAGGAAAATTTAGTTACTCTGTGTTCAGAGACTCTTTGTGGTGCTCAATTCCCATTGTATGTGTGCTACTAGAAGTGCAAGCACATAACTGCAGATATAATGTCAAAGTCATCCACATTACAACGAGGTTTCAGATGCTCCATAATGAAGACTTCATCAGAGTGAAAATTATTGGCTCCCCCGTTGATGACTTTTATAAAAATCGTAAAAGTAGAAAGTTTGCCAGCTGGATTCATCTTCCTGTGTGCAGTCATTTATGAAGCTTTGAAATTTTAACCATTGGCAACAATGTTATAGTTGAAAAAACTCCAAGAATATCTGTTAGATGACAATGGTCTGCTAAATAGAGACATGCTGTCCTGACAGCTCCAGCTTCAGCTCTCTGGGATGATAAGTGCCAGCAAAAGCAGAGGAGACATTCTGTAGCATCATAAAACTGCTTCCAAAAATGAGCACCCTGCAGCTATTAGAAACTGCGTGAGAATCAGCAAATGTCAGCCTCATGCTCAACAACATTCAGTTTAATAAACGGATTTAAGAAAGAGAACAGCATAAGATGCTTCAAAACACCCTTAAGACTACTATGAAAATACTGAGTGATAGAGGAAAAAACCCTAGCTACTTACCATAAAAAAAAGAGGGAGAATTTTGTGTCTCTTTTTTGTTCCCTGGGACCAATTAAGAGCATTCTGTCATTATTATTGTCAGCACTAGGAACAGTTTACGAACGATAATCAATTCACTGACACATCCTAATATTGATAGTCAGAGGCCTGCACTGAGAACAGCCCCACATTGTTTTGGTATTTAACATCAGGGTTTTTTCCTGAAATTTTCTTCTCTGAACAAGTATTAAAATTTATCCAAATCTAAACAAAAAGAATGGGCTGCAGGCAAAAGGAGTATTTCTGTGTACTAGATCCATAATTACACTACAGAGCTGTCTGGAAAAATAAAGAAGAATTATTTTTTGTCCTGAAAACTGTTGTTGAAATACTGCATGTCTTTTTCTTCTCCCTTCACTTTCCTTTTCTTCTCCTTGTCCTCCACTGCCATGGCTGCTGCAGCTCTGAGTGTGACTGGTGAGCGGTGCCAGGACAGGCACAAAGACATCCCTGCCAAACCAACATTTCCTGGCTTATGATACACAGACACCAAGTCAAGGAAACTTCAAGTATTCACTGCAGGGCACTGAGTTTACCTGAATTTTGATAACTTTTTCTTTCCTTCAAGAGTGTTGCTATAAAGGCATGTGAGATTTACTTGTCCCACAAAAGTCCATACTGTGGTCCAAGTGAGAATTTCTGATGAGAGCAACTCAGTTTCAAAATGAAGTTTCTTCACCCAGACAGCTCTACCAGAAATATTACAAAATGCTGCAATTCTATGATCCAATTAATTAAGGAAAAAGTAGTTGCACAAGTACTGAGAGGTTTACCATCAGCTAGAGTACAAGGGTACCAGATCTCAGAGGTCTAGTATTTTTACAATTAGTTTCCAATTAACTAATTGACATGAGTTTCTACGAAAATCATGGCTCCTAAATTCCTCAGTGAAATCAGAAGTGTAACATACCAGCAATCAAAAGCTGAAATTCGTATCTGTTCTCTTTCACGGGCCTGGAGGAGACTGCAAAGTATAAAAAAATATGGAAAGGGTTTTACTTTGAATATTCTCAGTTAGAAATAAGTGCTTGTGAAAACACTTGGGATTTGGGTAACCCCCAAAAGATCACAAAGAACATATGGACTATGATAGAAGGAAATTCAAAGCCCCATGTTTAGAAACGGGGTTTTGTGTATGGTAACATTGTTGTAGAGAAAGTCAGAATATGTTTGAGTGTCCCAGGGCTGCAAGGTACACAGAATAGAAAGGCAGCCCTTTGATGGGCAAAAGTCTGCTAATACACAGCAGAGATTGGCCTGGAAACTAATCCTTCATCTTGATGAAAGAAAAGACTAAAATTTTACCACAGATTTCACCACAGCCATACTTTATTTGCAGGTTGTGATTATTCAGGATTACTCACTGTTTCAAAGGTTTTAAGGGACAATTCTGTGCTGCCATGAGCACCTGCGCAGTGACGGCGGGAATCACGTGTGGCACAGCAGACTCGGCTCACGACACACGGCCAAAATCTTTCTGCAACTGTGATCATTCCCCTGGAATTTCTCAGGCTCTGCGTACAGAGCTGAGCCACTCAAATCAAGACTCATCAATCAGTGGCTCTCCCTTAGTTCCAAATGCTCTAAAGGCACCCAATGACCTAGTTTAAACTTAAACCTCATATTCCACATAGATCAAATATAAAGTGAACTTTTATAAATCCCTAAGTGTGACATGTCTAAGCTTTCTGGGCAAAGGAGGACAGAAATAGGAAAGTCTAATTATATGCCTAACAACAAGGTAGAAAATATGCAGATGAAGTCTATGCCTGGTGGGAGAAGAGAAGGAAGAAGGGGGTGGGTAGGCTGAAGGTAGTTTGAAGCCTGTGACACCAGAGTAGGTACCTAATATTTATTTATCAGTATCTGCAATTCACTGGGAGATTTGAGGGACTGGGGAAGGAATGGCAGAGAGGTTTATTTTAAATAAATATTGGATCGGGTGACTGTCATTTTAAGATTGGGACCAGGGGAGACAGGTGTGTTGCAGCTTGGGAGAGGAAAGTGTTTCAGGCAATTGATGATTAATTGTACTCTGCTATGGCATATCTCTTTCTATTAAACCTTAGACGGCCAAATCTGTTTCCTAATCGTTTTTTTGTTTCTCAATCTTCTTTCATCTTGCAATAGGAGCAGGCAATTTCTATGCCATCAATATCTCATTAGGGGTCTTGGATCCGAAATGCCTTGGTTTGTTTTGAATTTTGTTTTCCAGGCTTTTTGCTACAGTTTATGACATGGCATTTTTTGTTTGCTCGTTGCAGTCCATTTATTCTCTGGCATTCCCTTTCCCCAGGTTATAGCTTTATTTCTTTCTCTGCCTGTTGGCACTTGAGGTGTATGTAAATTATTGTTGCATGCTCCACCATCACTACCTATTGCTCTTGATTTCTCCTAATGACATTCCCATCTGAATGCTGGTGCCTGCTCATGTTGTACATGTGTAGAAAATAACTTCAACTCATCCGTGAGGGTTTTTTTTTTACTTTTCTTGGGTTTTTCCACCCTCTTTCCTGTTGCTGTTTGCCTCAGACTTGTATTCACGAGGTGAAGAATAGAGCTGCACACTTTCTGCCTGGGGCAAAATCCAGCTGCCACTCGTGCAAGCAGCAGCTTAGAGGAAAAAGGAAGGGCATTCACACAAATAGCTAATCAAAGGGTTTTTAATGATACTCATTAGGAAAGAAATTCATTAACAAGCCAGCACAGAACATTCCCTGAAGGGAGAGTGATGTTACTGGTCACATCAAAGTCCCCACCTGACTAACACCTTTATTGCTGTTCATAGTAAGGCCAAGTTAGCAGCAAAATCAGTCGCATTCAGTTCCTGCCAAGGAAAAAGTCACCAAAGCATGGTCATGGAAACTGGATCAATTCTGTTTTACTAACAAAAATGGCTTTTCAACTTTTCACAATGATGTGTAGTTTAGCACCCATGCTTTAGAATTCACACAATTTTTCATTCCCTACCCTGCATTCTTTTCCCTGCTCTTTCTTTCTTATTTGGATACCTCTGACCATGTCCAAAGCGGTGCCCATGGTAGTGGTGCAGTCCTGCAGCACCACAAACCTCAGGTGGATGGATGCCAGTGCCCCTTTCCCAACAGAAGTCTGCAGAAGGTAACCTCATGGCAAGGTTCAGCAGGGAGCCCCACTAAACTGTGGGCAGATCCTTCACCCAGACAAAGCACCAGTGCAGCCCTGCCAGAGCTCACCCCACTGCTCAGGACAGATGCAACCTCTGAGCATCACAGCTATTTCCAAGCAGCAGGCGTATAACTGCCTTATTTTTATGCTCACACCATTACTTACCTATAAAAGGGACTCTATTTTTCTGCCAACTCATTCCTAGAGATTAGTATCGGTACCTTGGGATACTCATTTGCTCTGTAAAAATTAGGTTTTTAAATAGACTGAAGCAGAAATCTCACTTTTATTGCACTGGCCTGATACAGTAGAGCTCAGTTATTAGAACAAATTGTAGCAAACAGCTTCCTGGTTGTTATACCCACATAATTACTACAGGCTGCCACATGAAACCCTGCTTCACTCTTCTGCTTAGAGGCAAGATCTCCATTTTGCAAGGACAGAGAAAGTTCTATTATGCATTTTACTGCCAAAGGAGGTCAATTAACTTTAATTGGTTCTAATTAGCACTTGCTCAAGCTGTTATATTCTTTACCTGCATCCGAGTGGCTCTCCAAGTGCTGCACAATGGATTCCTGCTTTTGAACACAAAGGAGAATTACTAATGGCATCCTTGAAGGCAAAAGATGCACTGATCAGCATAAATGGGGAACAAATATCAGCACAAATAGTAGCAGGGCATTTTAAAAAAAAAACCCACAAACATTTCGTGCCCATCTGGCTTTGATAAATTGAACTGAATGCAACTGTGCACCTTGTTGCTTAAAGTTAGAACAATGTAAGTACACAAAAGTCATTATTCTCTACCATAACTTCTTTACAGATGAAAGATAACTACTAGAAAATGCAGGGGCCAAAGGGGTGGAGGGAGAGTGTAGTAGCTCTGAAAAAATCAAATAAATCATTTCAATAGTAGCCAAAAAAAACAAGAAAAAGGAAAAAAAAATCATCAAATGTACATCCAAAATGCTTTGCTTTCTAGGATTTCTGAGGACTGTTTTAAAAGGTTTGTGTTAAAGTGAAAGGTTTAGGGTTTGGTGTTTTGGGGGTTTTTTGCCTTTCTGCTGCAGCAAGAGGAACAACCTCACTTGCCTAATTGTCAGAATAAGCCATGTGAGTCCTCAGGATGTGGGGGGAAGCCAGCACTGAACTCAGGATTGTCTACGACAGACTGCATGAGGAGTCACATGCCAGAAGAGGTGCTGCAATGCGGAGCTCTGCTCTACGAACTTGCTTTCTGCTGGGGTCTTCCTGGATGTAGCTACACACCTGAATAATGGCAGGCTGGAGAGGAACCAAGTCCTCACACCAACAGTGGAACCCAGAGCTAGTTCTCCCCAAATAACCAGGCACACAGGCACAGCCCTACATCTCCTCTGGGTCCTGTGAGGTATCTGTGAGTTGTATCTGTTATCTTGGGTGGAGGAGATGTCAGTCCTAAAGAGAAGCAGGGAACAAGCCAGACACAGCAGAGCAGACGTTTAGTGCCACTGCTCCACTGTTCCCTGGGCCCCCTTGGCTAATTCAGCATAAATCCATATATCCAGCCACTCAAGGCAGGCAGAGCACTCTGTGGCTCTTCTGCTCCTGCACTCTCCCATGCTAGACACCCCAGATCCAGGGAATAGCATCCACACTGAGTGCAGAGATCCCAGCAGGACAGCACTGAGACAAGGATTGGGGAGGGTGGTCCCAAAATGTGAGATGTGCCTAAGTGATCCCAATGCAAATGACCACAGTGCCTGAGTCATTGAAGACCTTCCCTGCCCTGCAAAACTCCATCCCCAGTGAAGTGACCTGTCTCTGACTCCTGACCTGCCTGGCATCCTGCTGAGCCTAAAGCCATGAGGGCTTCCCAGCTGGAGACTTCCCAGGGTGCGAGCAGCTAGGGCTGGGGCCTCGTACAACACTGAACATCCTCCAGCTTCAGCAGCTTGGATTAACCACGTATTTAAAATAAAGTACCAGATTTAGTGTTCCAAGGATCTCGGTCTCATATGGACTTTGAATAATTTGTTTTGGTATGGAAACCAAAAACAATGAAGTTTATACATAATATTATACTGTTCAAAATTGCACGTGAAACCGTGGCAGACTTGGCTGATTCTAAGCCAGTGTAGGTGTCCTTTATTTTAGTATTCCTTTTTCCCTTTTTCCTGCTATTTGAACATGCCTCCTAAATGAATTGTCTGCTGCCCACATGTTTTTCAAAAATAATTTATTTTTTAGCTAATGTGTTCCAGGTAGATGGAACACAAAAAGTGTTAAAAAATAAAAATGAAATTAAAAAATCCTTCCCTTGGCAAACAAGTCCCCCCCAAACTTTACAAAACAAGGTCAACCTTTTTCTTTCTAGTTCCCCTGCTAAATTTCCACAAGGCTATTAATCATAAAAAAACCCCCTAAATTGCATAAATTGTAGACAAGCCAAAAGAGCTGTCTGTATTTTTTTGTATTTTATTTTTAATAAAAGTTCCTGCCAAAATCTCCCCCAAACTGATTGCCTTTCTTGTTTCAGTTGTGAAGACACTTTCTCAGCCTCAGTACACACCTTTTCTCATGGCTGTCAATGTATGGGCATAAATCAGCATATAATTAATTAAAACAGTCATGTCATCCTTCTGCACTGGTGTAGTTAATTTAATAATTAAATTGTATAGTTAAATTAATATACCTAAAAATATTCCATGCACCTCATCTTTTGTACTTTTCCCAAGGAACAGTGTTTCTGTTGCATTTCAGGTGACAACCAAAAGGTATTCAAAAGGTTTACTGACTTGGCCTAGGACTTGAGAAATAAAAAAATAGTAACAAAAAAAGAAATGTCTGTTCTTTGCATCACTGCCATGGCTGCCCATACAGCAGTACACCACTGAAGCACATGTAACAATTTATTATTTGGTCCTTCAGCCCTCCTGTATTTAAAATTGAGCATGTATTCAACGCAAAGATGGAGAAGAATTGACCTAGCCCCTATCCATACATTTCTGGGTGTTCTGTACTGGGTTGGCAGTAGCTCTACAGTACAAAGCCCCAGGCCCAAGGGTTCAGAGCAGGGTTTACACATCCACTTCTCTGTGGGCTGTGGGCAGAGCAAGCTGTGCCCCTGCAGTCCTCACCTCACGCGGAGAAAGCACAGCTCCAAAGGGAGGACATTTCACCAGGACAGCTGTATCAGTGTAAAAACATTGGTACAACCATTCCCAGTACAGACAGGACATTAAACAGAAACCCCTATGACAGGCAATGTTTACCACTGGCCTATTTATAAGACAGCAATTTGCTTAGTTCAAAAACCAGTGTTTAAAATGCTCCTTGTCACCTGTAAGTGGACAGTGATGATTATAGCTCAGTCTATGTTATTATTGCCTGATTTTCCCAGTTTGGGTTTTCACATATTGACTCCTTACTCAAGGTCTTTTAACATAGATTTGAAATGTGAATATGTTTTATTTTTTTCCCCAGTAAATATACAATACACACTTCAACAGTACTATTAACCAACTTCTTATGCCAATTAAACTTTGCTGCACTAACAATACCAATGAAACACATTAAGAGGTCATACTTTTTCGTGAACAAACTGTAGCCAATAAACAGTTTCTTAAAAAAAACAAATTAAAAAACAATTCTAAGTGCTGCCACAACATCCCTTTTCTTTAAACACATTATTCACAATAAATGTTTTCCTTTTTTTTAAAAAAAGAAGAATACTTCTTTTAAAATAGTAAATTAAATGGCATTTTAAAAAATATGTACTGTGGTTCATTGGAAGTACACTGTATAGAAAAGAGAAAGAGAAAAAAAAAGAAGAGACATCATCTGTAAGATAATGGAGACACTCTGCCGTACACAACAACACCTTATGTAATATTGTAAGCAAATTATTAATGAACAAAAATGTACAGAAGCAGATGGACAAGTTAGTGAATATTATGGTACTGCACAGCTTTAATACTGACACACATTTACTTTCCAGTGGAAGAGATAAAACACGTATTTGAAAGTAATTGGAATGGCTTTATCAACCTCTAATGATACTGAATTTTGAATAGAATATAGCAAGTAAGGTGTTCCACCAAAGCTCAGCACAAGCTTTTGAATTAAACGGGAAACAAAAAAACTATAGGTGACTGAGTTCAACATTTTCCAGAGAATTAAATTAAATTGTACTCTGAATTGTCTTCATATGGTAATACCAAAATAAAAAACATACATATACAATTATGCTGCATTCTTTATCTTACTTGAACATTTTTGTACATTTTTAAGTAATGTTTTTAACTATAGTGTTTTGACAAGCAGGAAAATGACATATACTCATTGGTCACATACTGTTTTTCCTCAACATTTTTTTTGTTTGTAACCTGCTAAATAACACATCTTGACCTTAATGGAGTAAACTAGCATTTTTAGATATTCAATAGTGCTGAGGTATAGTTGATGGCTGTAGTGTTTTATCTTATCATGGAACAAGTTAATGAAATGAAAAGCAACACATATTTAGCATCGTAATTTACTCTTCTAAAATTCTTCCATTACTAAAAACGTGTTCTTAATACTGGTGAGCTCCGAGGCAATATATAAAACATAGACTGGTTATATGAAAAGCATATTCAATGGAAACTTGTGTTCATGGTCAGGTAACTAACAGAAATAAGCTGTAAGATGCAATATTTAAATTAAGCATCAAATAAATGGGTGGGTTATCCACATGTAATATTCCAAGAAAAATTTGACAATTTACTTTTTGAGATTTGGGAGGTACAGAAGATTTGGACAAAGTCATGAAAATTAATGAAGAGACAGGATGCTGTCATTAATGTCCACTTACAGAGTCTGGTTTATTCAAAAAGTGTATAAACGTGTTATTTCCTCATTATAGTAGAGTTTTAAGCCACTCACTAAAACACAGGTCAAAGATTTTCTTTGCTTGTATCCAACTTTTTGGATGTATTGTATTGCCAGAAATACACTTAATGCAAGCTGAAAATAGTTTAACCATTGTTTTCCTTCCAGACTAAGTATTTTACTACAGATTTAGTGGATCCAACTTCAGCTCTCACAGACTTCAAGTTTGGAACAGAAAGGGTTGTGTAGACTGCATCAAAACAATTAATGTCATGAATTTCAGTGGTGCAGCTCTATCCTCTATTGTACTCTACTTGTATTGGAAAGATGAAATAAGATATTTTGACATTTCAAATTTTGGAAGCAGCCTGAATATGTTTTAATAATAAATTGCATTCTTAACTTCTTACTAGGTATTCCTTGTGTTTATATTTTTTGTTTCTCCTGGAAAATCTCTGTCTTACATTTTGGGCTGGAGAAATTAACGGTAACAATTCTTTTAAAACTGCAATATAAAAACAGCTTTAGTGAAACACCTTAAGTTCTTTTGTTGGTAGCAAGGTTTGGTTTTCTTCCCCTTTACTTTAGCATGCGATGGCTAAAAGCAGATACTAAGGGCATAATTCTAGTGAAAGGGTCTAGGCCATCTCATGCTATCTTTAGTTTTCATATTCACTCTTTAATCTCACACTTCCAACTTCTGACCCCTTCTGAAATAGGAAGAGCAACTATGTTGCTTGCTCTCAAAAGATTTAAGTCTGTCTCTAATGTCTTCACTGACATCAGTTTTGCCTGTCACTTTCTCATTTCTACACCCCAATGGAAAACCACCTAACATACTCCTTTACATCCAGCGTTACCCAAAGTAGCTTACAGGACATAAACCTTCTTCACACATTCAGTCTCTTTTTTCTTCATGTCATGAGGAGTAGAGTTTTGTGCTTATCACCAAATAAAATTGCAGTGCAAACTTTAAACATAAAAGTTACACAATTAAAAGTTAATATATGGCACCACAGCCTATTAATTCACATATAGTACAACAGACCAGTAAAAACAGACATGAATATGAACATAGCTAAAAAGAAGGTGAGCTTGCATAGCAATGCAACAAAAGAAATTATATACAGAAGGAATCCTTTTCATCCTGGAGGGTGATTTTTTTTTTTTCTTTCTTTTTTTATATACTCCTGACAAGGAATAGTTTAAGGTGGATGGTGTATTAAAGAGAAGAACACAAGTAAAGTATCTGTGGGATATGTGTGGCTGTGTGTCTTTACATTGCATTTACAGTTCTTTTAATAGTACATAAATAAAGAAAATGTTCATTGCACTGTTTAGTGTCATCACTTCCATGAGTTCAGACCTGATGGTCCATCAGAGCAGCTTGCAATGTGTCTTCTCAACTACTCTATAGAGAGAAACAAAGAGAGAGAAAGAGGTTGTAATAAGGAGAGCATAAAAAACCACAAAACAAAGCCTATGGCAATATTACTGCAGCACAGGATGAATATTCAATAGGTTGTGAGACGAGGGTTAATTGTTTCTAAGACGAAAAGCGATGGATGCTAAAATTTAGCACTTACCAACAGCATATCTGAGACTGCACATTTCAGGGTTTGTGGATCACCATTAGCTCCGTTACAGGCTACTGGGTAGCAAGTGCCAGCAGGCACTGAGGGTTTGACTGCAGACATGCCAACAGCTCCACTGCTTTCATTACCATTAATAAATTTATTAAACATACCAGTATGCCCCAGCATGCAGGGATTTTCATGTACTACTTCAAACAACAGAGTCAAACCTTTGGGCATCTGGTACTGCCAGCACACACACAGCATCAACATGGTTTTATGCAAAGTTTAACTGATATTGAGTGATAATAGAAAGAAAAAAAAGTTTGGAAAATAGTTTCCCCGTCCTCAGATGCTGAGGAAAAGATTTGAGATATACAACTGAAAAACTGGGCTACACAACCAAGAAAAGAGGACCTTCAGCTAAGAGAATACTGCTCATCAAGCAACAGGAAGTTAAGAGAAGACTGAAGAAATCAGTGGCATTTTCAAGACAAGCACATGACACTTTGCCAAAAGAATTCTAAAGTACTAGAATTTCTTCTCAACTTTCCCTGTGCTTCACTAGCATTACACACTGAGAGATGGACTATGTAGATGACATTACACAGATTTGAACTGATCCACACCAAAGAGCAGAAGAAAGTTATTTTTTTGTCATCACATGCAATACACCTCAGCTGGCAAAAAGGTCTGCATAAAGTTTGATCTGATTATCACACACAACTTCCTACCCTCTTCACAATAGATTTGTTATTTTTTGGTCTCTTTGAGAGTTTTAACTGGAGCTAGAGATGAACTTACATAATTCACCAGTAAACTGTCCTTGACTGTTTGCTCCCACATAGCCTATATCGAGGAGGTCACTGGCATTGCGTTGGTGACCTCCTCGCAAGACTTCACCTTTTCTGGGTCCAGTCGATCCTTTAGAAGAAGATGTTCCTGAAGAGCTGTGGCCACCAGGGGATGGGAAGTTGGGTTTACTATATGGTACGAGTGCCTCTTCTAGAAAAGCAAGACAAAGCAAAATAAATACCAACAAAGTCCTAGAAATAGGAATAAACAAGCATATTCATTTATGGACATAATGTATTCATTCCCACCCTCATATATCTGCTTTTTGTCTTGCTTTAAAGTATGACAATTTAACCTAAAAAAATACACAACTAAGAGTTGTATCCCAAGGACAGAGAAGCCAGCATGAATTTAATCTTGCTTCCTTGTAAACTCGTAAGTCTGTTTGTATTAATCATAAAAAGTCTAGATTCATTATGAACGAACAGATCATGAATCATAGATACTTTAATAAAAATAGGTGAACATGCAATTTCCAAAACAATGCAGCTATGATGAGATTTTTGCTTCAAGCCTACATGAATGTGCTTTTTCCTTTTCTTTAGCTTAAATTATGGCAACATTACCTCAATCAGTTTAGATCAAGAACTACAATATCAGCTAATTTAATTAGCTTCCAGCAACTCAGTAATTTTTAACGATGCAAAGTACACTGACAATTTTTTTTAACTGATGTTGAATTACATTGGAAAATATTATATTATATAGAGCAGTTGTAATATTTGGGGTGAATAAATAATCCTGCAGCTTGTTTCATGTTCCATTATGAGCAAAAGGCTTACTTTTGCTCACTCGGCTTCTTTTTCTGTGAAGACCTGAAATAATGAACTGCTTGTGAGAGCAGGTTTAATAGCAATAAAGAGTAAGACTGCATGTCTTCATATAGCATGAAGTAAAACAAGACATCACATCTGATTAGAGTTTCCAGAAGATATTGTTGTAATAATCCAAAGCTAAGAAGTGAAACAGCAGCACTGATTTAACACTGAAATAGAAGCACTATTTTATTTCTTTCCTGTGTATGATCCACTTTTGCCATCTCAGATGCTGAAGAAAGAGATCTTGCTAAATATAGTTTGATTCAAGAAAGAATATGAGTGTATAACCTCAAACACAGCAATTGCCCCTTCTGAAATCAGTGGGATATCTACTGCTTGAATCTTGCTTTTTTTTTTTTAAAGTGAATCTAGGCCAAAAGGGTTTTCTTTATTTTGCTTTTACAATTGTCTTCATTCTTAAAAAACCTGATGAGGAGAAATGGACTTTTTTTGACAGAGGGCAGGAACACAGAAGGAAAAGTAGGTGGGGATAATTGGAAAGAAAGTGGAGATAAAAACGCTTCTATTCACAAGCTTGAAACCTTTGCAAAGGCTGCAGCAGAGGTACAATTAACTTAGAGAAGTGCTAAACGAGAGCAAATTTGTGGAAGAAACACAAGATTTCTTTCTTTGTGCCTATTGCCACAGGTGAGTAGGACATGGGGATTCCCTATGTGATCTGCTATTGAGCAGAGCCTGTTTGTAAAGTAAAGCTGTTGCAGAAGAGGCAGGCAGCTGACTTATTTCCCTGCCAAAGTATTTCCCTCTGGTCCTGCCCAAGGGACCAGCATATTTGTGCTGCAGGACATAAGGGCATTACCAGTGTTTTGTGCTATGACCATGTGCTGTCCTTGCTGACATAAAAAGAAATGCTTAAAAGACATAGTAAAATGGCATTTAACAGCCAGAGCCTCCTAAATTATGTTACTTGCTTTTAATATATCAAGACCTAACAATAGAATCAGATGCAAACCTGGTTTCCAAAGTCTGGCTAAAATATAGAACAGTTTTCATTAAGGCAGCAATAAAGCAAGTGGCATAAATCAGTTTAGCAGAAAGCTGGATACATTTTTAAAGGATGAAAACAAAAGTCACTAGCATTGCAAAAGACTTGGAAGATGACATATATAGTCAATTGATTTGTTTTTCTAGCTTGTGGACTCAGGATAAGGCGTCCTTCGGGTTCAATGAAATGTTGAGGAAAAACGACCATGAATAAATATAAAGTGCATTATCATTATAGAGCATATGGTATGTTAAATTATCTGTTGTGCCCTCAGAAATAAATATAATCCATAAAATAAGTAATTGTGTCATCATATAAAGGCTAGGTTTTTCTCAACATTCCAGCACAGGAAAGGTAGTTGTCTCAAGTCCTGAGAATGGGCTCACATTTATTAAACACTCCAAACAGTGCCCCATGCCCCAGGCCTGCAAAGAATATGAGGAAGCTTTACCGATGACTTTTTCTTTGAAATACCAAGCCTTTAATTTGAAGATATAATTCTAGCCCCCATGAAATCAAGCTATATGTGTATAACAATATTTCTGTACCCCATGAAATAACCAAAGCCTTTTCATATTATCAAAACTATTGTAACCTGATCTAGCACTGCTTTCTTTAGAGGGGTGGCTGAGAATGTCATATTTGATGTGCTGTAATTGTGGTTCTACAGTGAAGCCACTGCCAGGAGCTCAGTGATCTTGTTTATACTGAAAGCACCCAGTGGAAACACGTTTCCGAGATTTAGGTATTTTTATTCTATTCAACTTCAAACTAAAGGTCTTGCTTTCAAAATTTCACTCACAGCTTGGCAACATCTGAATTAAACCCCCTAAGTTGCAAATTAGCTATTTTCTGGAAGCCTATACCTAATAATAACTACTTTTGGAAATATACTGAAAACTGGGACACGATAGATTTCCAGAGAATTTTGCCATTAATAAAGGAAAAGGGAAGAAGCACAATTAATATTATTAAATCTCCCAAATTTAGTGATATAAACAAGCATCATGCACAAGAGTGGCCTTTTTTAAATCTACCAGAGGCAAGAATACAGAGCAAGAAAGCTACAGTGCAAGAGGCTGGAATGAAAATGCAGACAGATAGATATGAAGTTCTGGCCCATCTTGTGCACAAACTTTATGAACTCCTCACACCAGGGTAAATCTGTAATATCTCCTGCAGGAATCCTTTTGCATGCATAAAGGATATGCACTTGCCCTCAGCATCCTGAATTTGACAAGAACAAGATACCTGTAATCACTTCAGTCCTAAATTCAATGCTTGTGTAGGGCACTGGAAGTGTCAAGATCAAGTTCTCTTTATTTATGGACAGATAAATGCATGCCCTGCAGGATGGGAATTTTACTACTGTATAAGCTCTGCATCACAGAATAAATGACAAATTCTATCTGTACACTCGTGAGACAGAGGAAAAAGAGGGTGTTTCTTTCTAAGCAGGTCAGAGAAGCATCCTTAATAATAATTTCCCAAGAAATGAGATGTGTAAAGCATATTTGGGCTATTTTCTGAGAGTTTGTACATCTTGTACATTGCAATTAAAATTGCCATTCCGCCAAGTAGCATGAATTTCACACACTATTTTTAAACTGTGACTTTACATCATGATTTCAGAACAAGAACAACCACTCTCTTGTTTATGCAGCCAAAATATTAGAGGGGTTTAACAGTACCATTACTGTTATATTTTAAAATATGGATTGTATTTAAAATATTTATGTTTCCAATCCAGGTAGCAGTATTTCCCCTAGGGGACTTTAGTCAGTAAATCCTGCCCTCATGACAGATCTGCCTGAATACTGCTATTTTTTTTTTTAGTATGTCAATAACAGTGTGCTAGATTATCAAGGAGCATTAACAGTTGAACAAAATCAAGAAAAGGATGGATTGTAAGAGTACCTCTCATGTGACTGTGGGAGCTACATACATAAGTGAAGAAACAGTGTAACCCTACAGAAAACTCCACATACAGTAGAATTATTTGTTTAAATCTTCTTAATTGTCCTGTTGTGTCACTCTAATCAGCACTGCACTGGGATGATGTGATTAGTGAGTTAAAGAAAATGCCCCAGGATGAAACAACAGTTTTTACTTGAGGTCTGGCTGACAGAAGGAAGCTGTGAATGTTGTAGAACTACAACTCCAGCCCAGCATCACTTCCTGTGCACATTTTTACAGACTTGAAATCCATTTAGGAGCTAAAGTCAGCTCGTGGCAATGTTCAGCTCCTGTATGAAGGTGAAAACCTTGCTGGGCCTACAAGATGAATGCTATTATATCCTTGAATAAAGAGAAGAGAGGGTTTTAAATACAGCTGAAAGGAATGTCAGTAGCTCACAAGGATCAGCCTTCTTGCAGACATGCAAAAACAACTGCTGCCAATTTGGAAGCAGGTGGAAAGAACTGGAAAAATTTGCCCTATATGTATAAATAAATACATCTAATAAAAGATAGTTTTAAAATCTCTTTCTCCTTCCCTGCTGGTCTGAAACTGTTCCTATTATCTCCATCACTACGCTTGAGAACCAAAACACTGTAAAGAATGCACCGAGTCAGGTGCTAATGAGATTTCATTGTTGCAGGAGGGAAACAGTTGGATCACAAGCTCTCGTTTCACTTTGCCTTTTCTGATTTTCCAGCCTGACCCTCTCCAGTGCTCTCCCAGAGAGGTGTGAGGTGATCCTGGACCTCTGCCAGGCACAGAACCCCTCAGCAGAGGGAGAAGCCGCCTGCCTCGCCTCGGCTGGTGCAGCACACACACACCTGATCCGAAGGCTTGTTTGTGTTGGGCTTTCCTGAAATCCTCTTGGCGGTCTGTAGAGCTTATCCACTCCTGGGTTTGCCGCTGCCACTCTAGAGATGTCCTAGCGGGCCGGTCCAGGGAGCTCTTTGTGTCATCTACGTTCGGTGCGTGCTGCCTCTCCAGAGAGCTCCCCTTCCTCTCTGCAGAACCTCCACGCTGGCCGGGCGCTACGGGCTGCCTTAAACCCTGACCGGGGGGCGGGTCGGGTGGTGGTGGAAGATCTAAAAAACGTGAATAAGATTCAGGTGAACTAATTTTTCAATTGAAACAGAAGGTCTGTTTTTGATGCTGAAAAGAAAAGTGCCTTGCAAATGGTAGGAATCGCTTCGCTAGATGAATTTGAAAGGAAGAAATTTCACGTTAATCAGAAAAGTAGCTTCAGCTTCCACTAGCTCTTTATTCCGGTTACTGTGTTGCTAGCTCTTTGGAACTTCCACAAATTCCATAGACTCTGAGCTCTGACTTACTCTTCTAAGCATGGAATTTGTTTTTTTGGGGTGTAGTCCAGCTGTTTTGTTCAGTAACAGAATAAAGAAAGGCAATGGAAAACTACCCTGTGCCAACTGACAATTTCCCCTGGTACTGGGGCTTACTTCATCCCATTTTTGGGCTTCACTTTCAGCTGGAGGTGTAAACTCAAAATCTAATATAGAACTTGATCAAAATGCCATAAAAATTGGGGGAAATTACTCACAAAACCTACTGTCATTGAAAAAGTATCAATACATCTCTGACAAATATCTTAAAATGGAACCACCAAACAGTGGGTGAGCATTTTAGTCAAGTAAATGAAGAGCCAGAGTCTTCACAGACAAGAGGATGGCTGCTCTAACATTTAACAGTCTTGCAAATAAAACCAATCAAGATACAATTTCAGCTGGCAGAAAGACACTTGCCTGATCTCAAAAAACTTCTGTCTTTTTCAAGTTTATGACTTGGACTACTAAGATGCTTGTAGAATTGAAGATCAACTTCCTAATCACTTTTCCGGAGGCAAAAGTACTTTTTTTTTATTAGCCCAAGACCCAGGGTAATTAGAAACTCCGGATAATTTTAATTATAAATGCAAGTTTTAAATGTAAACTATATGATAGACTTGTAATTGTCTAGAAAGCCCTCAGATTATTTAAGAGGGAAAAAAAAATCAGAAAATGGAAACACAGTTAGTATGATAATGAAAACTCTTCCATATAATATACCCATTTTATTCAAGAGACATTTTTTGGTAATTCTGTTTTGGGGTGGATAGCCCAAATAAATCTCTGCAGCCACACCAACTTCACTAAAACCTATGTTAGCTTACAATAGGTTTGGGTCTGTCCTGTTTTCTAGTCTTTTGTGTCTTACAGTGTTGTGAAGGCTTATCATGGATTTGAACTTAGCTCAGTAACTGGCATGGAAATGTAAACCTCTGTTTTGCCTGCAGGGAAATCTGATGTTTATAACTCTAGTGAAATTGAAATTCATTTTATAAATTGGTCAGGAAGCCTTTGGAGGGAGCTTATTTTAAAGTCTGTAATCCACCTTTATATAATGATTTACATAATGCTACACAGAATTTTTTGTATGTCCTATTGTTAGAGGTGATGCTTATACCTCACATATGGAGCAGAAATGCTTCCAAAGCTGCTGAGATGTCGTTCCAGTTAACACTGCCTCTTACAGATAAATGAGGATGTGCAGGTTATTTGTGTTTACAAGTGAAAAAAGTTGCATCCAGTGATGCTGCTGTACCTTTGCTCACAACTGAAATGCTATGTCCCAGATTAAGACAACCACTCTCTGGTGAGAGCAGCCTTTTAATAATCTGTCAGTGAGCTTGGTGCATGCTTTATGTTCAGCACTAATTTATTTGAGAAATTTTTCGTTATGAATATAGATGTGACCTTTCATGACAATGACTGTACTTGAGTTACTGGAGGTGCAAGCAGGAGGGTATGGGAGCTTGCCAATGTTAAAATTGCTTTATAGTGCTGGCTTCCAAAATGGCATTTCTTATAATTGATTTTATTGCGATCATAACCAGTTAATGTACAGAACCACAACACTGGCATCTGCTTATGCAATCTGAAATAGAGATTACTGAAGTTGTGATTTATAAGCACTTTGTGGAGATGCATTGAATCTAATAAACATAGCCATAACATGACATTGGACTACGTAATTTTGCCAGATAAAATATTTATCATTCAATATAAACAAAATTTTCAAGGAGTAGCATAGAAAAAAAAAAGTTAAAATTACTGCAGTATTAAACTTTAAATAGACTACCCTTCTTCAGAGATTGCTGTCTAATAGGTGTTATTAATTAGATACTTAAAAGGAAAGAAGGTTTGTACTTAAACTGTACTGCATGTTCTAGAGCTGCCTGCAACTCCTGGAATTATTGTAGAGTTATGCTGCTGATCTGCTGTGAACCTGATTCTTGCTTTTATCCACCCACAAAATAAGCATAAAGACCGACTTATGCATAGAAGTGAAATGAAACATCATGTTTGTACAGTTCTTTGGGTGTTTTAAACCTATGGATGAGTTGAAGTGAAAAATAAAATTGACCTTCTGCTGAAGCTTCACAGAATTCTAGAAGAACTACAGGTACTTTGGAATTAATATAAACTGGCTCTGGCCTGAGTACAGATTTACGGAACTGTGTTACATGTGTCTGAGAAGATTTGCAAGAGCAGTTACTAATCATAGCCAAACATCACCTGACTAAACTATTTACTTCATCACTTTCATACTCAGGCTGACTGCCACAGTAACACCTACCTGTCCTCTTCAAGAAAAGAAGCTGGATGACTGCTTCATTTGGAGAGGTGGCTTTTTATTGCTCTACAGCTTACATCCTGTAGTGCAAATCTTGAGGCTGAGCAAATGACTAAACATGGTCTGTTATCTTGCCTATCTGGAGTCATATCTTTCTTCCTCCAATGCCACTGAGAATAGTCCTGCCCTTCCTTTCCTCTCCTACCCCTTCTAAAGGGATACCAGATGGCAGCTGAGTTAGCAGTCTCAGAGCCTCACAGGAAGACTTATTGCCACATAGAGGCAATCCTACTCATTCCATGAAATCTATCACTTCAGAGAAGTTTTGAATTTAGAAATTCAGGGACTTTGGCAGGATTTTCAGTGCGGATACACAGACTGACCCTACTTCCATCTAAATCCCATTTATCTTTCAGGTGCTAGGGAAAACACCTGAAAGCCCACATTGAGCTAGTAACTTTCTAGGCCAGTAGGATGTCATCCAGACTATCATTTGAAGTCTTTAATGACAGGATTTTCAAACGTGGTGGGGAGGTGATGGTCTTATTGATTTAGTAATGGAGGGATTGTGATTGAGGAGCTATAGGAAGTCAGAGTGCCTGATAAGGAGGAGATGGATATTCAGCCTGGGATTACTCCAGCCCTTCTTTAGAAGGCAGAGCATTGGCAAAATGACTCAGGCACCAGTCAAGGTTTGGCACAGCCTCTCATTATTAAGTGGAAAAAGCAGCAAGTTAGAGAACCTACAAATATAAGGACACACCTTTCTACCTGTGTCAGTGATTTCTTTTCCTGGGGGTGATAATTGCTGTGACATTTAATAAGCCTCTGAACCACTTTCAAGCATCAGAAGGTAAGCATTTTCTCTATAGTGATCTACCTTGGAAAAAATATTATTTTTAATACAGAGTAGGAAGTTAGTGGCAAGGTTAACATAAGTCTTACGTTCCCGTTCTTCTTTTTAAACCCTAAGTATATTTTCCTTCTGCCTCCTCTTTGGTTTTTCTGCATATCTTGCTCAGTTAAGTAAGGGCTTTTAGCTCCAGTCACACAGTTACCATGCTGCAAACTGTATGACAGATTTCACTGTTTTGCAATTCATTACTACATTGTTTCTAGGAAAACAAATTATTCCTTGAGCACTAACACTAAAAACCTCCTGTTTGTTTTTTATGGTGGACTGTGAGCTCAGAATGAAAGTTTTGATCATCTGAGGGATTCATAACATATTCTTCCTCTGTGGATTTGCTGTTGTCTCCACGGTCTTTCAGTATGTGGAAGTTAAAAACCAAGTTGTACCGAAAGACAAATATGAAGACTCCATCTAGAGCCAGTCTCTAGAGGATCCTGACCTGCAGCTGAAGGAAATGAAGAAACAAGCTTTTAGGGGATTTGTGGAGATTGCTGTCAAAAGTAAGCATGAAGTTGAACCCTCATATGCTTACACAGTCTGAGCTGTGTGTGCTATGTGTTAAATATTACAGTTCCTTAGGTTTTTTTGCACTGTCCCACATGGTTACAGTTAACAAGGAGGAAGTGCTCGGGATGTGTATGGGAATGGGCAGAGAGAGGACATAGCTGGAGCTTTCTTGGTCAGTGAAAACTTAAAATGACAGATATCCGGTATGTGATCAGACTTAAACACAGGATGCTACTTGGGAGTTTGAAAACAACTGGCAAACCGAGTATATTCTCACATGACAAATCCCAGAGGAAGCAGTTATAAGGGAATGGATTGGAGACATCTGAAAAGCAGGAGAAAACATATAGTGGTATTTCCCACTAAAATCAGCATGGCCCAGAGCTGAACGGACTGACCTGGATTTGGGCTTAGAATTGCTGGAACCCACTGAGGTTCTCCGCTTGCTTTTTCCAGCTATGTCTTAAGCATAGTGGTATTGTCTCTCTTTGTGAAGTTCATTGCAATATTCCAGAGAAAGCATCCAGTTATCAATTTTAATTTCTGTATACCAGAGGTTCCTAAATTCAATTGTTTACATATATGCAGGTGGCAGCAGCAACCTTTAGCTTCCTTAATTGACAAATGATCATCTGCAAATTTAACTGTGACTCAGACTTGACATTACACTTTAATGACTCATATTCAGTAGGAGTTGAAGTGGAAAAACTGTACCATTTGTGTTTCTTCCTGTGTTAATACAGGATAGGAAAGGTTCCTCTATTGCTCCAGGGAATTATAAATTTTTGGAACATATAGCAAGCACTTTAACTAGGTTTAATAGCAGACAAATGTTAATCTAATGGCATCTGAAAGTTGTTGTGGTTACTGTCTGTGTTTGAGAGGTTGAAGGAAATAGTGTATCATTGGTATTCTGATTTAAATACACAAAAGAAATCCTGTAAGATTAGTATTTTATAACGAATAAATAAAAGACATTAGGAGATTCCTACTGTGATGAAGTCACCCTCTGAGGAGTCCCACTTCCATCCATCTCATGACCTGAACTGGATTCCCAACAATTTTCCAGTGCCCAAACTATTGTAAAACATTTCTGTAGCAATAGTGTTCTAAAGCAGGATTAGGGTCCCACCATACTGAGTGCACTACAAACTCAAATGTGCACAGAATTTGTGGCTCAAGATACTCATAGTTCAGGGTGACAGGATACGCCACTCAGAAGGACAGAGTAGAGTATGGCCAACACCACAAACACCCTTGATTTCCAGTTACTTGTCTCACAGACTCATCTCTTTAATGGATCTGTGTAACAGAGAGGCCTCTGGAATATATCCACAAGGGGAGGGAATTAATGTTTAAAGGAACTTGGATCCATATGAGCAGAATCTAAGCTACTTTAAGCTGTTTACACAAATAATATGGCAGTGGGAACGAGCTGTAGAACAGGATATGTCACGATAACCCCTTTGGTGAAGACTCTGATCATTTTAACACCTATGGGTGAAAGGCCAGGGATAAGAACAAATGAGGGGGAGGTAGCCAGCTGGCCACCTTCCTATCCAGTCTTCCTCTAAAAGTAACAGGCAGTAATTGTGTCTTTTGCCAGACTCAAGAAGGGTAGACAAAGAAAATGGAAGAGAAAGCTGATCTTAGTCATTAGAAGAGCGGAACAGACATGCCTGAAATTTCCAGATGGGAAGCAGTGGTAAGAGAGAAGTGGAGATGTAAAACAGGGAAACAAAGGCACCGAGGTCAGTGGTTGTCAGGACTGAAGCAGCACGGACAAGAGGTGAGGCAGAGTCATGGGAACAGCGTGGCACACATTGCTGTAGCTGTTGGGTGTCTGCCAAAACCAGCACAAACCAAACAGAGTGCTGTGGAGCAGCTCTGTACTTCTCCTTAGGAATTCATGGATACTGCTACAACTGGTGGTGGCTACTTTCATTTAATGTAAAATCACCCATAGGCTATCTTTTAATGTCAGCTCATGTGCAATGTAGTCATTTTTGGGTGGGATTTATACTGAGATCTGAGAAAACCTTAGAGATGCTAACATGTTCAGAGCTGAAACAAAGGAAGGCTCCTGGAGCACTCACTCACCCGAGCTCTACACTGCCAGAGTTGCGATATTGCTCCGGTGGCAACCCGGGCACCCCGCTCTGCCAACGCAGTAACCCACTGTAACCTACATTCCTGAAAAGCTGGCTCTGCCTTCTCCCAGTGTGCACACCTGCTTGAGCAGGTTACCCTGGGGTTCCTCAGCCAACACTCACCGTCCGTGATTCCCTCCCGACGATGAGGCAGAGGGGGCTGCTCCAAGCGTCCGCCCTTGTGTTTTTTTGTGGGCCTCGGCCTCTGGCCCTGATTGACAGCTGCACTGGTGTTGCTGTCAGTGGAGAAAGGACTGCTCGGCCGAGGTCTCTGAGAGGAAGAATATGCTTTGCCTAAGGAAAAAAAAAAAAGATAAACCAGATGAAAAAATGTTATTGCCTTAAAACAGGCTGTTCTATTAATGTCTGCTCTGAAACATTAAATCAGGTCTAATTCTAGAGGCAAGAAAGTGTCCCCTTGAGGTACCCACTAGTAACAACGGCTGTAAGACACACAACAAGTGAAGTGAGAAACTTGGCATTCTTCTGTCTTTAACTTTTATAATTAAAATTATTCCATCTGTTGTGATAAAACTACTGTATGCCATGTAACTCCTACCTGCTCTGTGTGCTGAACAGATGTGTCATAACAACTCCTGAGCCTTGAACGGGGAAGGAAAACAGTTCTGCAATCATATCAAATTTATCTCCTCCTGCCTTCCACTTGCATGTTTGCTGAGCCAGATTCTCATTTTAGGGGCTCCTATATGCAGAGTATAACTGGAGCAGCTCCATTGAGACAAACATAACCGATTTTGCAAGCTATGTAGCAGTGTAGGTCTGTATACTTAAGTACTCACTTTTATCAAGAAATAAAAATAGGGGTATATTTAAATGCTAAGTTTTCCAGTTAATTTTCAGTACTTTTATATGTTAAAACTGTATTTTATTACTTAATTTATTCTTCAGATTTATTTATATATATGTAGTATATGTGTGTGTATATATATATACACACACACTATTCAAGTTACATGATTTCTCTTAAAAAATGATGCTGTTCTGTGGAGCAGATGATTAAAAGCCTCATGCAAGAACCATAGGAGCACAGTTCTTTTATTACATTCACTTCCTCTTATTCTGATACTTTTATTCCATTAATTTAGCTAGACTTAATGTTTAATGATAACTGATAAAAACTAAAGATCGCCATCTTTTACTTTCTTTTGTTCATGTGTATGTCATTCTTGCCAAATCTTGGGGATGCTAACATTTTAATTCATTTAGAATTGTTAATTAAAATTCTTACATGTTTTAATGCTATCTACAGTGGAAAATGCAGAAATCACTCAGAATTTCTGCTCTTTCAGTGTTGCCCTAGGCCCAAATTTTGCAAAAGTTTTGATGAAAAGTGGCAAAATGGGTGTTTGCTATTTTTATTGTCAACTGAGCCTAAGCTAGTAAGGAGTTTTTTTATCCTCTGGTTAACTTAGACGAGGGTCTACCCTGCTGTGAGTTACATTTTATAGTAAAACCCTTCAACAGATGTGCTTACTTCCAAAATGCTGTCATATATGACATGATCTAGAAAAGCTTAATTGGGAGTAATATGCAGCTCAGCATACTATTTGAAATATTCTCAGTGCAAAGAAGGTGAAGTGTAAAAGTAGCCATAATCTCTCTAACATGTTATTTCACATTAGCACATACATGTTAGAATAATATTTCACTATTTGACTTCAGAGATTTTGTGACTGTCACAGGCTTGATCTTGTGCCTTCTGGCTGCTGTGCACCCTGAGGAGGACACTGCTCTCAGGCAGGCTTCTCTGCCAGCTGCACGTCTGTGCCAGCTATCTGAGGTTACCACGTTTGAACCCCTCACTTGGACGTTCCCTAACCCTTCTCTACAAAAAACAAAAAGTCCAGTTGAACTTATATGGTCTGAAAACAATGCCTTTGCTAACCTGGCTTATTTTAACCAAAATGAGTTACATAACACCCACCCCAGCAGCTAGTTCTGGAGCTGGGAAAAAGCAGGAATAAGCATTTGGGGGGAGGCTGGGAACATTAACCTCTATAGCTGGCACAGCTGCAGCCAGACAAAGGCAAGTGATCAAGCCCTTGTTTCATGGATAAGGATAACACAGCAGACGATCATAGACAAAATATTAAAATTCCATTTAAAAATAAATTTCTTTTTAAAAGACCACTAATGCAGATGTGAGCCTGAAATTCCATCCCAGCTCACAGCACACTGCACAGATGTTTTGCAAAAATAAACTCACAACATGCAAGTGCAACTAGTGAGTGCAGGTTGCAGATTCTTCACACTTACTCTTTCGACTAAAGAAATGCGATTATTCATTCAGAATGCTGGTTTTAAAAAGAAATAGACACCAAACATTCTCTTTAATCCCTTCATGAAAATGAGGCAAAATAAATAGCACTGACCTAAGTTAGACATGGGGCAAACACAAATGGTGTGCAGACTCCCAAACCACATTTGTCAGTGCTCTTAATAACTGATTACAACATCTTGTATTCATATGCAGCCCTTCCAGTAAGAACTGCTGAGCAGTGTCAGACTTTCTGTAGCAGATTTAGTATGTGTAAGTGGAGACAAGGACGAATCCACTAATTCTTGATTTAATTTCCCAAGGGCGTTAAAAAGGAAAGCTGTTTGAACTTCATGGCAAATCACATGATGGCTTCTGGAAACTGGAATCAAAGTGTCTGGCAGGAGAGACACATTGCATCTGGATTTACCAGTGCCTCTTATGCTTGGCAATCAAACATTCCCACGTGATGCTATCAAGCTGGACATCTCCTTTAGCATCTACCAGGGAGAATATGTCACAGCTGTTCTAAATGGGTGAAAACAACTGTCCAGACTGCAGAAGAATAAAGAGTCAGGACCCTCAGACTCCCTTCAGAGCAATGACTGATAACACTGCTGCTTCTCCACTACTAGACACTGTTTTGCACTCTGGGGATGTCTGACTGAGCCACCCTACCCTGGGAGGTGTCATATTGTAATGAAACTGCAGTGAGCACAGGGGACTATTTCCTGTTGCTGAGGTTTCTGTGAGGAAAAGAGGGGAGGGCTGTTTGTTTACATGTGGGGTTATTTTATTTCCATTTTGCTTACTGGATCATTACGAGAGTAAGAGGGTAATAATAATGAAGTCTTTACCACAACCACTGGATACTTTTTTGTACTCTATACTCTAATGGTATGTCTGAGGAATTACACACATACTCAGTTTAAGTGCTTTTGTGACCTGATTAAACTAAGAAAATATAACTGACAAGAGGGCTCTCATCTTTTCCTTGTATTTTCCATTCACAGAGTTACAATAAAAGAAAGGCCATATATTATTTTAAAGTGTCTGTGTGTTTGTGTGTTCATTTACTTCAGATATGTGTGTGTTTATGGTGCAAACTGCACTTCTCAAAGGTCTGATACAAGTGACAGCAACTTTGGGTGGATTTTTGCATTAGCTTTTACTGAAGACAAGAATACTATCAAAATAAAAGGTTGGAAAGGATTTCCTCCTTTCATTCAGAACTTGGGAGACTCTTCAAGCAAAACAGTGTATTTGAAGTTATAATTTGGCCAAATGAGACCATATGGGGTAAGTGAATGTCTACATGAGTTCTTGTTTTGTTTTGCTTTTTTTTTTTTTTTTTTTAATGATAAGACAGATTTACTGAATTTTCCATTAACATAGGAAATAAGTGAGGGCTTCAGCTATGATGAAATAACAATCTTTTAAGGATGACTATGTCTGACCAAAGCCAGTGGTAAAAGTCCCAGTGATTTAAAAAAAGCTGGATCTATTCACACTATAGCTTATTGGAGACACAGGACTTTGCCATCAACTCTTTCCTTTATTCCTAATGTTCCTAAAAGGCAGTGCTTGCTGTGAAGTCATGGCATGCAGAGAGCCTGCAGTTTTCAGCCCCAACATGGGAGACATTTCTCATAAATACACACATTTTACTGAAGGAGTGACTTCATGCCAGACTAATATAAAAAAAAAAAAAAAAGATATGAATATTATGGTACCTGTCATAAGGCATCAGCTGAAGAAGCAAAACAAAAGTATGACCCAAGTTCATACTTTGCTATTAGATTTGGGGATTTAAATAATTAGCTATTTTTGCTATTTTGACAAGTCTAAAAAATGCAATTTTTTTTCAGAGACTATTTAAAGATCATTTTTCTTTTTTCTTAATAAAAAAATATATAGAGTTTCAAAAATATGAACTAAATTATATTTAGTTTTCATTAATTCATTTCAGAAGATTGGCTGTTTTCAAAAGCAATATTCACTTTACCTTTGTTACATTTTACTTGTCAGATTCAGTTGGCATGACTAAAATTAAATGTTATCAAAATATATCAACTTATTAAGTTTTTTTAAAAATCAGCTATTAATAATGCTTGGAACAGTTTGTATTGTTAACAATAAAAGCACACCAATTCACCCCATGCTTAGAAAGACTTCATGGAAAAATACACTTTTGCAAGAAGAAATGCAGCAGAAGAGCAGAGATGGAGATAATAGTTTAAACATGAGGTTCATCACTGGAAACATGAAAGATTGTGAGGATATTTTTCAGATAATGAAACCAACAAAGGCTGCAAGGCAGAATCAGTAATCTCTTCACTGAAATATTAAATGGAGAGTACATCAGTAAATCCACAGCAGAGTCAGCAGAGAGGGAAACTGCAGCAGACCAAAGGTGCAGATTAAAAGCTTGTGCTATTCACTACTTCAAATCACTAACAATGAAACATAATGCAAGGTTTCATTGGAAATATACTGATAAAATATCTCCATCCACCTTATTCCATGCATGTTAGACAAGGGTGAGATGCACTGAGAGAAGAGAAGAATAGGCAGAGACACCCTTCATGCAGAAAGCATCAACTTTGAGTCTACAAACCTGTTCTTGTCAGGCTGGTTCCATCCAGCCTAAACCCAGCTTTATCTGCTGCTGCAACCAGTGCTTGTGCAAAAGTGCCGCTGGTAAAGATCGAGTCATCTGAGGAGCTACCTACACTAGATCTACGACTAGAAAAGTTACGGTCCTCATCAGACGCAGAACCCCATCCATTTACCATTGAACCTAAAAACAAATGTAGGCCGCTAGTGAGTGGTGCACAGTTGATAGTTTTAGACCATCTAAAGCTTAAAGACCCACTTAATACGCCCTTTCTCAACAGGAAACCCAAATTCATTTGACACAGCTTGGTACAAAAGAGCAGTGTTCATCTAAATCTTAAAGACCCACTTACTATAACCTTTCACAACACAAACCCCAAAGTTTATCTGACACAACTTGGCATAACAGAGCACTATTAAGGCTAGGTGAGATCTCGTCACAGCTTGCTCCACAATTCTTTGATCCTGTAAAAAAATAATACATATTCTCTACAAATGTGAAGGCTCCATAATAAATTATTTTGAAAGTTAATAGATTTTTCCTGGGATTGAAGTGAATGTGACTGTTTTGTTTTGGGTTTTTTTTAACTTGATGTAACACAAATCAATATCTAGTCTGATATTTGCAAAACCAAGTCTTAATTTTGGACTGCATGTGTGTAAATCTCAGTAGATACGGCTTAAGTCAGACCTGGGCTTCAAGAACTATTCTGAACAAGACTGGCATCATGTTATTTTGTCAATCAAAACCTTGAAATAAATGAGTGGTTTTAATGGCCTGAAGAAAGCTGACCTAAAGTAGTTCATTCTAGTGGATTAAAGTAACTTTTTTAAAAGGTTAGAAAAAATTAAGATTCAAGAGCAAAGCAAATATATGCTCAAATTTAATACTGAGTCAGCCACTAAGCCAGTGTTGGCCCCATGGTACCTTGCAACTATGGGCTACCACCACTGCAGGAGAGGAAAGTGATAGAAACATCATAAAAATGCAGGCAGAAAACCAGATACCAGAAAAAGCACATGGAAGAAATACAGAAATCTTGACATAGCTAAAATGTAAAGAGCAAAATAAAGAAGGAAGGAATAGTATTATCTGCTCTTCATTTATATTTCTTTTTTTTCCCATGCATGAATCAAATATCAATCAGCTACCCAGTGTGCCACTTACAAAAGTAATTGCTCAGTTTCTTTTTTTTTTTTCCAAACGACTGCAATTCTGTTTCTTTTGGGGCTTCAAATGGAGATGATGGTGTTCTGTACTTCTGAAATGTTCTGGGGTCATTCTACACCTGGCAGTGGAGCAGGAGGTAAAGGGAATAGCTAGCAGCAAATATTTCACTTTGCTCCAGGAACGGGGCAGCCGTGCTAATGGGTCACCAAGTCCAGCTGAGGTGCAGAGCTACCAGACTGCTTTTGTGTAAATGTACATAAGATGTGTGGCAGTACAGCAGCCTTGTTTTAATCCATGTCCAAGAAAGTGTTGCTGTGTTCAAAATCTTTAAGTAGTAAATCAATAATGACCTGCTTATTGGTTAATTGATGGGCTAATTAACTAATGGTGGTGTCAAATATTAAAAATATCCTGCAAAATTAGGTCACGAGTGCAATAAATGAATACTGGAATTCAGTAGCACGCTGCACCACAAAGCCCAAGAACAATGGATTATTTTGTGATGCTGCAGTGACCAAACCTTTTAATGTCAGTGAAGTGGTAGGTTATAATAACAAAAGCGCATGCACTCCTGAGATACAAGAAAAGAAACCAAAGAGGTCTGTGGAGGTCTGACAGGCAGAAAGTGTCTTAAGTGCAACAGAGAGTGACAGAGTTTGATTCTGCTTGCCAAGAGCACACAGAAAATTGTTATTTTCCAAACAGACTCGACCTGATGCAGACAGATGTAAGGGAGCCTAGATAACAACATGGGAAGGCTAAAACTGAATTTCCTCTGAGAAGACAGTTTCTGAACTAACAATCAAAGTGCGATAGGAGATCATAGAGAATGGAGAGTAAAGATGCTTAGCAGCAGTTATTGATGAAGTATGAAAAGAGCTACTACAGATAAAACACTCCATGAAGATGTAAGAAAATGAAATGCTGTAACTGAGGACATTTTCAAACAATTGCTTATAGACACATTCCACAAAATATGTAAGCACGAGCTGAAACATGAAAATATAACTGAAGCTACAGATACCAAAGGACGATATTTGGATGCTAAAAATGTAACATGTGTCCCATTAGTTTCAGGGCCCAAGGGTTTTGTGTGATATATTCTACTCTCTATGTAGAGACATGTAAGACCATATACTGTACAGAACAGTTTTAGTTTTCAGTATCATAGTCCATGACACTGTGGATGTTCTAAAAGAACTTTTAATTTCCATTTGCTCACATTGCTCTGTCCATTTGTCAACCATTCAGCTGTTAAACAACACACAACACACATGGTAATTTGGATGGGACACTTTCAGGGTTCGTCTAGTATGTCTATTTTTCATCTACCCTTTGAAGGACTGGACTGTTATGCAGTTAAAAAAAAAAAAAAAAAAAAAAGCCAAATTTTAGGTATGAAATATGCTGAAAATCTGTAGAAGTGCTCTCTCCAATGTGTGTGAATACAGCTACTTTTCTACACACTATAGACATGATAGTTTTTCTAAAAATACCAACATTTTAACTATCAGATTGCCCATTTTCTAGGCTAACCCTATCAAAAAGCCCTGTTCCTCAACACCCCTGCATTCCCACGGACAGCAAGTATTACCAAGGCTAGGAATAGTGTACTCTGCCCATGGATCATTCCCCCTTCCCCTCTCCTCCAGCAGCTGTGCTAGGCAGGACCTGTTAGGCTGGAAGTATAGCTCAGTTCTCTCAGGGATGTGAGTTCTACCGGGACATCATGACCCCACCTGGAGTTCTGCATCCAGTTCTGGGGTCCCCAGCACAAGGCAGACACGGACCTGTTAGAGCGTGTCCAGAGAACAGCCACAACAGTGATCAGAGTGCTGGAACCCCTCTTCTGTGAAGACAGGGTGGGAGAGCTGGGGTGGTTCAGCCTGGAGAAGAGGGCTCTGGGGAGGTCTCCCTGTGGCCTTTCACTAGAGGGGGGTTATAACAAAGACAGAAAGGGACTTTCTGATAAGGCTGTGGTGACCAGACAACAGGCAATGATTTTGAACTAGAGAGTAGCTCTAAACTGGATATAAGGAAGAAATTCTTTACTGTGAGGGTGGTGAGACACTGGCACAGGTTGCCTGGAGAAGCTGTGGATGCCCCATCCTTGGAAGTGCACAAGGCCAGGCTGTTGGGGCCCTGAGCAGCCTGGACCAGTGAAAGGTGCCCCTGCCCATGGCAAGGGGGGTTGGAACCAGATGACCTTTAAAAATGCCTTCCAACACAAACCATTCTATGATTCTGTGATACTTCTGGTTGCTGGAATCAGGGGCAAAACTTTTTATAACTGCTGAAGTCAGCAAAATACCTTGAGACATGTACAGCACCCACAGCAGTTGTGACCAGGGAGCTAAAGGGGAAATCTCTGCTTTATTTCTACTCATTCCTGAGCTATTCAGTTACCCTGCATAAACAATTTCTTTTCCCCACCAAATCCTGCAGCAGCAAAACTTGTTTTGCGTTGACCTGCAGAGGTGTAGACATTGCCCAGAAGACAGGGGAATGCTGGAGCCCAGCCTGGGCACCTCAGGCCACCACACAGCTGTGTTAACACAGCACACGTGGTGACTGCTTGTTTAAAGGCATCCAGTGGCCTCTTGCTTTCCAAATCAGATGCACATTTGTTTTTCTCTGAATAAAGGCAGAATAAGAGATGCTGACGTTCCTTTCAGATCAACTGTGCATTTTGAAATGGGATGAAACAGGCTTTTAGTGTCTCCTTTACATGCAGCTCACTATGTGTTTTCCAAGTGCACATTTGAGTTTTTACGCTTTCTGGCAACCGTAAATTTTACTCTTGCTGACAGCAGCAGTAAATGCTTTATGCAGAACAAGATCAGCTCTGTGAAAAGTTGAACTCTGTTTTCTTGCTCTATAAAATATCTCTTCGTGTTAATGCAAACAGAAAGCTTCTTTGCTCTCAGGGAAAGGTGAGGGAAACAGAGGTGCCGGCTTCTAGTAGACGGCATGCTACTGCTTTTAGTGGCATTTTGCTGGCAACAAAAATGCTATTTTTCTTTGTAAAGTGTACTGTTGCTTTACTCAGAAATAAAATTTTTAAAAAATCTAATGCACTTGTGAAATCAAAGCTGCTCACAACAAACCTGACACTTCTGAGAATTCCATTAGGTACTTTTCTGTACATACCAACTTCTATGTGCTTGCTTCATGTGTATGTTGAGGTGTTTTCCTTTACATCAAGCACATACTAATGCTCCTCTGCAGTTTTTTTAATGGAACAGGGATAGACTGCTTAGGTTTGTGAAGTGTGGGTGATGTCCTTGGGGACTGATGCTACTTGAGCTGAAATCAGTTACAGAATTGTCTTTTCTCCTTCGTACAGGAGAAAGGCATTATCCTCTCTTGGATATGCCTGACCACTGCCATGATTACACAGAAAGAATTCCCACTGATTTTAGTGGAAGTAATGGAATAGCAGAGGCAATAGTCATTGTATCATCAAAATAAGAATGAATAATAGAAGTGTTTGAATGCAGAATAGAAATATGATCACACTTCAAAAACTAGACCTTGTCTAGTTGTATAAGTCTTATACAAGTCTCCACCATAAATGACCATATATTTAAATGTATACACCTGCAATAAAACTTTAAGTTTTAAAGGTTTTATTTTGGGGCAGGAAATGCTAAACAAAAGAAGGTAAAAATCATACATATATACTTGGTACTTCACAGGTCCAACAATAATTAATGACCTTCATAAACATCTAATGAAAAATGAATATATGTCACTTAGCCAAATTTATTTCTGTTTGCATTCCACCTTTCTAGATTTTTTTGGTTTCCATATTGCTGAAAGGCACAAAAATTTCTCAAATTTATTCAAGCTGTTAGAAAAGAAATGCACACAGAACATTAAGTAGTTGCTCAAATGTTGCTGAGCAGTAAAATACTATGATAAAGTGGCATCTTGCTGTGTCTCTATTACTTCTTCAGCACTAAAATTAATTTATGATCAGTCATCAATTCATTTACATGTCATTTTATGCTAAATCTATCGTTGCTGATGAATGCATATCCCTAGATCCATTAAGCTAGAGTAAAGTCTGTGCTTTATAATATGACCCTGCTAATTGTTGCATTACCATTTTTATGAGATACAAAAAGTAGCAGTTTCCTATTTTCTGAGCACATATTTAATCCACGAAACACATTCTTCCTATTAAATGCAATCTGTCCAACTGCTTATAAAATAGAATCTTTTGCAATAGGTATCCCTAAGCAAATCAATATAAATATTGCTCTGTCATGGTAAAATATGGCTCATGAAAATGATATTGTGCAATTTTCAAGAATTATTCCATTTGTGCTCAGACACAAGGAATGAACAACTTTTTCCATACAGACAGTGATCAGTGAGTCTTTTAATCAAGACCACAACATGTCAAATAAGGGATATTCTTCCTTGCTGAGCTATACAACACACAGAGATTTTTATAATTTCAGATCCATATAGTTCTATTGAAAAAAAAATTGTTACCCATTTGCAGTGGCATTGTTTACAAGAATATCTCGCTGTTTATATCAGTTTGTATCAGGTAGAAGAGGACTTGTTCTAATTTCCATGCTGGTTAATGAGCATCTCTTCCCTCAGTCAAAATGCACCAGGAAGATACAACAGCTCTCACCACCAGCTTCCCTGGTGCTGAGGGAGGAGGAGGAGATAAGGAGAGGGCAAAGAAAAGCCCCAAACCATAATACTTGGATCTGAAAAAACCTGGTCTTGTTCCTAGTGATTTCAGTGAGAAGCAAATTAATTTCTTCTGCAGTCATCATACGCAATTAATTAAGTCTATTAAAGAAGAAGAATGTAACAGACTCTTTGTGGCCATTCATGCCATAACTCTGCATAGCAATCCATTATAAAGGCAAAATTAAACATAAGAGAAAGAAAAAATGTATTTCAATGTGTCTCTGAAAGCAAAAATAATCCTAAATAATTGTGAATTAAAAGTCAAGTGAACAGAAATTTTATCACTGTTTTCTGTTTCTTTCTTTTATTCTTTTTTTTTTTTTAAGCAAAATTAGTGATTCAGTCTCCTAACAAACCATGCTGGGAATGCAGCAAAACTTTGGCTTCAATTTCAACTTCTATCCCACAAACATTCAAATCTAAACCTCCCTCCTTGAGTTGTCTTTGTGCTATCTGGAGAGTGCTAAGATACAGTTCCTGTGCACTCCTCCTTTCTTTTCACTTTATTATACATGTCAACATTATGTCTCTGCCACCTGCAAGGAGAAAAGCTTAATAGTGCAGATTAAATCCTTGTCTGAATCCAACTTGACTTTTAAGCAGTTTAAAGGAGCAGCACCGTGGTGTCAGAGGAATTCAGTAGTTTGCACCTTGGCTCACACAGTGCCAGTGTTTTCCCTCAGAGAACCCCACATTTGGCGCTGCATGAAATCCTTGTTCTCAGCTCAGCCATAAAGAACAAAGCACCATTTCAGTCCAAGAGTGAGGGTCTTTAAGTCACTGCTGAGGCATGCCAACACTACAGGGTGAGTAAACTCGCCCTGCTCCCTCTACAGCAACTCTATTTGGAGGAAGTCTGGACCAAGGGATGTCAATTTAGATTTCTCACGAACACTGAACTCCCAGGGCACTTCAAAATGAACAGAAATATTGCTTCATCTGGGTCAGCTATTCTCATTTGCCTCCATTTTCAAATATAATGTTTAGAGAAGTGAAAACGTGGTCTATATATTCCTAGCAAAATGCTGGTTTAAGTCACCAAAGGCTCTGTGAAAAGAAGTAGCTTATATATTCTTAGTGCATGAAAGAACAATCTTGTTGTTCTACAGTATTTTAAAAGCAATGAAGAACAAGAAACAGCTTGGGAACAATGAGGGCAATTTCCTGTACACTCCTTAACACCAGCAAACACAGCCTGGAAGAGTTAACAGAAACAGGTAAAAATTAAAATTTTCTTTAGAAAAAAAATAGCCCAAGGATAATAAGCAATTTCTTTTCACCCTTAGGAAAAAGCATGTCCAAAACAAGCCCTCCTAAAACCAAAGTTTTACCCATATAGTAACTGAGGAAAGCAGTAGTTTTGTCATTTGGAGATTTTGCAATTTTGCAGACCATTTAGGCTAGCATGCTGTGTGTATTTCTATAACGCTATCATTCCCTAATTAAGTCAGTCTAAGTGTTGGCTTTATGCTATAGGGGCAGTCTATAATTTTGCTTCCCTTCCAGCTGCACATTCCCTTCCTGCAGTGCCAGCACACACCTTGCCATGTGTTGAACCAGAGCAAGGAACAGACCCAGACAGTAATGAAACAAGCAAAGGAAAAAGCAAATGAAAACCCTTAATTTTCGGCTGGATGAGACCACATGAAGTTAGTGGTGGTGATGAGTGGGATTGCATTTACATCACCTTAACACTACATTATCAGGTTCTGCCGAATTTCTTCCAAAACAATATCAGGAAGTTTTTAACACTCCAGTAATTAGGGATTTAACACTCCAATAATGAAACAAAATTTATAAATATTATAACAAGCTTGAATGTTGCTCATAAAAGTATAAATTGCAATAACCACCAAAAGTCTCAAACTGGAGCAGAAATACAACTCTTTCTTATCTGCTCTAGGTAGGGTGGTCCAAAATACTAGGTAAAGATGCAAATGTGAAAACATTCATTTTCTGATTTACAGATACGTAAGCATTGGCATATTAATATCTACCAAATGAAAAATGTATACCAACCTAGTTTTGGTTTTTTTATTTATTGCTGTATTACCAGTGCAAAACTCTTACTGCATTCCTAACAGAAAGGCTTCTGAGCCATTAGTGAGATATGCAAAAATATGCAGGATTATAGCCTGAAGGAGATTACACTAGAAATTCAAGCAAAGTGAGTTACATACTCATGCACTAATAAGTTAACCTTCTCAATTCAGGGATTTAAACTTTAACTCTACGGCCTTCAGTTGCATCTAGATTTCAAATTTCAGTAGCAGACATACAATTCTTAAATCTTAATTAGATTGGCAAGCAGTCTGGCCCTAGGGTGAAGGAAAGCCTGGGAAGTGGGATTAGGCTACACACTATTTCATTCGACCAGGGAAAAGGATGAAAATTACAGGTATTGATGCTCCATCACTGTCATATTCCTGTAGTGTTTTCAGAATAGCAATGTTTAAGTATGGGTGCAAAATCCTTGGAATTTCACAAGTCCAGACAATGAGCAGGAGTGCTATGGCAAGAAGTTGTACTGCACAAGCCTCTCTTAAGGTACAACAGTGTTTGTGCCCTGAGATCAAACACTGACACTGTGACATTTGGGGTATTTGGGTCTCCAGCACACCTGCACATTATGGACATGGTAAATTATATGGAGACCCAAGTTCAACCTAAAGAGAAATACACTGATGCTTACAAAAAGTACACCGTGGCCATATAATATCTGTGTTTTTTTAGAAAGCAATGTCTTTCACTGCCTATATTTCACCAACAGCAACTTAATTCATTCAGGTTGTGTGCACTGGTTTATAAGAGACCTTTCTAAGCATCCTTTGATGATGGTGTAGCTTTCCAAGGCATATAAAGGGCAAGAAGCAGTGAAGGAAGGCGTGTCAGAATTATGAAACAGCTTTTTTGAAAGGGAATAGTTACCAAATTCAGCAATACAAAGTAGGTTCAAAATACACGTTTTCCTACATAAATGTTGTATTTACTCTAGGAATAAATGTGTGCTGATCTAACTACACTTGCTCTGAAGTGTTTAACTTCCCTGTGTTCATCTGGGAAAGAATTTACCCAGCAAAATAGCTAAAAGTGCTTTAAGATAACATTTTTACGCTGCTCCTGATTTATGAAATATATATTGCTAAGCTGAGGTCTTTCTCCTCCTTTTTATGTAGCTGCCTTGCTTCTCTAGTAGAATGAACTTTGCATGAAAGCCAGGATATAACTGAGTTTTCTTTCAAGTCTTTAAAGCTTTTTAAAATTCATGAATTTTCTTATCATTTTGCAGCAAAGCAAAAGTATTCCCAAATCCTTCTTTAACTTTAGTGTTTAGTATTAACACATTTTAAATGTTACAGAAAGAGAGAGGAATAAATTTTCACTTAGAAAGTGTTTAACTGGTGATGTATTTTACTGGTAGGAACAAGTTGGTGTCGCTTTTAACTGTGTTTGGTTACCTGTCACAGAGCTGTCTAGATTGTCCATACTGGAGCCTGGAGTATGCTCTAGACCTCTTAGTGGCCTACTGATCTCTACAGTTTCTTCTTCAATATCATCCTCATCATCATCGTCATCTGGAACATCTGTTTCCAAATCTGAAATAAGGTTTCCAGATACATATCCTAGGGGCGGGACTGGAGCCTGAGGAGGTTGTGTATTGCTTTGGATGTGCCTACACAAACAAACAGGAAAAGTTGTCAGAATAGACGAGACTTTGTAGCCTGTGGTCAATAAAATACAAGCCTTTCAACAAGTCCTGAAGTAGATTTACAAAACGTGCTTGTTAGGTACAACTCAAGAAATGCCAGTTCTGTTATTCACCGTAACTCCTAATGCAAGAGTGCCTGCACATTTTCCAGGCTTAAATAAAAAGAATAAATATAAAATCCTCTAGGATGAGGAAGGTCAGGATTGTCTTCTCACAGATGAAGAGAGATATACACAGAGGCTACACAGATCAGGTAGGAAACCCATGGAAAAGCACAATTCTGAATCCCAGCCTAGCACACAAGTGTCTCACCAAATATTCTGCCTTGCAAATCACACATTGAACCAAACTTAAAGCTCACTCTTTCCACTTAAAAAGATGCAGTGCCCTGAAGCAAAAGTCACCCTGAAGAGGAAGAAATGGCCAGTAGGACAGAAGAAATTTTCAAGTCCAATGAACACATTATCAGCAAGGCCTTTTCATTTTGCTTTATTCCAAGTAGTTTAATTGATTTAATTGCAGCAGTATTAGGGCATGCATGTGTGAAATTACTGCATGCAGCAATCACATATTAAAATCACATATTAAAAAAAAAGAAAAACAAAGATTAAAAATCTCCTAAACAAACAAACAAACAAACAAAATCCAAACCACCCATAGGATAGCAAAATGGCCAAAGGCAAGCACGGGATTTGGAGTTTTATTTGGCTGGTCTCTGAGAGCATACAGAGGAAAAGAACACCATTAGCTTTCAAAGCAGTGTTCCCCACAGCACAACAGGTACACAGCAAGCTGTGCCAGGGGAGCCAGGCATGGCTGGCCTTGGCACAAGAGCATGCACCATGCTTGAAATTGCTAACTTAGGCACATGGGAATCCTTGGGTGGCTGTACATGAGGTGCCATGACCTGATTCAAATCGGCAGTACCCTGGATGGGATCCAGGATTCTGCTGGCCTCTTACTTGGACATAAGTAAAACTGAAAAAAATGACAATTGTCACCTGTTTGGCTCCCAGCTCTAACATATTTTCAATGTAAACTTTGTGCTGTGTAATTGCCCATAATTCATGAATGCCCTAATTCTCTTTATTCAATGAGCTGCCTTTAAAAATAATTTTTCATAATATAAATCTATCAATCATGAGAATGTCACCATAAATGTTATGTACCACTGGTAACTTTCTCCACCTCAGTGTAGGTTTTAACTTTTTGCTTATTCTGAATCTTATTTCCAGGGCTAGTGCTTCCTTTTTGATCTACAATTCCCTTCTGATTAGCAGTTCTTGAGTACTTTTCTGCCTGGGCACCAGGTTCTTAGTGTTCTATGTAGTGTTCAAAACACGGGGGTGCTAAAGGGCACTACCATCCAACTAACCCTCAATAAATAGTGTGATTAGCTTCCAATCAAGCAAAATGCTTAAGCATGTGTTTAATGTTAAGCTGGTGATAGAACAATTGAAGTCAATTTCTCATGTACTCATAGTTAAGCATATACTTAAGTGATTTGCTGGATCAAGGCCATAATGATTATGTACTTTTCCAGTAATCTCTAATGTGCCCTTCCTTAAATTCCTAGTTGGCTGATCTCTGTATTTCTCTGTTGCTACTTCCACAGTTACCTATCTGACAGGTCTCATCTTGATGTTTAGTCTTCCCCTCTCTCTACACTGGACAGTTAACTTTGTGAAAAGAAAAATAAGAAATCTTCCTTCCCAGTTAAAACAGTGGAGGACTTTCTACTGACTTTGACCAGCATGATACATGTCCAGTCAAACAATATTAAAACATTTAAAAATGTCATGTCACAAAAATCACTAGTATTTGCAACCCTCAGCATTTACAACGATATCTAAAAGGTCCTAGTATGAAAAAAAGGTTATCTCCTTGTTACATTTTTTTCAGAGTTTCAGGCTCAATTACTGTGACCTCACACAAGAGCAACATTAAAATCTTTGTATTCCTAGGCACATTATGAAAGTCCCCAATCAATTTTCGTTTCTCCAAAAAGGGAGCAAGACCTTTCCTGCCAGCTGCAAGGCCTTTGCTGTGGTGTCCCGATCCATTACCAGTGCCTAGACTGGCACCCGAGGTTTGGAGGGCGTAGGAAGGGTAACAGCTGCAAAATGCAGCAGCAGCTCCCGTGCTGACACGGTGTGCATCTGTGTGCTGGCTCAGAAGTCAGTACCTTCAGTAGGCCAGGCCTAGCTGCTGCCTGGGATTTGGGTCTGTCCCACAGGCAGGCTGGGGTCCGTGCTTGGCAGCGCGGCACTGCAGCGGGACCAAAGTACCCTGTTGATTGAGTGCAGGTTGCAGACAAGCCTCGGGGCTTCCACGGCGCCCGGGGAAAACAGCTGGCTTTGATTTGGCACCGCCTGCCTACCTGCCTGATGTACTTATGGGAGCTCAAGCTGAATAACTTTGTGGCTTTATTTAGCAGGGAAGAAAGGCTGCTGCTCTGCTGGCAGTGTGCCATTCGGTAACTAGCTCTGCTCGTCTCCGCCGAGATTCGCCGGCTTTGTCTGGATACAAAAGTTGTAAAAGGACAACTGCTGCTTAGGGAACATCCAGGAAGCAACTGACCTTCACCACATCCCCAGCCTGGTGCAGTTGACAAGTTCTTTTTCAGTCCCTGAAGAGATTGCTTCTGTTTGTTTTGCAGGGGAAATGTTACTGTGGTATTTGCTTGCTCTTCCTTTAAATAGGCATAAAGCACTCTAAAACACTAGATCCATTCTGTAAATACTAACAACTTTCTTTCTGCTGTTTCTGGGTCTTTCCTATGAATCAGATATCCTCATGGTATTTCAAAGTACAGTCAGAGATGCTAATGCTTCATACTCATGTGACACAGTGTAAAAGCTGCTACACTGCTATCTCACGTAACTATCATTATTTTAAATCAGGAATTTAGAATCAAATTATTTTTGAAAGTCCTAAAAAATTCCTATCTTTTGCTAGCCTTGAAAGAGAGTACTCCCAATTGTATAAAAGCTGTCAGTAGGTGGGTGTTAACTAGTTACTTGAACATATGTAAAATTTCAAAGGAATATTGTTTTTACATATTTTTAGACAAAATTTAACATATTACCAAGTATTAAAGATTTTAAAAGCACGTACTAATGTTTAAGGACTTCATATTGTAGATACAGTTTTGCTACATCTTCTTCTATTTTACTTCTTTAGAAACAAATGAAATGTTGCTGAACAAATATTTACATCATAAAGGAATAAATTATTATTATGCTTTCATTTTCCTCATCACAGGTGCCCCCCTTCAAACATTTACCATGTCTGCTTTGCTATATCAAACTGGTAAGCCCTTGTTAACTCATCAAGGTGAGCTTGAAGCATTGGCTGCATCTCCTCTCGTGGGGAGGGCGTGAGGGTTGCAGTCGACTGTTGCCCAAAGGAGATGGCAGGAGATGAAGCTACTCCCCGGACTGGAGGTGTGGGAACACGATCATCATCTTCTTCAAGCTCATCCTCCATGCCCTGATGCAGGTAGGTCTGAACTGGCAAAGGTGGACACCAACCATCACTGTCGTATCTAAAATAAAAACCAAATAAACTTAGTATATACCAAATCTCATCTCTGCCACCCAGTAGAGGGTGTAGAGGGTTTACAGCAGGATTTTTGCTACAGTTGGAACCCCTGCACACAGTGTGAGTTCTAACATTTAATGAAAATAGTTTCATAATTGCTTAAATTGTCCTTACTGTGTCAGTTTAATTTTTCCCACAACAGCTAAGCAACTTGAACAAGATGCACAACAAAAAATTACTGATCCGTTATCACATTCATTAATGGTGATTAGATAATGTTACACCACAATCAACAAGAAGAATGAACTAACTCACTTCCAGGATCATTAATCTTGGAGAATGAATATTGACCTAGACATGAAAATAGCAGCATTCTTAAAAGATAGAGCAAGCTTTACACAGTATCACTTACGTACTCATTTCACAGAATCCCAGAACGATCTGAGTTGAAAGGGTCACACAAGCACCATCGAGTCCAATTCCTGGTTCTGCACAGCACCATCCTCAAGAGTGACACCATGTGTCCCTTTTGCTTGTATCCTCCCCTTTATCTATCTATAAATTTACTATTTGCTTCTACTTTGTAGCTTAAATAAAAAGCTACACTTTCCTCATAAATTCTGGTCTTCCCACACTGCACAGGGGTATCTCCTGTGATGTGTAATACATTCATGCCACAGCAGCACTGACCCTAAGCATATGCTGTGTCACAGCACCAGCTGATAAGATATATTAGCACACGTTGACAGCTCTGCCAGCAGCCCACCTCCTGCCCAATCTGTACAGGGACTTACCTAGACAGGGCTACATTTCTGAACACTTTAAACACACCTGCCCAAGGTAAATGAAAAGATTAGCAACTAGGAGTATTCTTGAATACCAAATTCCCCTCTCATCATATTTAAGGGGAGTTCTGATAGGTGTTTGTGGTTCAATTGTTGCTTATACCAAAGGAAAGGGGTGATGTTTTTAGCCAGGATCAGGGCTAGAAATAGAAGCTTTATATTTTATTACCACTTCTTACTCAAGCTTCATCCGCAAGTCAGTCTTTTTCAGTCTCTGTACTCGTCACATCACCCTTCAATTCATGTGTTTTACTAGAGTATCACCCCGGGATCCTGTCCCTTAGAGACACCAGTGTTATTCCAGGTGGATAGGCCTTAGTGACTGTGGTCATTCCCTGTGCATTATCTCCCCAGAGTAATTCCCTAATCTGAACACAACCTCAGCGGTGCACAGCTCTTCTGATGATCACACCACTCAAATCTCAACTGTCTACATTCCCCATCTTCAAAACATCCAGTCAGGCAGCAGTCCCTTGAGCACTGGCACAAATTTCTTCTTAACTCCTGGTGTATTCCAAAATAACCCAGGATAGACAGCTTTTTTTCAAAAGGCAGCCTGACAACCAAACGCTCTCACAGCTCCTTCACTGTCAAACCATCACACACTCTAAAGGCCATTTCCCAAGCATCATCTAAGTCACTTTATCTTCTTTCCACCTTCAAGGACTGCTGACAAGGTCCTTTTTTCTGCAATGCAGACAGGTAATGCATTGCACTGCACAGTTAATTTCTCAAACCAGCTTAAAAATACTCCTTTAAAGCTTCTGGTTTGGAAGGAAGGATTTACCAATTTCCCAGAGAAAAATGAATTACTGTCAATTTTCTAAAGCGTGAAGCTGGGTTATAAAAAGGCCAGAAACACTGAGATGGAGAAGTTTCAGAACCTGTATTATGAACAGAACCTTTACTTTCAGCATTTACTTTCAGCAAAACTCTAGAATTTCTAAAATTAACTAAACTACTCTTTCCTTATTCAGAAGTCTGTAGTCTGTAAAAGTACAGATTCAGGATAGCTAAAACAACCTGACTTCAACATCCAAAAGTCTGTGGAAGACACATCTGGTAATTAATGCTGATATAACTTTAAATCTATATATAGATATGACCATATATAGATACACACACACACACACACACATATGTGCACAGGGCTGAAAATAAAGACTGCTTCTTAACACTTGGCCTCTAGGACCTTTTGAGTGATTGATCATTAACATTTTCATAACAGAGATTTAAGAAAATGTTACATGATACATATTCATCCTCAGTAGACAATTAAGATATGACCAGCTGTAATTTGTCTTTCCTAACAATATTCACTCATGACATTTGCACCCAAAGCTAAAGGGACTATCCTAACTCATGCTGCTAGAAATGTACAGTGCAACAGCTCTCTCACTTCCTTTTGCTCTCTCAACCTCGTGCTTTGGTATAATGGCTTCATCTTTAAAAGGGACAGGGCAAAAAAATACTCCCTGGTGGCTTTTCAATGGTGAATAAACGCACTTTGGATGTGTTCGCCTTTTGACCCTACTTGCTTCAAATCCCCAAATGTTCAGCTTGATAGTAAAAAGACTTTTTAGCAAAGAGATTTCTTAATGCAAAAACTGCACAAGTACTGTATCTTTACCTAAATTCTGTTTGAAATGGAAAGCAGCCTAAGCCTGAAGTTCAGGACATTGAGATTCAAGATTTCATGTACAAGAACCCTTGTCTTCGTAACATAAGGTGTCCGAAAAGCCACACGTTCTAACCTACATTTTAAAGAAAAACAACACTCACCCCCCACCCCAAAAGAACCCAAAACAAACCCCCCCCCCCCAAAAAAAAAAGCCTACACGAGAAGCTCCCAAACCTAACAGACTGCAGAGTAACTACACCTTATATAAATGATACAGTTATAGAAATTTCTGGTACCACCATAGTGATTATTGGTCACATCCATGTTCTTTTTGGTTTTCTGAGTAAATCCAATGTGGCGAAAATACAACTTTTTCCAAGCACACTTATTAAAATCTAAGTACCTCCACTTCATTAGGGACCTCTGATTGCAATTTCATTATAATTAAGACCCTAATAAGTTCTGGTTAACAAACATGGCTCTCTATGTTACTAATCAGTTTTATTGTATTGTCAACACCTATATTCTATAGTAATCTTTTGCTATTAATAAGCCTGATTCATTACATTAACAATTTTTTTGCTTCAAAATATAAAATAAAGGTGATAGATAATGGGCACAGTCTATAACAACTGTGTTTCATTACACACATGGCTGCAACAAACGAAGCTTCCCACCGTAGAACTCACCAGAAAGGATTTTTTGAAGTAAAAGATATTATTTTCTTAACTCTTTCTAAAGACAGAAAGTAAGTATCAAATATATTGACCTCCACCAGCTAATATTCCATTTTAAGATGTAATCAATACCAAGAAATAGAAATAACCAAATAACAATATGCAGACTGCCTTTACTGAGGTTGGCTCAAGACCATGCATATTGTTGGTGAAAAATCGAAGTTAAATGATAAAGAATAAGTATTGAACATTTCCTTACTGTCAAGTTTAGACAAAATCAAGCAAAAGCATCTTCTCTGAAAAGGGTGGGAAAGGGAACATCCTTTTTTTGGGAGTTACTACAGGAAAAGAGAAACTTAATTGGTACAAACAGGCTCTTTGCAGAGGTTAAACAGGAACTTAAGATATCCCCAAAGCCACCACATTATATAACATGGCTGGTTGGAGGAACATGTTCACTTTTCCTTCTGAGTGTTGCAGTTTATGGGAAAAATGAAAGCAAATGCAAACTTCAGTTCATCTGGGGAAAAGATGGTAGAGAAAACGGAGTGCATTATTTTCTTCCTTATCTGTGATAGGTTAAGTGTGTTTCTTTTTATTTCACTTGCTATTGAGGATTATCTTTTACACCTCAAAAGGCCACTGGTGTCGACCACTAGTAAGCAAAACTAGGTGTCAAATTTATTTAGTTTTTTGGGGATAATCACACTTGACCTCAAGTGTTTTAGGAAGATATGCACAGAAAAGTAAGTTTCTGTGTAGATGCCAACTTCCTTGTTTTATTGCTTGAAATATTCACATTGATATCACATTGTGAGAACCTTATTAAAGTGTTCAGTTTTTCTGACTGGAAGTTCATTTTTCAATTGTAATTCACAATATAATTACATCTGCATGTAATTAATTCTAAAAATAAAACACATTGAACTTGTCACAGATAGACTACACCAAAACAAACCAAGAAAAACAAAACAGTTTAAAAAAATATGGCTTTTTTTTCTTCTTTTTTTACCCAATATGCCCATATTAAAGGCAACCATAAGGAATGGAGTCTATAATTCATTCCAGAATCACGGAAACAAGATCAGCCCCTGAATACAGAAGGACCATTAGTATTGGATACATCCTGAGAAAGTATGGGCATTGCAGATTCAGTCTTCATCAAAGGTGGTTGCAAATGAGTGTAGCTCCATACTGAGACTCTAAGTGCAACCTTCAATTTTTTTGTGTGTTTGGTAAAATGCGTATTACAAAGTCCTGCTACAACTACTGCTAATGAAATATTACAAAAACGAGAGAAGAATAATTCAAAAGATAATCAGAGATAAAATTAAGTCTGAATTGTTGTGAACCTGCAGGGTGGTTATCCTTAAATAACCAGTGTTGTCTTGGTGACCAACATCATTCCTTCCAACTAAATTACAGGTGCTTTATGCAACCGAGGAGTCAAGTCCTGTGTCACAAGGGATTTCTCTGCAAGGTATTTCCATTTACCTTTTATGCAATTTCATTGTTCTGAAGAAAATCCAAGTTCTTTGCCTTCTGTAGCATAATTGTTTTAGTGAAATGGCTGCACATGTGTTTTAAGGATATAAACTGATAAATACAAAATCATTATATGGTGATACCATTTTAAATTTATTTTAGCCTCTTATAACAGAATACAGAACACAATGATTTTATGAACTTTTTGCCTCGAGATTTAAACAACAGTCGGTTATTCTTACAGTCAGTAAGGTTATTCATTTCCCATTACTTTGAAATTCTAACTCTAATACAGCCTGAATAGGCCTTAATTTTAAAAAGAGCTTCACTGATTAACACAGTTAGTTATTACTCATTTTAAGAGTTGAAGGACTTGGTATAAACTCAAATAATATGGAATTCTTCTAATTTTCAATATAAAAGTAGCAATGATCAATTCACACTTAAAAAAGAGGTAACACTTGAAATATTTTTATTAAGTAAAGCTATTACAATTTTTTCTTAAAAATGTTTCATCCTTAGGAAATATTGATTAATGCATGTATTTAAATAGACAGAAATGTGTCCCTGACAGAACAATTATTCTCAAAGGCTGCAACAGAGTTAACCACAGTAAACTGTGTTTCTATATACTCTGGTTTTCCTCCAGCATTTGATAACCTGGCATTTCATATATTTACACTTTAGAAAAAGCATTCCATAATTGTTGTCTGTGTAGGAAATCTCTCTTTCCTCTCATTTAGCACTTCTTGTGTGATTTTGTGTCCTTGAGAACAACTTTGAGCTATGTAAAAATAAGCAGAAACTTCCAGAAACTTGAGAGCTTTTTAAATAATAGCAAAAAAAAAAAGGCTATAATTAGCATGCCTTCCTCAACTGTGAAATTTCTTCTAAAAGCCAATGAGAAGATTATTATCCATTGGTTGATCTTCAAAAATTAATCCAATTTGGTGGGGGTTTTTTTTGTTCTGTTGGCTCTAATATTTTTAAACATCAAAGGAGTGAAAAAAACACAAAGAGCCAGATTATGTCATCCTTACTCACTCTGAATCCCATCAGCTGCACGCAGTCCCAACAGAATTCAATTAAGCTACCTGTGAAGTGAGACACTTCTCAGGATGAGAAAGCACTGAAGCCCTACACGGTGATGAAGCAAGGTCACTTTTCTTTCCAACTTCAGTCACTATCCAGAGGAGCTACTCAAGCATTCCTCCTCCACAGCCTTGAATAGGTCTACAGGATAAGGTGCTCTCTATCTTTTTTTTTTTTTAATGAAACAGATTAATATTGTCACTTAGCAAAATTTAAAAAAATTAAAAAGGAGTCATCTCCGTAAACCACAGATTTTTCTTCAAAAAAACAAGAAAAAAAAAAATTTACCCTGCTTCTTGCTGATCCACCCCATAGTGTTCCAGCTCTGTGCCTGGAAGTGGCTGCACAGGAGGGGGTGGGAGGGGAACACTGGCCCAATTTGAACCATTATTTTTCTGGGGCTTGGCAGTATTTTTGGTTTTCTTCTTTTTCCCTCCTTTGCCACCTGCAAATTCAAAAAGAAAAATAAAATATTAGAGATAAAATATGGAAAAATAAGCTAGTTATTTACATTTCCTTGAAAGAATTCTGATTCCAGATGGCATGCCCCAAAAAAGAAGATGTATTTATATCTGAGCAGAATCAGCATCAATGTCGTAATGCTGTGACAAGGTTATAAGTAATAATAGAATGGAATGGGAAAATATTCTGAATATGTGCTGAAAATCACTTATTTTTAAACATCTGTATATTTGCACCACAGTAATGCAGAAACAAGGGAAGACAAGTTTTCCTGTATCAGAAATTTATATTTCCTGATTTTTCATGTGTGCTTTATGACTTCTTGAATTCAATCTTAGATAAAAATATAATAAAACATGGCAAATTATTTCAAATATCAGAATCCAGTGTGATTACAACACAGTTTTGCATAATCACTTTCTGTGGAAAACACAGAGGTTAAGTACACCACCTAAATAAGTTATTATTAGACTCAATACCTTTCAGCCAGAATGACAAATGTAACTTGTCAAACAAAAAAACCCCCAGGATTTTGTTGATAGGAATTTACTAAGTTCTACTTTTTAAAAAGATGAGGAAGTAATGTACAATGTTTTAGGACTGTCTGTTTCAAGGGATTCAAACATCTTGTGCCACTGTGGAGAAGAGGTTCTATTTCTGATATACAACTCTAACGAATGAGGTAGAAATGAAGTGAGCCATGCATTTTGTTTAAACCCTCTGCTCTTCTCCTATTGACCTTATATCCACTTCTCCAGTTGAGACATTTACATTTGTGGGAAAGTGATCCTATAGAGAAAGCTCTCACCCCACTTGCTTTCCTTTTTCATTTTGCCCTCTTTTTCTTGTCAGGAATTCATTAAGAGGAAGAATGGCACAACATTTCAAATCCCTTGACTGCATGGGGACACATCTACTTTTTCCTGTTTTGTTGTGGCTTTCAAACTCTTTGGCTTGTTGGGTGGAAGAATGGTTTGTCATGTGCCTTTTCAGTGGGTACACAGCCGGCTGTCACTCATCCCTGGCCTGTTGCAGAAAGCACAGTCTAATCCATCTTGCCCACTGACGTCTCTTGCTGATTTATAAGGATCAGACAAAAAAACCCCCCATATAAAAATGAATCAAGAAAACCACAGCTGACTTGTCAGGGAAGGTGGCATGGTGTGCACTGGCAGGCACCACACTCTTAGCCTTGCTCTTAGGCTCTAGCTTTGCGCACAGAGAAACACAGAAGGGGGTGCAATTCTAGCAATAGAGACAAGCCTGTGCCATGGCACTTTTTGTCTGTGAGACAGTGGCTTTCTTCTGTTACCTCCAAATGTCAGTTGGATGAACACAGGAACAAACAGAGAGGGAAGAAAAAGGTGATTCTGTGACTCAGAAGTACTCAAGACTTCCCTTTTCATCTCCTGTTGTGGCTGCTAGACAGGCAACAAATCCAGCAAGGTTTCTAACCGACATGGCTGGCAGCACATTGCAAGACTTTGCTTTCTACTACTCAATTCCAGACAGAGATCTTCCTTCCTAGTCTTGAAGTATATATAGTAAGTCCAGCCAAGATCCTGTCATTCACTATGTGTGAACTGAACTGATATTCCATCTATTAGGATGCAAGACAGGCTTTTCCTTCCTTCTGTAGCCTGGCAGAGAGGGAAGCTTTCTTGAAAAGAGAAAGAATATTGTGACCAATGAAAAGAAACTGCAGTGATGGTGGAGATAGAGGAACAAATGCGTGAACATTCTGGAGGGAAAATGAAGCTTTCAAAGCTGAGGTAAGGGAAAAAGCTTAGTTAGAAATAGGGTCATTGAACAGTGCAAAGGAAGTAGGTTAATTTTAATTTGTAGGACATGGGGAAATTTTTACAAAGTCAGCAGAAGTAGGAGCCAACAAGAGCAAAGGCAGGAGGGGCTGCTTTAGGAGAAAAGCACATACATGTGTGTGTGTGTGTTGCAGGAGGATTTTAACTAGGAATACTTGGGGAAGGGAAATGCAGAGAACAACTTCAGCTTAGAGATTAGTTGAGGTGAAGAGGAAAATTTTGGAGGCGTAGCATCTTGATAAGCTTAGAAGACTAGTAAAACATAGGTTGGATCTGTGGAGTGTTAATATGGGAGTCACTTGGATTTCGGTGGTTTTGGAGAGAAAATTTAAAGATAATGGAGATATAAGAAAGAGTGAAGAAGAGAAACAAGGAACTTGTTTAGATGAAGAAATGAAAGAAGGGAACTCCAGGGTCATTACTGGTAGGGAAAGCAGCCTACACTGTACAGCTGGGCAGGAAATTTCTCTTCTGTCCCCATGGGCAGAGTTACTCCACTGTCAGACTAGTAGGACAGACACCTTATACATAATGCCTGATTTGTGTTTGAAAACTGATGTACTGAAGCCTTGTTTCCCCATAGCAATGATGCTTGATGTTTCAGTGTCTCCTCACACTGCAATTCAATTATATTGTTTAAATCTCTAGATGAAGCAGGTCCTGGAGAAAGAATTTGCCAGTTGGGCTGTGGATCCTAGCACTGACATAATCTGGGAGCTGTGCAAAGTACAGCTACAAAATTTCCCTGCCTCATAAAGCAGTTGAGTTTTTAGCTATTTTCCATTCCACGGTGGGATGGGAATTCTCATGATATTCATGTAAGAGAGACAGAAACTTAGTCAGAATAATAAGTAGCACTTAAAATACTAACCAAGGAAGTGAGAGAACAAGTCCCTGCTCACCCTGATGGGGACTATGTAACCAAAGCTTGTCTCTGACTCCAGTGACGCTCTAATTATCAGGCTATTTGAAGGCCTTCCCAAGTTTCTCATGTACTACAGACATAATTATCCTGTATCAAAGGCATAATTAGTGGGCTAGGGAGAGTAAAGCACTGACTCTGCAGTCTAATAATCTGATACTCATCTGAGGATTGGGGCATCCAGTTGTGAGCTGCCTTGGTCACAACAGGAGTGCCCTGGCCATAGACAGACTGACTAACCTCAAGTTTCCTCACGTCATCAGAAAATTTACTTCAGACTGACAAACACTACACCAAATATGTTGCACTTGAAATATTTGACTGAAGCCCAGCTTTTGATCAGCTGGCATTTTCCAATGAAACTTCCTATTTTCTGAGAAAATTCTTAGGCAGCTCTAGCTGTCAACATATCTGAAGTGTGACACTGCCCCCTGAAAACTGGCATATATGTACCTCAGCACATCAATTTCTGCACCTTTGTGCAGCTCGGGGAGCAAGCTGATTTCCAAAGCTACTTGCCAATACATCTCACACACATGGAACAAGAACCTTTTTTCAAGTATTGCATGAACTCAGCTTCCAGATACCTCTCCAGCAACGCCATAAGCCTATTTTTCAGTCTCACTCAAATCATCTAATGCTCCCCCTTGAGAACACAAGACATGCAAACACATTTGGCTATTTGAGTCATGGGCCAATTATCATAGGCTTCTTATCTCAAGATTCAATTTGAATAGTCATTTAAATTGACATAAATAAACCATTTCTAGGTTTGGTCTGTTACTGTAAAGACTGTTCCAGCTTACAGTGGAAATTTAAAAGGCTATGAATAGAGTATGAATATCAAAATTAAATCCCTTTGGCTTTCTCATATTTCAGGTGGAATTTCAGATTTTCCTTTTAACTGCTGCCTTTTCAGTTTTGGTCTTAAAAAAAAAAAGAAGAAAACAGCTATACACAACATAAGCAACAAGTAAGCAAAATTAAAGAAATCAAGAAAAAAAGGTGTGTTTATAATACACAACCACATATACTACAATCATTTTCATCTGATGAAAATGCATCATGTTTCCAATAGAACATGCAGCACACACATAAAATTTACATCCTGTTTGTATGCGGACTTAGTGCAATTTGTTGAAACCCTAGTCACCTTTCAGGGCCCTACAGTTATTTCTGAGCTGCTTCAGTGAGGAATAGCATTTAGAAACAGCTAGGAGGAGTAGGGGATCTGTTATCAACCCAGTAAAAGTATTAATCTCCCCGTGAAGTTGAGTGTGGGGAGACCTATAAACTGAGGATAGATGCAGAAATACATTTGCCCATGAACTGTGTTGTCAGGGAAAGGATGTGACAAGGCAAGGCTGGCAATTGCACTGACAAGCACCACCTGGGAGGCTTCTCCAGCTATCTCCAAGTAGGTTCTGCAAAAGGCTTTTTTTTAGAGTCCCATGTGACAGTGTCCACTGATGGGCAGGCATTCCCATGATCATCCTCAACTGTTGCCTAGGAAGTCTTCTGCCTCCCTGGCGAGCCAACACCCCTCCGTCCCTCACTCCCCTACCCACAGCGATGGAACCAACCTGAGAGGCTGCCGCTCCTTTCAGAGCTGTTGTGGGAGCTGGTGGTGCTGAAATCCTGTGACTGGTTGTGTGGCAATCTATTAGCCAGTCCCTCAGCCACCCGGTAGTCAGGGATGTAAAGCAAGGCTAAGGGTTAAACGGCAGAGGTCACAGTGGCATCGTGGGATTAGTCGACAGCACAAGCACATGCTACACATGCAGTTAGCAAGTCAAGGGTAGATGGGGTGGGGTAGCAGGTTTAAACTTGATTATGTTTAAAGGTACACCTACCCTAGTCTAATGGAAGGCAGATGGATTGGTGATTAGCAGAGGACAAAGAGCATTGAAAGCACAGTGCAATGTATTTTTTGACTGTGTGAGGTTCAGCAGGCATGCAAGGTGTGCAAGCATTAGTTCAGGTCAATATGGACAGTGTCTCACAGAGCTAAAAAGAATTTTCTGAGTCATGCACAGATGACACAGTATATAGAGCCAAAGGCTCTGGAAAATAAGAGCTGTAATTACCATTGTTGCCTTTGCCTTGGTCTGGAAGAGAGTAACCAAATCCCATGAGGTCATTTTTCTGCTGAATCGAGCTTTTCCACTGAGGATCGGGTAAATCTACAGCCAGTTCGTGGATGCTGTTGGAATGCAGGATCTGGGTGGTGGCATACGGCGTTGCCTGCGTGATTTGGCTGGAGCTGTTGTAACTGGTTTTCGTGGTGAAGTCGATGCTGCTGTAAATGGCTCCATCAGAAAGCATGGTAGCGGTTTTATCTCCCTGCCCTGGCACTGGTGGCAGCACATCTGTGGTGAACACAGGGGAACAAAACGAATCATGGATGCACAGGAAGCCTGGAAGTGCCAAGGTTTAAGATGAGAAATAAATGTGTCATTTTGCAGGTTTGCATTTCAGCTGAGACAAGTCCATGAGCCAACGAAGGGGAGATGATGTACAACCATTGCTGAGCTATCAGCATCTGTGACAGGCCTACCACTTGTCCTTCACGTCTCACTACCTAAAACCATCTTTTTTTTTTCCCCACACCTTCAACTGTGAAAGTGAAGTTTGGAATATTTCTCTACTGAAGAATGTTTTCAGTTGTTCACTCTATGTCAGAACCAATCAAACTGTCTGGGCTTCAGGGAAATGATGAAAGGAGAGAATTTACAAATCACAGAGGGAACTCGCCCAGAAAATATGCAGAAAACCTCTTACATGGATGCCAAAGCTCTCAAAGTAATTTTTTTAAGGGCATCACCTTGACTTCCTTGAAGTTTTGTGCATCAGCTTATCTAATTTTCCTTCTGACATTAGCTAGTACATTTCTTCTTTTCCACAAAAGAAAAACCTGACAAAAACAAGTTGCTCCTGATATGTGAAAGAATATCTATTATTCTGAAGGGATTTAGGTGATCAGTCCCTCAAAATGGCGAAGCAGTGTTGATAATGGAGAACAACTGGTTCAAATACTGCAAATACATTTACCTGAAAAACAGTACAGCATATTTAACTAAATATCTGTTGATTTTTCTACGTCTTGTGAATCCTATTCTACACAGAAATTTGTATTTTTAATCAGTTAGATTGGCAGTCTCTCTCCTTACTAAACACTGAAGAGACCTTTGCTGATGGAATACCATATCTAGAAACTGAGACTAGTGAAGTGTGAATAATCTAATGATGACTGGCATGATGTCCCAAGAAGAACCAGAGCTCAGCAGATGTCCCTCCTTCCTGCTCTCTCAGAGGTCAATATATCAAATGGTACTATTTTTACAATTTATTTAGACTATGTAAAATGAATCAATTCCAGAATGTACTTCTTAAAAAAAAGTTTCATTTAAATGCCATTTGCATTCTACAGCCAGATGGCAGATATGGATTCCAACTGTTAGATCATACTTGAGATAATGTACAATCCTATAGGGAGGATAAGCACATCCCATTCTAGAGATCACAGCTATTTTTATATACCTTAAGCCCCAGAAAGAAAAGATGATTCTTGCACCTAGACAAGGGTTTAGGTTCAGTTCCAGACTCAGACATGGGGTTTGTGTAACCTCAGGAAATACAGTTGTTCTCTCACTGTCTCAAAGACTTATCCAGCAATGAGATGTGATACCATGATCTCCTCACACTGGTTTCCCTTTTTTTTTTTTGCTTGTTTTTGTTGGTTTGCTTTGGGCTTGGTTTCTATTTTTCCTGGGATGAACATTTAGACCACAGAACTATTTTCTATTGCATTCAGGTGTGTAACAAGTGAACATGTCAATATGGATCCTAATAACTTCTGCAATCTCAGGGCAACAACATAATATTAACAATAAATATGGCAATAACAAATGCTCAGCAGAGACCCAGCAGAAGCAGAGATTAAATTTGGGTCTATCAGCATGATCTGGTTTTGCATACAGCAAGGAAATGGACACAGTTAAGTATTTAAAACATCTTAATTATATTGACTTATATCTGCAGAGAAACTGCAAGTGCAAAAAAATTACAATTAATGCAAACTACAGCTCATATTTCAAAATCAGGTTATTGCTATTTATTTGCACATGTGCAATGTGATTTCAAGGGGCAGTAAACAAACAGAAAGGCATCTATGTACACATACAGCATCAGATGTGAGAGACTGCATTTTCCAAATGCAGTCCAGTCTTTCTTGCATTTCATCCACAATATGAAGATTTTTCCTTTCCACAGCTGGTTTTGTCGAAGTATAATGGCTTGAAGTTTAGTAAATAAATTCTGTTCTTGATGTATAAAGTGAAGTAAATCCAGCTCAACCTGTCTGTGTTGAAGTCTCAAGGAAGTAAAAACTAGCAAAATACTCATCTCTCAAGTACTCAGACACACATCTGTCTTTTAGAGCACATTTCTGGCAGCTGAAGAGGTACCATCTCTATACAGTCATTTTAAAAGGGAGAACTATTCATCTGCACACACTTGACAGGAAAGTTGTGTAGCTTCCCACCAGCCAAGGACTTTCAGTCATTCCTACTAATAAGCTGAGGTTCTCCAGACATTCTGGGAATTTTCAGTACAACCACGGATTAGTTTTTTGACCTCAACGAGATGTATACATTAAGCACTCAAAGAGCTATTAAAAAGCGATTTACAAAGTGCCATAGTCACTTAGTAAAAGTCAAGTGTGATTTTCCCACTAAGTCATCCTAACAAAAAAACTACACTGTACATTTCAGGGCAAAGATGAACATGCATTTCCCACTGGATACTTTCCCCAAACTCTCCAAAGTCCAAATTTTTTTTTGTAACTCTTGAGATAGATGAAATAGTGCTGAAGTACTTGTGGAGGGAAGGTCTTTTTTGCTACCTCAGGAGATGCAGTACCATTTTGTGGCCTTCCATGTCTCCAAACCTGTTTCCTACCCACAGCCTTGCTCTCAAATGACTATTTGGACATAACGTGGATCTCACTCTTAAGAGCCATGTTAGAACTGTCAGCCTCAGCTTCCGAGTTTCCAGAGTGATTGACTGCCACCTTACTGTTTTTAAAATTCTTACAGAACTTTTATATTATCACAGACCTTTTAACCAGTAAAAGGGGCCCAAGTTTTATCTATACAGTTAATATTTCATCTCGACATGTTAAAATACTTCTAATCCATCTTTAATGCAGAGACATAATCCCAACTTCTGAAACAGATAGGGATATGTGATCCCAAAACAGCCAGAAGAAAAGTGTGAGCTCAACTGTAAAGATCATGGGTGGAATTAAGCCACTGAATTTCAAAATGTAACTGTTGTATCTCTTGCATGAATTTGGACCTATGCCTCATCCACACTAAGGCAAAAAACTTTAAAACATGCTTTCAATTTCAGTCGTATAGAGCCAAATGCTAAAAGAATATGGTAATTTTTCTGTATTATGTGAGCGCAAGAAAAGATGGAAAAGTACTGAAGGGTTTTATTTTCAAGACATTCACAACAAAGAAGCTGCCAAATACTCAGTTGCCTTGTAAATATTATCAAAAGTTTTGCTTACTTTTAGATATTTTTGTATGACAAGAACTTTATGACATTTTTATACAGAATATAAATCTAGTGTGTTTTGTTGTAATTTTAAGTCACAGTAATCAAACCACAGGCAAGAGGTTTTGCATGGGAATGTATAACTAATGTGAAGGATGATCTTCAGAAGCAGATTCTGGTAAAGTTCAAAACTGAATTCTTTTCACATTTATCATATTGGTGGTTTTATAATTATTTCTTTTGCATTTTAATGCATTTTTTGTATATAAAGTTGTCTTGATTTTTGTCTTCCTATTTATGTCTTAAAAATATTTATATACTCATTTATATTAGAAAGTCTTGTTCTGAACACCACTATGCAGAACTAGTTGTGCTATCACAGAAACCAAGGAAGCAACGGAGAGATATAAATATTTCTAAGACTTTTAAAAAGACCAATCATACATCTTGAAAGTCCTATTTGAATAAAATGTTTGAAAGAAAACAACCCCTCTAAAGATTTATCAATGTAATATAAATTATTACCTCATCCCCCCAAAGGTGCTCTCTCCATTCAAAATGGAAACAAACTCATGAAAAAAATCTAAATTGCTCCCTTTTCTATATTCTTTCCTCCAATAAGAAGGAAAGTTGCTGAAGATCCTTGAGGTTTTCTTCATGGATTATGGTCAAGACTGAGAGCAGGCCCTCAGAAGGAAAAGGATGGGTGAGGTGACAGCAACAATGTTCTCATGTTCTGCTGAAGGAACATCCTTCATGCATCCCCTGAGTTCTCCTCTGCTCTTATGGACATCCTCCACCCCTGGCTATACTGCCCTGCACAGCAGATTGCTCATGTCCACACAAAAGGGAACGAGGTTGAGAAAAATACATTTCTCTTAAGATCATGAGCAGATCCTGTGTCTCCACTGTGGGGTAAATTACAAGCTAGACCCACATTTTAGAGAAGTAAAAAGAGATAAAGCAAAATGAACATTTTAAAGTCAATTTTCAATCAAATCTAGAAAGAAAGAAAGAAACATTGCACAGTATTTAACAGAGATGTTAACTAACAGAAGCCTAGTGTATATGACAGGGTGACAATAAAAGGAAACCTACCTCCACGACCAAAATTGCTAAGATCATTGGGTCCACTAGTGCTATTGTTTACTGGCAGACTTGTGGCAGGCCAAGAGTCTGCAAGCCAAGGATAACTGGGGTCACTTGCATTCAACAGACCTGGTCGACTGAAGCAGAATAAGAAAAAGAGATATACAACAAATATATACATATATATTTTAAATTATAACATCTGTGAGACAACTAGTGATCGAAGAGGCCATACCACTGTTCTTCTAACACTGCAGGTAACTAACAGTTTAGGAGACTTTAATTCATTTTGAATTAAAATTATGTAGCCTTTGATGATTTAAAGACCTTGAGCAGTTAATTAAGGTTATATACAAATCAACTTTGTCAGTAGAAGTAGGACTAGGCATCCATCCTGACTCTGCCAGAATCCAAATGAACTGCATTGTCTGTGTGAGACAGGAGTTAGGCAGCACCATCGTGGGATCCTACACCAGGGCTGTATGATAAATTACCACCTCCAGGGAGCCATCACTCAAACTGATTGCTCCATATCAGCCATTTCCAGGACTTTGGGCTACTATTTCTTCCTTCCCTTGCATCCCATATGCACATCTGTCATCTACAGGCTGGTAAGTCTTTCTTTGAGCACTCTTGGATGGTTTAGAGGCAAACAGGTTTGAGTAGGATTAATGGAAAGTCCACAGCTATCTCTGTCTGCCACTACTGCATGGCTTTTATATCCCTGAAATTCCCAGCTTTGAGAGCAGTATTAAACTGTGAGCATAGTGAAAAAGAAGGCACACTCAGGCCATGAGGCACCGTGCCTCTTTCACCCCAGGATACACAGAAATTTAGCAAGGCAGGAGCATTGTTTGTGTTTGTATTTAGCAGGGAAAACAAATCATTTGCTGCAGACACCATTTTCTCCCAAACGGAAACAAAAAGCCATCCACAGTTCTGCAGTTTGCCTGGGTTATTAAAGCACTCATGAAGTTGGAGCAACATCTCCGATCATTGAACATTATAGACCCCTGCCTGGAACAATCCCTAAGAGAAACATCGGTTTCTATGGAAACGGCAATAAGAAGACCCAGCCGCATTCTTGCCACATCTACTCGCTCTCATTAGGCCTAATCTCTTTTTGCTAAAATATTGATTAAACAGGAGATTGGAAGTTATTACCAGGGCCTAATTACAATCTCCATATTGGCAAAGGGAAAATAGATGAGGATATATGGGCCCGTTATCAGCTTTTATCAATTTCAATTGAGTAGCCAAAGTTGTGGAATCCAGTCCTATCAATCTACAGCCTATTCATCATCCATGAATCATTTATTTTGTGATCGATTAAGTGTAATTGTTCACTCACAGCAATTTAAGGGGAGCCAATAAGGAGTCTTAAACAACAGCAACTTCATTTGCTAATGTCTAATTAATGCAATAAACATCCCAGTAACAAATGAACACATTCTTTGTGATATTTACTACTCATTTCTTCCAGGACATCTGGGAGATATGAAACATCTGGGCTTGATTCCTCCTAAGTGCACAACAGATAGGTCATTAAACCTTGTGGTAAGCTACTTAACTCCTCCTAGCAGAGTCAGTCTTCCCAATGATGGGATAAGACACAAGTGCATCACCTATGTTATTTTTCAGATCCCTAATTTTAAAAATAAATACAATGGAAAGACCCTTATACAAAGAAACATACCTTCCATTGCTCATTAGTCCTCCATCTCCTCTTTGGAAAGTGACTGTGTTTTGGTTGGAAAAAACAAAACAAACAAACGTACACACACACAGACACATATAAGACAGGGAAAAATCAATTAGTAATAATTAAAAGTAACAATTCAAATTGCTCAGTGTCCGAGGTCGGAGGCCTCTTGGCAACATCACATAACAAAGTACAGAAATGATAAGAAAAGGATCAAGCACATCAGGTTTAAGTTTGTTTAGGATTTCATTGCATGTTTCTTATTGACACCAACTTGCTCTGTTCCTTGCAAGGCAAACCAGCCACCTGGGCAAAAGGCCTGAATTCATCACAAGCCCCTTCACATGACTTTGCCTTGCAAGACTGAGCCATGTGATGAAATTGTTTTCTTGGCATGCTTTTTCTTCAGTACATAATGACATTGCAGCAGTGAGTTAATAACATCATGTCGTAATGCAGTAATATAATGTCACCACACAAATATGCCATTTCCCAGGACAAACACAAAGAGGTGGCAGCACTATTACAGCTGAAGAGATGGAAAAAAAGCATCCAGCTGTACCTTTTCTGTTAGAAGTACAGTTTTAGAACTAGCATTCACACATAAATGCATACATGCCAGTGTCACTGGGAAGGAAAAGTGTTTCCAGTCTTCCATTCATGGGGGATGCCAATCAGAGGGAGACAATTGGTTTTATGTCTCCATTCATGGATGTTTGACAAAAACTAGCCTCTCCCATATCTACCTTATGAACAGGATTACATTTCAGGGCAGTATAGGTAAACCCACATTACTGGTGAGATGCTAATAGGCAACATTTGATGATCCTTCTTGAAACACTGGCAAATATTTTGAATCCAGGCCAACAGACTACTCTGGTTCTCAGTGGCAATATCCCATTATTTATTGTCAGGCATAGATAAGGCAGACTATTAAATTATACCAATGTCCTGGACACTTGCATCCTCACAGGCCCCTGACAAGATGATGGTTTGAATTTCAGTGAGGTATGGAAGAGTCTGTGGCCAGTTTAATTCAAATAGTCTTGCTTTGGAAATATTATTTACCTTTGTAAGACAGACATTCCCATCATTAAATTACATCTCCTAGAGCATTTGCATGATTTTCCAAATATTAGTCCAAACTACACTAACTGAGGATTAGGCTTTCTATTTTACACTATTCTAATCAGACAAAATTACTACATCCAATAGGAATTCTGTGATTATTTAAAAAATTAGCAATGACATAAACCCATTGGGAAAATTATTCTGATGCCTTATAGAATCCTTGTTACTTTATTAACTCCTAGGGTAATTTCACAGTCTACATTCAGCAAAGGGGACAAAACTGGCCCCTCTGGAAGCTCTGCTGGAAGAGTAGTAGGGTGATTAATTACCTTTCATTGCAGAGCAGACTAATACCAATATCAGAAAATCACTGCACTCATATGTCACATCAAAATGGTTAATAGCTGAATTTTGAAAGGGTATAATCAAACCAATTAATGAAAGGAAAATCAAAATGCAAGTATGGAAAGAATTAAATAAAGGTCTGCTTTGAAAAACAAGACATGGTAAAACATTGTAGGTAATTAATTTTAGAACCAACACTACTTTCATTCACGTTGTATCTAACAGGCTGTCAAATGACTGCATCACTCGTTTAAAAGTGAATAATCTGAAGTGCATATCATATGTGGATATACAAAGACATTGTTACTTCCCTGCCTTTGTTCCCACATATCTTGGTAAAAGGCACATTAGATGCTGTTTCTTTTCTCCCCTTCCCCTTCAAATTTATTACTTGATTTCTCCAAATTTCTGTGTTTGTCAAAATGACAAGAAATAAGGAAAATGAGAAACAAAGGCTCATTTGGCAACAAACTGTATAAATAAAGTTTACAGATCTACAGGAATTTCAGTAAAACATATTTTCTGAAAACTGATTGGATTAATGCTCTTGTTTAGATTTTCATCTCCCAGAAAGTTTTGAAGTAATTTTGAACTCATATAGCACATACAGATGTGTGAGGTTTTAACTGTGCATGGTATATGGAAAAAAAACCCCACCAACAATATTTCAGGTCTACAAAATATTTATATCCCTGTGTACCTTTATAAAGCAAAGATAAAATGGAGGAACTAGTAGGAGATTTCAGCAATGTTTGCTTGACACATTTTATTTTCTGTGTAGGCAGGTGTGGAAAACACCTCCAAGGCATGCTGTGAGAAATGTATGAAGAAGACATAACATAGAAACCTCTTTGCTAGAGCCCTAATTGCTGCAGGTTGGCTGTGCCATACGACATTATTGAGAAGAGACAAGTATCACAGCATTTGCTCCTTTTTCTTCCATGTGTCCTAGTGGTAGGAACTGTTTCCCATTTTTTTTTTTTTTTTTAAATTTCCTACATTAAATAATCTTACACCCTCCCAATATAAGCACCATTTTTAGAAGAAAGGTTCAGCTTTCGGTAGCATTGCTTTTCTTGGGGAAGACTGTGCCTGGCTTATGTGATGTGTATGGAACTGGGAAGGAATACAGGATCTTTTGTTTACCCTTCACCCTGTACACCAGTGTATGCATGGTTATAATCTTAAGTAGAAAACAAACAAGTATTTTACTTATTTAATATGCTTGATAGGAAAGGCTTCGGAATATCAACTAAGCTTGCCAAAATTCCTCTTGAAGTGTGGACATGTCACTGGGATGCTACAAAAAATCCCCGTATTCCTGATGCCATCCATACATGGGCTACCTGAGGCTGGATAGAGAAGGTGCCTTTCTTTTAGCAGCAATGTTGTGAAAGGCAAGACAGCTAACAACAGAAGATATGGTCAGGCTGCCAACACAAGCACTATGTTTATCATTCCTGCCATACATTTTGTCAGCATTTTTGCATGCAGTTTGATTTCTGCAATTACAAAACAAGTCTAAACGCCTGAATGGGAGCATACTTAATGCAATGCAGGCTTGTAGATGTCACTGTAAAAATAAAACACACAGACAGCTGGCTTTATCCATCCTGTCTCCACTTCAAAAAGCAGCAGAGCAATTTCAAGGGGCAATGTAAGAGGAGTAAGGGAAGGATGTCCCTATCACTGACCCACCCATCTCACTTGCTTTTTATCACCAAGGAAGCAAAAAAGCTCTTTCAGCAGTCTTTGCATCTGATACATGTTCTTAGAAAGGCTGAAGACCTGCAGGGATGAGATTGGTTTTCAAAGGAAGATGAAAAAATAACCTCTGCATAGAGAGATTTTGAAGGAATCCTCACCAGCTTATACTTCAAGGACTGTAAAAATGCAGAAATATAATCCAAAGTGCATTTTAAATGCATAAATATTTCAGGAAATCATATTGTATATATTTGTATGAAAAACAGCATACATTAAGGAGCTTTTCACATGCTTTTTATTAAATGTATAAGGAGGTACCAAAACCATTTACTAATATTATCTGACAAGGTTAAACTTAATCTTCATGCCTGCTAGAACTGGAAAAATATGAATGTATAGTAAGTTGACATTCTGAGGCAAGGAAGCTTTAGAAAGCTTTCTGTATGCCTATCTCTAGTAGGCCACATTTTCCCACTGCAAATGAAAACTTTAATGTTGCCAGCCAAGTCTCATTCCTTTTTCTGATAAGCTGTTCCTCAAATATGAATGTAGATTAATCCTCTTTTAATAAGCATTAACTCAGAACAGATAATCAGCACATAAAAATTCCATCAAATCTTCTGTCTACCTTTGGATGATTCTGTCATGTAGTTTATCCTCATTTAACAGTTTCAGGAGTTGCACATAAAATGTGTAGTGTTCCATGATTATCTATTTTTAATTTGTTTTCTGTTTACTGAGTTTTGTGAAGTCTTTAATCCCAAGGAGCACTAGTCACTAAACAAGCTTACCTACTCCAAAATTAAAATACATATTTACTTTTTTTGCATGACTCGTGGCCTAGACACTTGAAAACATCTGAGTATTCAGGTGAGTGGCTATTGGCACAACAAATTTGAGGGCACAGGAAAGATAAGCAGATAAATGACATTTCTCTTTTTTTCTATAAATGGATTCCATGCCTTTGTATTAAAAGAGAATTGCCATTTCCAGTATAAACAAATGCTGTTCTGTCACTGCAATACAGGATTGAAATAATGTATGTGTTGTACAAGAAGTGGTCACATATCTCATTTGTGACATCTACCTTTGTATCTCATGGAAGCCCACAGTGCATGTTTATATCCAGGCAATCTGAGTAAAAGGTACCCATAAAGATATCAAAAACACCCCCAGTGCAGCAGTACTTTATCTTTCACAAACTCACAAAAGTAAGACCAATCCATCCTTTGTTTTACAAGAGAGATGGCTGAAAAGGGACAACGACTGTGTTTAGTGTGTCTGTGCCAGGTTTGGTTTTGCTGAGAGTATGTCATGGTCACAAAAATGTATAGCTCTTGTACAGCTGCAGATGACGACACTACAACTTACCAATAGTAACATAACAAACATATTAGCTTAATTTTATGTTTTGTAGCACTGATATTACTGAGAATCAATGCCTGGTGAGTCATGATGGGGGAAAGGGAAGTGGAAGAACAGTGATGTACAGAATTGCGGCTCAGTAACTACTGGAGTCAGTTCAGCTGAAAATAACTAAAAAGATTTAGCTATGATTTTCAATGTCACTTTATTTGTGACCATCTGAGCCATTGATCAGTGCTTATGAAAATGTTCACAAAGACAGAAAGCTGAATATATTTAACCCAATCAGTTATTCTTCTCTGACACAAATCGTTACCAACTGCCTGACATTTGCTATTTGCTCCTCTCCTACACGTGTTACAGCAGTTTAGTCACACAGCAGGAATTGTACATCTTAGCAGCCTAATAACAGGATACAAATAACACATGGTCCTAATGAATGACCCATAACCTGAAAATTACCTGAAAGAACACTTTTAGCAAGTAATTATAAAACTGCAGGATTCAGACTTTTAAACAACTATTTTTAGTGTTCTATGTTCTACACATAGGCAAATAAAAACAAAAAAAATATTCACATCAGAAATAATGGGGGGGGGAACACACGTTGTGTGTGATATAAAGTATGTGAATGTTCCACTAAGCGATTCAATTGTCTTTATCACACAGTCAAATCTGCATGTTCTGCAACTGTCTGAAGGAACAATTTAAAGCAGTGTGCACATTCTAAAATCTGAGTATATTAGGATAAATTCATCTTTAGTAAAACTTCATTGACAGCTGTCTCTGATGAGATTATGAAAGCTACATATCACTGTCTAAATACTTGTATCTAAACCCAAACTTTATGAATCATAACTTTGAACAGAACAGCATACAGTTTTGTGTGTCAAAATTCCAGAAGCATAGGTGTGTTTTTCTAAATGATATTACCAATGGAAAATTCAAATTCTAGAGAAATAACGAAGTTTCTTATGGAACTCTGGGTATTAAGATAGGAAACACAGAGTATGTTCTGTCATAAGGAAAGGGGTTTTAAAAAAAAATTAGTAATTGTTTTTTTGGACTTGACTACTGGAGGACTTGGGTTCTCAGTGCCTCCAGAGAAGATTATAAACCAGGAAATAGAACAGTTCTACAAAGTTCACAAGATGTAAAAACTAGTTTTAATAAAACATATTTTTGGCAGTGTTTAGTGTGGGATGTGTTGTGCCACAACTTACACTAACCTGACCAAACCTGCCCGTAAGCTAGGGAAGCAATCCTTAGCCCCCAGAGCTTTTCCATAATGTCACTTCTCCCTCAGAATGTCATAGGCCCCTGGGGCAGACACCGCCACCTTCACTCATCTACCCTTTCCTGCTAAAACACAAGCTGAGGCTGAAGGCCAGCAAGAGTGAGAAAGCAGCTGGCTGAGCACGAGGAGACAGCTTTGGTAAATGCAACTGAGGGGCCAAACTACATCCAAAAAACTCTACAGAGTTCTGCTGGAAAATGCTGAGATTTATCAGCCTTTTACACTGTAACACTGAGGTACAAATATGTTTGAGTTTCTAAATCTCGAGATTAAATTTGAGAGCAGAAGCTAATAGTTTGCACTAATTATTACTATTAACTGTATACTCTACTTTTCCTGGTTCTCTATATGTTGAATAAGCTGCTTGCAACCTGCTATTTCAACCACACTTTGTTTATACTTCACATATTTTTAATCATGCTTATGATAATAGTCTACCGTATGCTATCCTTGTTAGAGTTATGAAAAAGAGAATACCAGCTTTGAGCTGGGTAGTCAGAAAAAAACACAAATGCTTCAATTTAAAAAACCCTGTAAAGGCAATGAGTGCATTGGTTAATCACTAGATTGCTTAAAGGTCTGAACACCTCATAGTAAAGTAAACATAGATTACCAAGAGCTAAAGTGGAAGAAAGTTCAATTTCTCTACCTGGATCTGCAAAACTGTTTGAGATAATTTTCTTTAGCTTTAAAATAAAAACTCAGTTATATATGACTAATGCTTGTTTATGTTAAGTTAGTTCAAGCATCTGGTCCTGCAAATTACTTTCAAAACTGCATTTCAGAGAGTTAGTTAAGTATGCAGAATTACAGTAGTAGAAACATTAATGGTAGGAGATTTTATTTTCCCCTAGAATCACGAGGAGAATGAATGCTGCATTTTTGTGGCAGATAGGCAGCCAAAGTATTTCTCCTTGCATTTGGTTTTGATTCTGCATATCTCAAACGTTCATGAACACTTCAATAGCTAATGTTTGCACTGATGTGTTGGTGAGGTAAGAGACAGACTAATGGACAGTACCTGCAGGGGTGAAGGTGAAGGACTGAACTGCAAAACAAGAAAGCAAACACATTGTGAGTTACACACCCTGACAAAAATCGCCAATTGCAGGGCACAAGTTTCCTCTGGAAATTGCTCAGTTGAGGTTGAATATCATAACCAGGACATAACAGCTGAGCTTAAAGCACTGACCAGCCAGCAGCCAATGAAAAATGATGGTTGGAAAGATGAGCAGTGAATTTTGACAGTCACATTTGAAGACTCTCTGTGTGGACATGCTGTTCTCCAAATTCTAAACATTAGGATGAATTTTGAAGCATGATCTGTTATCCACTTTCCTTGCTGGAAGCATATACAATTTCATGATGCAATGTTCACATCACACTTGGATGCAGCAAACGTCATGAGAAGGGATGAGTTGCACAAGACACACTGTTTATTACAACTTCTATAATTATTTACAGCTATGCTCCTAAAGTTATAAAAGGCTTTGCTCTCAGTTCTCCCCCACCCCAATATACCAACTCAAATACAGGACTAATAATTCTACTTTTTAAGAAAAGGCTAGTCTTAACTTGTGTCCAAAGCTTTAGGTAGGACTACTTCTGTCCTAAGAGACATGGCTATCTCTTGGGATCTAGAATGATTTTTCATATAAGCACATGTATGAGTGTGTGAGATATATATTAATTTCTCAATTAACACCACTCCACCTCTCAGAGAGTAAAAGTCATTGCTATTAAAAAAAAGCAAAAAGGACCTTGGCAAGAAGCACAACCCATGAATGACAGAGGTCATGTAGTGACAAAAGGTGAGGGTCCACAAAAATCAAGAAGGCCCAAGAGTCACTGCTCTCTCCTTTCTCTCTTTCCACTGCTCATCTGATGACTTTTTGGCCTTTCACTAAGCCAGTGGAAAACAAATCCAGCAGGAAGGACTGAAAACCAACTTGGAATAGTTTCCTGCTGGTTTACGGAGCCCAGTCAGGACACTTAAGAGTCTGATGATAGCTAACACTGAGCTGGGAAGGACAGTTTGGCTGTGAAGGACTGTGAGTTTTTGGCAAGTTGTTGCTCCGTCATTTAGGGAACCTGAGTCCTTGGGCTCACACATGGCAACTTGTAAATAGAGGAGTACTTGTGTAACTTCAGTGTGATATAATAATATCAACATTAAGTATTCTGTGTCCTCAACAAGGCAAATCTTTTCTCTTTTTAAAGGTTAATAACCACTACAAGAGAACCTACTGCAATATTTGAAGAATAGGGGGTTTTTAGTATGTTAAATTAGGCTTCAGAGTGACCCATTTTATGACAGTTCACCTGCTTTTCTAAAAATTCATAAGAATAGAATAATACACAAAATAAACAGGTTGGGGGAAGGTGAAAATATTTTCATTTGGCAAGTGTATTTAATTTTCCAAATGTAGTTTTCAAAAACTAATTTATAACTGAAGCAAACATGTAATGCAAGAGAACATTCCGATATGTTCTAACTCCAGGACAAAACTTTTTATGGCTTCTGCCATACGTAAATTTTGACCGCACTTCTCTGTCTAATATGACACTCTTCCCTTCCAGCTATGAAGTAACTTATTAAGTACCTCCATTTATTTCCCACATGCAAGGCTTCAGAGATGTGGAAATGCATGGGAATGAAGAAGGGGAAGACAAATACTCTTTAACTTCCCCTGTAAGGGTCTAGTCTAACTCATATTTGAACATATAAATGGAACTGCACTGTCAACAGAGTGCCTTCTGAGCAAGGAACAAGAGGAACAATTAATCCTCTTTGTACTTTTTTCAATGCTAGATGTACTGGAGATGTAAAATACTGTCTTATGATAATGATGAAATGTGGTACCGAGCAATGCACATAAAGCTTCTCATACATCAGCAATTTCACAGCATACATTTTAAAAGAAGCATACAAAAGTCACCCAGGCCACTTCTGCTGTAAATTCAACGTGTTGTTTTAGTAGTTTTAATAGCCCCTATTCTCTTCATGATAGAACCTGAGGAGCTGGTAATAAAGTCACTGCTCTTACCAGCATAATTGCTGAGCCCCTTCCTCTTCTTTCTTCGCCAGTATAGCCAGATGCTGAAACCCATCAGAATGACCCAACATGCACCACCAATGCCAGCTATAAAGGCAGGCTGCTTGACAACATCAGTGATTTGCTCAGTTATGCTGTTGTTATTTTCAGTGATGACGACTTCATTGCGACCTCCTGCACAAAAGAAATTGAACAGAATGTGGTTATTGTGGACTCTGTAACACAGAGTGGAACCATGCACTGCAAATGAAAACAAAAAAAAAAAATAGTAATGGACCTCAAAGGAATTATCCACAGGAGAAGAACTTTAAAGAATAGCAATACACACCACATACCCAGTGTTTCTAGAGAGTAACTCCGTAGCCACTTTGCAAATGTATATTTGAATAGATAGACCTAGAGCAAACTCCCAAGTAACCTCACAGATGCCAATCCAGAGCTTTTATTTTAACAATATACGTATTTGTTGGCTTGTTTTTACATAATTATAGACAGAATACAGTAATGAGAAAATTGATCACAGGAAACTAATAAAAAAGTAAATCTAGCAATCAATAAATAGCTTTTTCCAAATGAGTAATCCAAATACAAAATATGCTACAACATAAGAAGGCCAAAAATTCTTACTTAACTCATTTATTTTCCCTGAGTGATAGAGTTTCCAGATTTGAAAAAAAAAAATAAAATAAATATCCTTTCCACTGGGGCAAAGTTTCATTTTCCACCAATTATTTCAAGGGAAAAACAACTCCTACAAGTTCTAAGTGCACCATCTTTGACACAAAGCAGAAAATCACACAGTTAACTGTAAGCATTAAACAATCACCATAACAGATGTTATTTTTTTCACCTAGAATATGCATGACAAATTCTGAACATCAACCTGCAAGAAATAATTACTACTTGTAATACCAATTAAAGTGACACATATAAAAAAATTAGTATATAGGAACTTAAATTATATATTACAGTAGAAATCTGTACATTCCAGTAGATGCTTCCATCAGGTTTTTTGCCCCTCTCTCTCTAAAAAGGAACTTTTCTAAAAGGAAAATCTTGGTGTTTGGCTTGAAAATAAATGCTTATAAAAATATGAATGGAAATCCAGGAAATGCTAAAGCATATATTTCTAGGGCCAGCACTTTTCTACTTCAAATTATCAAAAATGGTTAGTTTTAAAATTAGGAAATGCAGAACATCTTTTTATGAAGAAAAAAAACCTCCAAAAAAAAAGAATATTGATTCTATGTACATTTTCTATAAACTGCCCACATCTGCAGTTTTGAAAGTAGTGAAAGATTATCCATCATTTCCAGTAAAAGCATTTATACAGCTCAATCCTTGAAATGTTTATGCAGTATTACCAGATGCTTGTATGCACACCGAAGAGCTGCTGGAGTAGCTACTCTACTGAGACAAAGAAGATGTAAACACTATGATTATCAGTTACAAGAGTCTATCACACAAATAAAGGTAGTTGAATATTGCAATGAAAAACTGAAATGGTCATTCAGAGGAAATAATTACAAATATTGTATTGTTATGCCTTGCTGTGAAAATGTATGTATTCCTTTTCTAGATTAAGCACTGGTTAGGTTTACGGCTCTCTTCTTCCAGCAGACCAGCTCACTGGTTCAATCTAAAGCCAGCACTCAGGGCCACTGGCTGAAGCAGATCTGAGAAGCCTGACACTTCCAGTTCTGCTTCCACTGACACCTCTTCACAGGTGACCCGGAGTTTACACCAGGACGTTACCAGTGGGAGTCCCTTGCAGAAGGTCCCTCTGGGACTGGTTCTGCTCCATTTGCCCCTGTCAAGATGCAGCTTCAGGCCCTCAGTCACGTTCAGAGCCGTGCTGAGCTACTCGGGAAGAAACACGAAGCACTGCCTGCCATTGCTGTCACACTGCTGATGATCCCAGTGGTTTTATTAGGCTTCCTCTCTTGCAGCATCATGTCAATATTTAATACTGATGACCGTCTGCTTTTGCAAACAGGCTCTTGAAATTGTGCTAGAGCTTGGCTTGCCTTCAGTTGTTCTGGGCAAGAAATAAACAGGCTTCCCGCAAGCAAGATAGGTCCCACAGAAAGATGCTGCCACGCCAGGCCTGCTGACGTACACAAAGGCAGTACACCAGTACTGGTGTCACGTACCAGTCTATACTGGCCATGCTGGCAAGCTTTACTAAATCAGGGCCTGGGAGCTGCAGCTGTCCTTTCCCATACTTTCCTCTTTCATCCTGCCACTGCCAAAGGCCCAAAGGTTTCCAGGCCTGATGCAGGAAGTGATGATGAAACTAAGAGCACCTGTGGCAAGGAAAATAAGGGAGGCAGCGGTGGCTCCTTCTTCAGATTTTCCACATTTTTTCTGTCAGTGGAACCAATCCATAGGTTCACCCCAGTGCTGAAAGAGGAAGTGCTGACAGTAAAACTAATAGAAAGGGGCTCTCTGCTCTTCCAGGCACACAATCGATTTTCTAGTAGAAATCAGCACGGGAGTTAGAGTTGCTTGAATTGCCATTAACTTGCAGTTAATTTCTGTGCCCTTTGGAGGAGAGGCCAAAGCAGTGGGACAGTAAGGAAACAGGTAATGTTGGCATTGCTTCAGAGGCAGCTGTGCTGCCACAGAGAAGAGCAGCAGGAAAGTGCTTCGGAGTCACCTGCTTTGGGAGTGGATGCTCCTGCACTCAAGAACAAATTCTTCCCACCAAAGCCTCCAAAACATCTGAGGATCCCATTGTCTTCTTTAAGACCAGAAATCAGCCTTTTGAGAATGGAGGATGTGAGAGCAAACTGCAAAGAGCCTGGGGAGAGGTTTCAGTGGCCTGTATGCTCTGCATCTCTTCCAGGGGAAGACACAATGTGTCTCCAAATTACCTTCTAAAGTTTGCAGTCTGGCTGTTTGCTCTTACCCTTCTGTGCCTAGCAATTACAACTGCAAAAGTAATAATTCATTTAAATGTCAAAATAACATATGCTTTGTGAATTTGATGATGGGAAAATAAATGGATACAGATGAATGTTACTCACTGACTTTCGATAAAATTAATATAATTGTTGGGGGGTGGGACATTAGTTTTGTACTTCTTTATATAATATTTAAGTAGAAGTAATAAATAGGTAATCCAAGGTACCAGTGTACTATTTCATATACTGCAGGTGTTCCTGTAACAATGCTGTCAGTTCAACTAATTAGAACATAGACAAGGGAAGTGTGCGACCTGCAACGCTCCATTGTTCCTGAAGACAAAAACATAATGAAATATAATGTCTTCCTCCCATTGGAGAGTAATGAAGAACAAAACTAATTTGTCGGACCAAAAATTAATTAGACACATCAGATTTGATTGTACCTATTACTGTGAAAGTTTGCAGCTGTTTCTCATATTATTATGCCAATGATGGAATGTAAGAGTGAGCAGGCCAACTGATGAAGAGAAATAATAGCTATAGCAATAACCAGCATTGCCCTTATCTCCCTCCCATTTTATTTCTGGTTTTCCAAGTGAAAATTTTTTAGCATATCATTAGTGAACATACAAATTTTATTCTTGATTCTCTTTGAGTTTTCCATACCATAACATTTTTCAATATCCTGCTTCAAGTACGGGCACAAGATTCCTGTAATAATGAGACAATTTCTAACTAAAGAATTAATATAATTCCTACTTCTCCCTATTCTCCTGCTTTTACTTTCTGGATTGTAACAGGTCTGTATCTAAAATTAATCTGGGAGGCCAGTAGTTGATTATCCACCATGAAAATCAGTTATTTTCAGAAAAAAACTCCAACTTCTTAGAAGAATAAGTCCAGTATTTAAGAATAAAATCTTTATTTTTATACACTGCACTCTGTATTTCATGACAATGAAAGTTGTACTGCTTAGAAACACAGCTTAACTCTCCTGCACCACTGACCTGCTCTCCCCGTAAGTCAGCATTTCTGGAGTTGTTCATTCTGTTGGTAAGCTGTTGAACAGTATAGCCAAGCACCAGGCCATATAGAACTCCATTATAATACAATCACTCAATAATATTTTCCCATTCATTATGATGTTTTGAGGTTTATTCACTAGCTCATTTTAATCTATGGAATCAGATGTTTAAAAATTATTTTAAAATAATTTTCATATTTTGTTTTTGATTCCAAAACATTGAGTAATACCAACTCAAGATTTACAGAAATGTTATCGCTTAAACAGTGTTATATTTATAAAGCAAATTTATCGTCTGAGAAATAACTGCCAGAAATTCATAATCAATAGCAAAATAGAACCTAAAGAAAAGGGAGATACAGACGATATATGTAATAAACACATCCAGCTTTGGGCTCCCAAAAGGGAAATAGAAATGAGAAGAGAAACATAACCCAAAAAGAAAGCACTCTCTTTACTTTTCATGCAAACGACTCTTAGATTGCAAAGATGCCACCAGACAAACTTGTTGAAGCAGACATAAATATCACTAAGATTAACAATGCAAAATTAAGTCTCTAAACGCCACATAATTTTTTTCTGTCTTTCTTTATTTGCATGCTAACATCCCTTTTCCTCTTCCTGCAACAATACAGATCTCTCCACATTTAACTTTTGATTATGCTAGTAAATTTTTTTGTAAGGAAAAGGTCAGGGTGAAGGGCTGTGCCCAGATGTAAGGCTGAGCACTCTGGGAATCATCCAGCAAAGACCTTTGGTGCAAGTTTAACTCACAACACAATTAGTGACACAAGGCTACTTGTGTCTTAAAATGCCACACACTTATGTGCTTTGCTGGAATAAATGCAGTGCATTTAGTGCCTAGTTAGATGGACTACTTAGTGAAATAAGAAAAAGAGGTTCTGGGTGTCTTGCATCTTCAAAAATCAATTTCTTGCTTTCCCTTCTAGAAATCTTCTTTCTTTGGGGTTTCTGTGATTGCCTTTTCTAAAACAAGTGTTATCTTCACTTCCACTCTTGTATTCCTGTCTCCAGTGAGACTTCAAAGCCGAAGTATCTTAGTTTCTGTTTTGATGAATGGGGAACCTGAATATCATTAAACAATTAAGCAGTGCTTAGGGGATGGCCCTTTCTAAAGGCTACACATAACAAAATAGTCCATGTTTGGGATAGAGTGTTGACAACATTTTCTAGAAAGAAAATATTTAATAACAACAAAAGTGCCACAAACCAACAAAAGGGTATTTAAGCAATAACTAAATTAGATCACACAGCTAAAAGCAACAAAATGTCAGCACTATGCCCTCAAAAGAGTTGCTACTTTCCACAGATCATTTTAGATTTGCTAAATAGCGTTACTTCTCCTATTCGTCCATATTGTTCCTGCCTTTATATTTTATACACAGAAAAAATTTCAGAAGAAACAAAATCTGTGTTTCCCTCGGGCCAGGAAATTAATTCTGCATGGAAACCACTACTAAGAAAGAGCCATTTTAGAGGCAGGGATGATAATGCTACCTTTGCTCTCTACCTGGTCAAGAGAGCACTTCTTCTTTGACAGAAGAGACTTGTCTGCTTGGGATACCTGAGAAACACTGACTCCAAACATTCAGAAAACAACTGCAAATAATGCCTTAGGCAGCAATGGAATGAGTAAGGCAATATTACAGTCATCTTCACAGAAGGAAAAGGGAGCTCGGGCTGTTAGTTCCACAAATCTGTCAACCTGCAGAAGTGGTAAATTCATTTTAAAAACCCCAAAACATTAAATCAGTTTCACTAGACAATCTGCATTTTCTCATATGTCTCAGGAACATATTTCCCTTCATTTTCTGCAAGAAGTCTGCAGGAAGAGAAGACAAAACATCGTCAGGCAGTGGCACATAAAAGCTAACTAACCAGCTCTAGCCAAATCTCATCTTTTGCTCCACGGATTTTTACACTTCCAGAAATGATTTATGAAAGCATTTCTGAGAGAAAAAAAAACCCAAACAAAACAAACAAAAAAACCCAAGCCAAACAAAACAACAGAAGAGGCAATCACTTACCAATTATTATGGGTTGTGGCTCACTTTTTACTCCCACACCTGCACTGGTGCTTGCAGCAACTTCCACACGGTACTGGATACCTGGATATAGGCCACCTATTACTACAGACCGAATGGCTGCATCTACTGTTTTGTTGATATGAAATCGAGTCTCATTACCTAGGCACCAGATCTGGGACAAAAGTTGAGGTGTTAAAAGAGATGAAATTCTTCAGACTCACATAATCGTGCATAGATATCACATATCAAGGTATTTCATGACAATCACTCTTTGGGACTTCTTAATGTTACTGTCCAGGAATAGCTGAAATTGGGATGATTTAGCTCAGCAAAATATCCGAGAGTAGCAAAGGACCAAGCCAGCTGCAAAGACTGGTTGCAAACACTTTTCTGGGCTCTGTCCCTTCATGGAGTGCAAATTCTGTGGTTACGCTTCTCAGGAGAACAGACCAGATCATCCAAGTGGAAAAGAGGTGTTATACATTAATCAAAATCTTGTTCACTATCATGATTACCACCAAACCTTTCCTTAAAAAACAGCACATTTTTTCCTTCTAACTTTCCTGCTGAATAGCAAAAGGACACCAAATAATATCAGCACAGGTTGAAACACTTCTTAAAGTACTAAAGAACAAACAATTATCAAAATTTTTTTCAATTTCCTCTCATTGCACAACAGGAATATTTAAAATTCCTGAAATGGAATAAGCACAGACTCATATTTACTACTGCCTTTGTGATTATTCACATTGTTTAGGCATCCAGATATCAGTTCCTGACTCAGTTATTATCTAATTAAACAGGAAAATCACCCTATAATCCCAACTGGCATTTTGTGATGAGAACAGTCTATGAGTTCAGAGTGCTATGTCTCTCTCTTGCATCTTTTATAGGCTTCTCCAAAGAGATTTCAGAACTAAGAACTTCTAAGAGTGTTTCTTCAGTTAATGTTATCTGCATATACTGCTTCTGTATTACTAAAGAAAGCATTTATTACCACTCAAGAAAATCAATGCATAAATATATCACATGTACATTTTACATAAAAATAATAGCAGACGACAGCACTATTGTTGGAACCACTACCAGTGACAAACTGATGCATTGAAGCAACAGCAATAGTATCTTTACCTTTAATTTTGCCCCTGCTCAGTGTTTTATCACACCTTATCTTTTTCTGCAAAACTGAGAAAGATTTGAAGGGGAAAAAAAATTCCTTGTTTTCCTAAGCTCAAGGAGATCTTATTTGCCAGCTAGAATGCATTAGGGTGAGAAACTATTGCATTAATTCCTTCACTCCTTGTCTGTCCTGGTCTTAGGTTACAGCAGCTATCAGATGCCCCTAATTAAAGGCTTTTAATTCATAAATGAATGTATAGGCGCTCTAATGCTTGAAGTGGAATCAACAGATCTACTTTCAATTTGTTAGAACATGCTCTGTGGAACTTCAGCAGTCATTTTATACTCAAGGAAATATCAGACTCTCTGCACCACATTCCCTGCAGCCAGCTCACAACTCAGGCAGCCACCCAAGCTAACAGAGAAGGACTGTTATAGGTAGGGACTGCAGCTGCTTTCATACACAGCCCAGAAGTCTGAGCACTCACCTGGAACATGGCTTTTATTAAACATCACCTCACTTTGTTTCATATCTACATATTTTGTGGTTTAGGGGTGTGCTTTACTTGTTTGCCTATAAGCCCTGGATGGTTTATATTGACTTATACCGGAGTCAGGATCAAGATCAATTAAGCCAAAGGATAATTATTAATTGATATGAAAATTAGATCAATAAAACACTGGGATTAATAAATGTTGATATTGACTAAGAGCAAAACAAAAGAAGTGCTATGCTAAACATAAATATTGTGAGCATTTGCTGCATTCAAGAGAAAATCTGGAAGAGGCTGAACCATTAGCTGATTTAGAATTCAAGCACTTTTTCCCTTCTTCATGCTGTGTTCCCGCAAGATACAGTGGGGGAAAGAAATTACATCTTTTTGTGTGAAATAAGATGCACCCACCACTTCCACCCTTTGTGGGGCTGTCAAGAAAGCTGCCCTGCTCCATTTCAATTAAAAATTCCACACTTGGTGTAGATAGGCCAGACACAGCAAGGTTAATCACCAAACAGTGTGCTCCAGGCTGTGACAATGCTGAACCTCGCCCAATCATTTCTCCCATAGTCCTCCACCTGAATAACATAGTGCATTTATTTTTCATCTTGTGAAAAGACACTTGTGCAAAAGTGATTTTAGTATGGAATTACAGACTACAACAAAATTTAATATATAAAGAGCCCTTAGCAACAAAGAAGAAAATACAACCAACGCAAGCAACTTCCACATAACCAACTCTTGATATAGTAGCTGTGTTCAACTGTTTCTCAGAGCAAACAACCTGGCGCTTTAAGTTGTGGAGTTTGACAGAGATAATACTTGGAAGAAGTCTTGTATTCTCCCAGAGCCACAGTCCTTGACTTTGACCTTGAAGTGTTAGGTTTAGCACTTTTGCAGGGCAAAGAAGAGGTGAATTTCCTGTCAGCTTTCCTGCCAGATTGAAGGTACTCCAAGACAGGGACTTCACTGCCTGTCTTTAGAGTACAGATACCCCTAACAAAAAAAACCAAAACAACAACCCTCTGCTTCTTTTACCACAGCAGGGAAAAGCAAGAAAGAGAAGAACTGTAAACTGGCTAGAAATTACAGCTCTCTTCCATATCAGGCTCATGGTGGTTTTGCTTTTTTAATTTAACGTAGTACTGCTTAAAATAATAATAATAAAAAGAAATCCATAAGCAGTCAGTCCTCTTTCTCCATATAATTATATGGGCAACTGTAAATGCTGTCAGAATCTAAATCCATAAAGAGTGCTATTGTTCTGTAACTCCAGCAGGCTGTTTGTTCCCACACACAACCCTCCCATCAGACATCGTGTGTACCTTGTACTCCTGGATGACTCCGTTTTGGTGATCTGGAGGAGGAGGATCCCAGGAGATGCTGATGCTCGTGCTGTTGTGGTTTCCGACTGTCAGGACAGTGACAGACTGAGGAGGGGCACTTGGAGCTACACCAAGGACAGGGAGCAAACAGAAGCAAGGCATTAATCCATTTGCTAGGGAGCAGATTTTGCTGCAGCAGTGCAAGAGCAAGCAGACAGTATGGAAAGCTCAAGCTCCCTGCAGGCCTGGGGATGCATGTTTTGTTAGGCACCGACAATGTTGAAAAATGCCCTTCTGAAGAGAAGCATAGGGGTGAATGACAATGGGGAATTTGTAGCAATGGAGAATCAATACAAATCACTCCTCATTTACTTATATTTAGCATTTCTTAAGTTTGCATTGGAACTGTTGTCATGCTTGCCTTTGTTTTCCATAATATACATGGATAACTATGGATATATCAACTAAGTCACATATGAGGCTGCTTCACCTGGCCTGAAAAGTGTTTTGGTTCTTCTTTCTCTACATAATCTAATAATGATGTGAGCAGCCAACATTTAACCATCCTTTTTTTGTTTCCTATTTGTTCCCCAGGAAGGCACTAACAGGTCTAAACATAAAACCTTGCAAAAGGCTTTAAATGTTCACGGCTTTACATCAAATACCAGTGAATAGGGCAGGTGCCAAGTTAGGTCAGATATACACTTAGGTCATTTTTTTCCCCTAGGCAAATGCTTTCTCTTCAGAGTCCTGTTCAACCATTCACAGCTGTTTGGCTGGTCACTGCACATCAAGGCCAATTCTACAAGACAATTGTTTGCCAGCCCTGCTAGTTGTCTAGAAGTGTGAAAAAAAATTTAAAATCATAGTTGTTAGTGGTCAGAGCCGTGCTGGCAAAGCCCCTCTTGCAGCTCCACCAGCAGCAGGATGCATTGGTTGGCTCAGGACACGCTGCTTGGAAAGTGGTGCAGAAGCTCTGCTATGGAAAAGTCCCCTCTGTGAGCATCTGCTGCATTTCCATGCAAGCTCTCCCACCATGGCTGTGGCTGCCAAGGCAGAGGACTGTGAATACAGCCTTCCTCAACCACCTAAAACTTCTTGCCCATGCCCCTTGCCCTTCCCTTGCTCCCAGGCAAGTCGTGAAACTCCACCACAGTGGCAAGCTAAGTCACTGAGGTCAACTGTATTATATTAAGGTACAGTCCCCGAGGGGAAAAACCTATTGATAGCAGCTGCTTGGAACTGGTCCTAAAGCCTATCTATTCCATCTATCCCAGTTCATCTACCCAGTCTTCAACAAAACTAATAGAAAGAGGCCAGGAAAGCATGAACTAATAAGGCAAGCATACAGTCATACCTCTCCAGGACAATTTTCCAGTTCACAGAAGCCTGTTGCTTAGACACTTTATGTTCCAGGGAAATGTCTTTGTGTTTAATAAATACTTACGGAATTTGCTTTTCACATATTTTTCATTGTGTTTAATATCATCTTAAAACACTTAATAAGAAATATGGAAGCTGATTTTGAAGATTTATGGTAGACCTTATACCAGAATCTAAAATATTTATCCCTCTCCTGCCCCAGCTTCAAATCTAGATACCACTCTGGTTTTGGGGCATCTCACATCATGTGTCAAGGCTCCTTGACTCCAGTCCCCTGGTTTAGAGTGACTCCTTCACTGCTGAACTCTATGGCAACAGAACTCTAGTCTTTGACAGATGTCCCCCAGTCCATGCCCAACCTTGGACCACGCTTCTCAGAAAAGCCAAGAGCCTCTGGCATCTTTGTGTTAAAATCTGGTGGGTTTAACACAAAGAAGCACAGCTACAGATATGAGAAGTGTTCAGGTCTCCTGAGCCAATTCAGATTTTCCTATTGTTCCCCATGGTGTCTTTGATACTGGCTATGTTCCCACTTTGGAAGCTCCTCAGCACTTGACCTGGCACAGGCTCAAGGAGCTGAGCTCAAATCTTTACCCTGATAACCCTGAAGAGTTGGAGTACTCTGTGATCGAATCACACAACTTCAAACTAGGGTAGCAGAAGTGAGGACAAGAAACCATACAAGATTACAGCTGAAAAAAACATATTTTAGTTGAAAAATGAAACATATTACAGCCCTGGAAGGCTGCACATTTTGACAACTACATTTTCAGATGCTGGTTCAGCTGCAAAGCTAATAGTGCTTGGTAGAGTCCTTGTGACCTTGCCTGATGCAGAGAAACGGTGAACTGGAGGGGAGAAATGTAGCTGTATTGTGGACAATTTGACTCTTAGCTAGCTCAAGTGAAGCATGGAAAGGTGGCCTTGGGCTACTCCTTGCAATCATGCAAAGTATAAAATTGGTGAGGTAAATAGTTGCATTGTGTGTTTTACGGCAAGTGAAATAATTTGCCACACAGTGAAAAAATTAGCATTTTTGAAGTCTTCAAGTTATTCAATAACAGCAAAACTGTGAATAAATGTATGTGTGTGATATAAATTAGAATATTTTACATGAAAATAATAAACATAAAAATGGCAAACCTTAACAATGTATAACTCATTTTTAGTTTGAAGTACAATGGAGCAACTCTTAAATATATTTACTTTCATTACTGAAACAAAAACGGCATTCAGAAAAATAATTTCTTATACACACATATATCTGTGTATAAGGTGGGAGTGTAAATGCAAAGAAATGTAAAATTAATACCATACTCTAACATTAAAAAAATCCTATCCTGTATTCATTTGTCTTTTCATTTAAACTGCATGAATATTCTAGTTAATAATCTACCACTGTTTTTGTTTTGGGTTTTTTTGAGGACATATGATAACTCTGAAGCAGAATTAAAGTTGCAGCTGATTAATGCAGTTGAAAGGATCATTTCAAGAGCTGCACTAAGGTGAGGAGAAGCTGACAGAGAGCAGCTGATAAAAGCCAAGGAGACTTCCATTCCTGACTGTCATATTTCTGTGGTGACAAACAAGATTCAGGACAAGTACTACTCCACAAAGTTATTCCAAAAAAGATTTAAAACAGTGGGTGTAATTGAAAAAAAAAAACACAACAAAAACTGTCTCTAGAGCAAGTATGAAAGAAATAGTGAAAATTATAAAACAAAATCTTTGATTTAGCTCCCCTTTGGATGTGTGCACACACGTATGAATACAACAGTTCAGCTTCCTCTCTCTGATAACATCACTCTGTAAGCTGGCACCGTGATATAAATTAAGCCACTCATCTGACACTGCTGCAGTTATTAAATAGATCACACTGAAAAATAACATTTTTAAAACCGTTTTCTCATTTCCCTTGCTGCTGGCTTGTGGAGAACACCTTGCCTGCTTCTTGACAGGTCAATTATTCCAGTGCTCAGCTTCTTCTCACAGATATGAAAGAACCCAAATCGCTGCTCATCTTTTCCAGACGCAGCCAAACAGAATTCCATTTGTTACCTTCACAAGGCCAAAGAGGCAGGAGATGGATGGATAGTGAACTGTGACAAATGTCTGATCTAGAGGAAAAGTCTAACTGCACCAAAATTGATTTTCAGAGGTAGGCCTCAGAAGTAACACTGCCGGTAAAATCCAATCCAGGAGAAAGCTGCCACTACCTTTGGTTGGACTTCGCCTTTACCAGGGATATTTGTTTTATTGTTGCAAGAAAAACCTCCAATGCTCGTATCACTCCTCCAAATTATTTTCTAAAAATAGTATAGCTGACATTTTTTAAAAGTCAAGTCTAAAAAAAGTTCATTTCTGAAATGGAATCACAGGCAACACAGCAAGAGGGCTACCTTTAAATAGACTGCCATCTTTCTTTGGTGGATGAGAAACAAACCACTGTCATTAAACATTTAGTTGTTGCTATTTTTTAAATACATGAACACCAACATAATTACAAAGATAATATGAGGAGTTAAAGGAAATATCTGTAGAACTGCATCTAGTGAATGTCTTAATTTTCTCATGGAAGTACTTAATTTTATCACCTAAGGAAGAGGAAGAATTTTTTTACAGGAGCTGACATTTGTCTAGTGATAATACTACGTGTTCTATGCTGATGTTTTTCTGAGTACAGATACTTGTAAACAGACTCCTTGAAGGTTATATTAATCTACAAAGCAGATCCTAGGTTGTGAGTTATACATATCTGTAGCCATGAATTTTTTTTTTTAAATCTTCACTATGTGGAAAGCTATTCCACATGAACAAAGTGTCCTTTAGGGTAGGAAGTTACCTGACAGGCTCTACTGGGAGCTAAGGTTTATAAAAGAGAATGCCATTCCTCAAGTATTTTATAGAAATAGACAGGAGGTATAAAATCTTCTCTCTTTTTCAGTACTTCTTAATTTACCTTCAGCAAGAGACAGTCAGATGAACTAAATAAACACCAAAACTCAATTGAAATTGGACAAGAAGAAAATCTGCTAGTGAGAGGACAAAATCCTACATTTTAAATCCAGAAAAGCAATTTCACCTGTAGAAAGCTTTTTGCAATTTTTTTTAAATGCTTTGTTCAGACTGCTGCAAAGATATTCTTCACCAACTGATTTAGTCTTTCTAGGCTGGATAAAGAACTGGCAGTCATAAAGTCCCAAATTCCAAATCAGACTTGAACAATGCCTTTCTACACACTCTTCTACATATTACAGGACACTGAATTTTCTCATCTATAAAGTGTGAAGTGCAACCAAGTCATCCTGAGGATTACTTACATGTTGGGCAATAATCATAACAAATCAAACAGAAAAGTGAGTAATAAGCAAGTCTTTTCTAGAATTAAAAAGTACTTGGCAATCAGCACTAAATTACACCTCAGGAGACTACTGTAAATGATTAAGATGCACCTTCAACAGGAAAGAAAGAGTGCACTCAAAACCCATTGAAACTACATGAACATTTTGAAGTTTCACCCATATTTCTTTCTGTTGCTTTGACCAAAAAAAAAAAAAAAAATCAGTGAAACAGAGAGAAGGTGAACCCTAATTGTTACGACCATCCTACTTTTACAGGAGAGATTCTCCAGGATATGGCTCATGACATAGGTAGAAAGATAGATTTCTAACAGAAAATGATTAAAATTACTTCTATCTCACCCCACTGCCTTTACTTTTCAATAAAAACCCAGCAGTTCTGGAGTACATATGCTTTAGCACAACTGTATACCAGGCTACAGGCTATAGGTATAAAAGCTCAAGCATTTCTGTAGTGTAAACTGTTCACTAGGTCTGCACACTGCCTGTTCCAGAGAGGTGTTCAAGGAAATCCTCTGAAGGACCGAATAGGGCAGTTTCACAAACAGCGTGTTACCAGAAAAAGTGGTGTGCCCTTGAGACTGGAGTTCCTCCAGACTAGTTAAATAAGTGTCCTTCACTACTCCTCATTTCCCAGCCAACTGTTCATCAACTTTATCACCCATTACGAAAGATGTGCTTAATATCAAACACTCATATGTAAAAGCTTTCAATTATTTTATTTGCAAAGTGCAGGCTGAAGTCTGTTATTGCGGCAGCAGCAGTTACAAAAGAATGGCTGCAGTGCACACTTTTTGGAAGACCCAAAGCCTCCTGTGCATCAAAAGAATGTAAGACCAGTACAGTGCTTCTCATGGGATACTTGCAGCACAAAACTGCACATTATATCAGATTTTAATGTCACCTCTGTAACAAAGAGAAATCACAGGGAGAAAACAGAGCCAAAAATATGCAAACACGAAATAACCATAATGGTCACTCTTCATTTCACCTCACTGCCAGGTGTGAAAGCCTGTTACTTTCCTGCCTGGTTTACTGACCTTCCTCAGTGGTGCGAGCAGACTTGGATTCACTGTCCATCCCCTGGAACTCATTGAAATAAGGGCGAACCTTGATTTCATAGGTGACCCCCTTTTTCAGGCTGACAAGGACAGCGCTGCGCTCCGTGGGGACTTTGACCTCCAGGTTCTGCCACACAGCTGGAGCAGGCAGCCCAGAGGTTTGGCGGTACAGGACTCGGTAGCCTTGGATGAACTGGGACTGGCGGTCAACCTAGAAATGGCATCAAATAATACGTATTAAAGGAAAAGCAACATATTAAAGGAAAAAACTACCTCCATTAAAAGAAAACAAAACATTTGCCTAGAATGCTCTTGCCCTCATCAAAAGGAGAAAATTAAGAGTTAAGATGCTGAATTTAATAATCAAACTGCCCTCTTGTTATTCATTAATAGTCTATTAAGAACATTTGTCTCACATTACTTGTTATAGAATATTTCTTCCTGGTTTGCTTTCTCCAGCTCTCTATATCACGACAAATACCACCTTAAATCATAAAACAAGTCCCCACCCCTGCAATAAATCATGAAAAGAAAACTTTGGCATAAGGCTTGCTGCGTGTAAACTTACTAAGCACATCTTGGCTACTGATGTGCTGAAATAGGAGAAGAAAAGAAAAACAAATTCTTTTCGGAGAAGGACAGGTCTTTGAAGATACCCTACATGCTTAGAGTTAGTCCATTACTTGGCTCACAGCTTGTGGGATGCACAGGAAAGTAAAATAAACATAAGACAGATGCAGAGAAAACAACTTCCAAAGACATGTGCTGTTTCTTGCGTTCACAGTCTGAGCAGCCTCTTTGCATCCTGGGGTTGTGATGCTCTCAGGCCATCAGATGGAGATGGAATGTTGGGTTTGGTTTATATTTTATTTGTTGCTATGCAAGCAGAATTCAAGATTGAACCATGCATAGAAGTCTAACAATTTTATCCTGTCATAGCATAAACAGGATTTTTATTTGAATGTAGAAAAGTTTATATGTGTTTTATCTTAGAGAGGTTGCATGCATTTTTTTATCTTTCAGAAAATTTTTTAAAAGACAAAGCCTAGTGATTCTAGCTATTATGATACTTGCATGAATTTTGGCTGGGAAAGAACCCCAAAAACCCCAAACCAGTCAATCCAGTTTGATAGCTAAAACTAAACCAAACCCAGCTGCTTCTGTAGCCATCAAATAAAGAGCAAGACAGTGCAGCACAAACAACAAGATTATACAGCTGGCTGCTTGCTACATCTCTGGGTTATAACTAAGATTCAACAAGTAGGGTATCTCTTATGTTCTTGTCATGCCTGCTCCAAGATATGCCAGAATTAGAGATACATTTGTTTGACTTCTCTTAAGAATAAATGAATTTAAGGCTGAAAACACAAACCACGCTCTATTACTCTCCTCTTATAATCTTGTTACAGTTTATTGAGGCATTCAGAGGGGACACAGATTCTTAGATGTTACAAAGCAAGGCAAGCAAGAAGAAAGCTTTATTTATGAAAGTAAGGCAGAAATGTCTTTCATCAAAACTGTCACTGTTAAAAACCTTGCAACATATGTTACAACAACATTAAGCTTGCATTTTATAAACTTCTCTGCATTCACTTTAAGTGAATTTATGCACTGAAAGAGGGATATAACTCACAATAATAGCTTGTTAATACCGAAAGAATCAAGCTGTGTTTTTAAGAAGAACATTAAGCAGCTGTTTCCAGATGAAGGGAGTCTGTAAATCAGAGTAAATTGTTTTTATCCATGTTTGACTTTGACTAACTAAAAGTTTTACAGACAGAAGGACTTTATGAACCTCACGGTTACTACAAAGTTCAGCAAAAATAATGCTTTCATCCGCTTTGCAATACAGATTTTTAACCTAAATTACAATATAAGGTTATGATGTTTAATAATCCAACACTGAGTTTGATTCTTGTCTAACTTCTGAGTTAGAAACTACTGTGAAAGATGGCATAACTTTGTTAGAACTTTCCATTTTGTCTTTGCTCTGTGTTTAAGCTCTACTGACTGCTGCCTAGTGGAGAAAACTGAAAATTCAGAATTGAGAAGACTGAACAGCAGCACTGTGTTGCTACAACACAGTATTGAGAGTGTTTTATAGAGCATGGTGCAAGCACAAGCAAACCCACCAACTCACTGAGAAGGACTGGACCCCTACAGAACACCTATAGAATACCAATTTTTAGCTCATCATACTTTTATCCCTACTTCCATATAGGTAATATACAAATTGTCCATACACATCTTTTCCTCCTAGGCTTCTAAGTTCCTAACCTGAAAGGCTGAACAATACAAGGAACATGACAGCAGAATGCAGTAGTACAACCAGGCTGCCACATTTGTGGGTGCTGTGAAATCATTTAATTTGAGGCTCACATGAGTTTCACAGAACTTTCAATTAGTACCTTGATTACAATAGGGTGGAATGAACTACCTGAATTTCAGATTTTTGACAGTTACTGCAGCATTCAGGATCCGGGAGGGTACTGACAAAAGAAAATACACTGCATTTTTAATGTTTTCTATAAACACCCAGGTGCATCCAGTATCAAGGAGAGGATTCAAAGCTCTCTCTCATGCCCAGTTAAAGCCAGTCTGAACAGTCTTCTGTAATGTCAAAATGTTGGGAAACTACTCAGAGGGCACTTTAGTTATTGAGAAAGGTGGATTTTTTGTTTTGTCCAGAGTTTTAACTAAATAAAAAAATTACTTTTGGATAATTACATGGATCAACCAGAAATATTTGTGAGGTGTAGGACAGGTATGTTTCACATCTACATGTACACACACGTATGTGTGTACGTGTACATTTACACACACATACATACACATGTGTGCATGTCTATATACACTTGCACACATGGTTATATATAATACAAAGCCTGTGACTTCACCATTTTCTCCATTTCTGTGGTAATTACGTATCACACCAAGAGTAGACTGCTAAAAGTATCCTTATACGCTTAGCATGAAAGAAATTAATTCACCTATGCTATGCATCAAACAACTCCGTAATTTCGGCAGACATTCCCACATAGGCAGAGTTACAGAAACATGCACTGTGACTTGGTGAAAGAATGTAATAATTTCTAGGTATTCTCCTTTTTTTTTTTTTGGTAAGTGGTTGCCACTTCCTTATGCAAATTGCTCAGCATTTTTTCAGAAATTTTAGGAACTCTCTGCATTGAATGCTGGGATCAGAGAATATTGCTAGTCAGTGATACCAACTCAAAACATCTGCAACAGTTGCTGATCTAAAGACACACTTTCTTCCTCACAGGACAGATGGCAGAAAATGTGGATGCTCCTTTAAAAGACAGGAGAGAGCAGTTCCTGGGTAGGTGCTGCTCAGCACTGATCTAATGCTTTAAGGAGACCGACAAACAGAATTAGTCCTGTGTGCTCCTTCTCACCCCCTTTTATGATGAGCATGTAGTGCAGGAGGCATCTGCAAAACCATTTCTGCAGAACAGGAAACTCATTTTCCCTGCATGTTCAAACGTGCACGTGCCACAGCTGAACATGAGACAGGTTCAATGGATATTAAGTTGTTAAAATGATGGAAAAAACCTCATAATGCTGCTTTTGCTGAAAATATAAGCTCCTTTCAGGCAAACCTGCTAATCTGCACCCCAAAGACATTTTGTAATATGCTCTGTAGTATGCAAATTTCTACCTCAAAATATACTGAGAAATATGCTGCTCCCACAGAAATACTCACAGCAATTCTCCATCTGGGCAGAATAGCTTGCGTGCTGTGCTGAACTCACCAGCATGGACTCACAGGAGTCCCTAGAAATTCAAACTGCACTAGCATTTATGTATCCTACAGGAACAAGGCAAATGGGGATACTACTCTGGAAGACTGTCTAAAGAACTTGACTCTTGAAGCTTCCAGTGAAGTACGTTCATTTAAAATCTACATCAAATTAAAAACCAGAGGTAAATAAATTATCCTTCTGCCTGGTAGCCTCCTAGAAGGCAGTCAGGACTTCAAAGCAGCAATGCTTTTGCCATATTGAAGAACAGATTTTTATTCCTGCTTGTGCCACAGGGCTTCTTTTTAATGCTGGGGAACATTTCATATTTGGTCACTAATGAAACTTTCAGTTTAATGCCCACTGAGGCTAGAAGTGCTGAACCATAGCTGAGGTCAGCTAAAAAAGCTCTTGGAGTACAGAATATGCTCTTGCGATGAGAAGTGTTCTAATAAAAGTAAAAATAAATCATGTCCAAGGCTTAAAATTAGCCATTTGGTAACAGTGGGCATATCTGACTCCACAAGTCTCATCAGCAATAACTAGCTCTGCACCTCACCTCGCTATGTGTAAAGTTAGGATAATGACACATTTTCATCATTGTGATGTTAAATTCAGTATTATTTGTGAAGCACACAAATGTTACGGTTGAGAGCATGACAGATAAGCAAGCATGTGAGACAAAATAATAATTTTTTATTCAATGCAAGGCTTCAATGGTATGAATTTAATCAGACCTTGCACCACACAGTGAATAAAAAAGAGAAAAAGAAATATTTAATAGTGCCTTGAAGAAGAGATCCTCTATGTGACCAGATAATTACAGCTATATTTTAATATCTATACACAAGAGGAATAAATTTAAGTGACAGAGAAAACCTTCCGACATTCCACTTCTTATTTTTTAACACTGATTTTGTAAGTGTGACCTTCTTTTCAAACAGACAAAACAAGTGTGTATGTGTATGTACATATTTTAAAATTGCAACACAGCCACAGGGAACTATTTCTGAAATTCTAAGCTCAAATTTGAAAAAAATAAGGAGAAAGCAAAATCAAAACAATCTCATAAAGAAGGGAGAAAATGGTGTTAATTTGCTGTGAGTCAGGATGCCAGAAACTCAGTAACCAAGGACATTCCTTGGCATTCACCCTTTGAATTGCAAAAAGCCAACACAAAGAGTCTTATGACTCTCATGGCACTTCTGTCCTTTTGTATGATAGCTACACTATCTAACCATTTTATATTAATACTGTAGACTTTATTCTCTGGATAGAGTGGGTTTTTTTCCTAGAGACTATGGTTAATTAATTGGTTTTGTTCTGGTTGCTGGATAGTTTCTAATTAGCTGCTTCAGAGCTCTTTCTTTGTGTCTTTCTTCCCTTGGGCAATTCCAAAATGTCTCTACAGAGGCCTGTGTGCTTGTCAGGTGGCAGAGGGTCACTGCTTTGAAGGATCTTCCCAATAAGCTGGTATCCATAGCATTTCCAACAATTTACCTTTATCTTACCTTTTCTTCACTCATTACTTTTTCAGTATGGGCACCAAGAAATCCTTTTAGAGGAACATATATATCACATACATACACATCTATTTCATTATAATGACATTGGTTACATGGTATAAAACTGAATTCTGTTTACATTGGAGGTTCCTTTTGCAGTACAAAAGCAAGGGCCAGCCTACAAATCTGTATTTCTGGTAGCTGTCACACCCAAGAAAAAACTTGAAGGAGCACCACATGGATGTGATCCAGGTGTACACTTACTGACTGCTAACATCCAAAGTTCCCAAACTAGTGATCCATCTGCTTGGGCAAAAAGGCTTGCTACAAATGTTAGTCAGCCTGTCCTGGAGGTATTGCAGATAAAACAGACAGCATTTTAAGAAAGCCAAGCTGCATGTTGACATCAACAATGGCAAAATGCAGTGACACATGCTCTAAATAATCTTCTACAAAAGACAAATTTGTGGGTTTCTTTATTTATTCTGATCTGTACCTTGACCACTGGAATCTGTCAGAACAAAGATGGTGCATAAGCCCCCATAAATATGGCAGAGTTGTGTAAAAACAACAGTAATCCTTATAATACACAATCTATCACCACAGTTCTTACCTCCTGTTGTATAATCCCCTGCACACATTAACCTCTTAGCAATATGACATGTAGAAGAAAAACCCTGAGTATTGTCAATAGCCCTGGAGCAGAATTCATCCTACACAATACAACTTGTTTGTGCAGGCCAATATTATTTCTCTCATTCTTCCACTCATGGCTCTCCTTCCTCTGGACAGATGCCCCAAGTGCAAGGCACGCTTTTCTGCTGTGCAGTGCACTGGGAACTCTCTCCTCTGTTACAAATCCTTTCCACCAAGCCTCAGGAAGGGAAACAAAGCAGTCTGAAAGCCAAACACTGTATCAGAAATTCTACCCGGTAGTTTGACCCCTCAAATAGAAACGTTGTGAAGCACTGCCAAAAAGACTCTGGTCTTCTCTAATGACAGGATACGCACTCCTTGTGGGTAAGGCTCATGCCAGAAAACCAGATGCTACACAGTGGATCAGGCATTAGCAGCATGTGCTTCTGACTTCACTACAAGGGCCCTGTAGGAGATATATTTTTGATTTTTGGGTCCCTAAATAATATTGTCAGATGTCACTATGACTTGAAGCGGAAAGTGCTTTTTCATACAGCAATTTCATGCTGATATTTAACTTTGAATATTTTTTGGCATACCCCATAATTATTCCACAGATCAATTATTATCCTTTAGATTGTCATGTCAAACATGTCCATTTTTATACTATATTTCTAGCCAGACAGCTAACACTTTGAGCTGAAGACTGAAGATGCTGAACCTGCCTGACTCAAAAGAGAAAATAAAATGACTATTTCATTGCCACAGATACATACATATATGCAGACTGAAAGCACTGTTGAGATAACAAAAACAGAAGCTTTACCGTCCAGGTGACTTGCACTGTGGTGGGTGTCAGCACAACAGGATTATGCAGCCGTACAATGACATCTCCCAGTTCTTTCTGGACTTGCCTGTGGTCCACACCTTGTGCTGGTGGGCTGATATCTGCCAGGCACACAAATGAAAGTATTACTTTAATGAGAAGGTCTATATAGGGCATCAATAAAAATTAGTGAATAGCTCAATGACCTGATTTGAACATCCCTTCTAGTACTGTTTCTAAACAAATACAGTGCTAAGGTTTAAACACAAACTCCAAGGAATATCAAGAAATGCAAACAAACTATTCACTTTTAGCTACCTAGGAAATAATGAAATATAAATATGTTTAAACGAATATTCCGACTAGATGGCAAAGTTTTCTCAGCTCTGGTAAGTGATGAGAGAGATGCAATGTTCACTAGTTCCAAAATATTCAGATAATATTAATGTTGCCCAGATGTCTGGAACCAAATTGATTAGTATAACTGAATAAAATGAACAGGGTTTTTTTAATATATTTTGTTAGAGCACACATGACATTAAGTCATTGTATGTTTCCAAACTTTCACTAAGCTTCCTCTCCACACATGCCATGCACACAAGAAATCAAACACTAAAAACAACATTTTCCTCTACAAAGTAAATTTTCCCTTTACAGATATAGATAATGAAATCTAGTGTAAATATAAAAAAAAAAAAAAGAATTAATTTAGGAAGCCAAACTGATTCTGATCTAGTAAAAGGCCAACAAAAACAATCTACTGCAAAAATTTTCTCTTCAAGATTATGTGCCCTTCAAGGTATGTGGGGAAATTGTTTCTTCTTAGTCAAAATCTGATTATACAGATTATACTCAAAAAGTCCTGATAAATTATGGTCATGCCTGTCTAGGCATCTCTGAATTCTGCTTGGTTTTCCCTTGGGATTCAATAGTCAAAGACAGTTCCTTACTTTTTGGATCAACATAATGTCCTTGTGAAAAGAATACATACATAAAAGTTTTTCCCCTTCTAATGGACTTTGATAGGGGAGTAGGCATCATGTGATTTCTTTTTATCTTCTAAATGTTATTTAAAAGAAATAATAGATGTCTTAAAAATGAAACATTTAAATATAACAACTGGGTTTGAATCACATGTCTCCAGATTTTGAAAGTAGTTTATGATGATCAATAATTCTGGTTCATAATTCTGGATTGTTATGGGTTCTGAGTTACCAATAAACAATACTGCCACAGGCTTCTCTTGATATTCAAATTAAAATGGCTCCACCGATCTCCAAAGGGCATATAATCCAAATATGAGTGTCAGTGAAGGAGCTTGTCTAGTGAGTTATGTTTATTTGAAGCAACAAAGAAACAGAAATATTATAAAATAAATCTGTAAGACAGCAACACAGACTGGTCTACAGGATGATAATTTATGCTGCTATCCACAAAAAGCTATGATCCTTGGTACAGAATTCCTGCAGCTATCCATGGCTACATTTTAGGTTAAGTTATCCTGTGGTATACAACCAACAAAGTACCTGTATTCCATCAGAGGAAAAGGCATTTCTACATAGTATGTTTGCACGAACAGCATTTCATCATTTTAATGTGACATACATCTAGAAGTAACAGAATAACATGGGCTAATAACAGTAAGAAATGAGTGCCAAAATGTACATGTGGAGTTCTGTTTCCTGGTATGTACACTTGAAAAGATAAGCATGTGTGATGCTCCCAGTGTAATGCCCTTTTCACATTACTTGGAGGCTCTTGGTGGAAAAGCAGTTGATCTGTCTCATAAGGGTATCACCAAGTTTGGCAATAACAGAATCATGACTCAAGCAAAACTAGTTCAAGAAGCTACGTCCTGATCACAATTAGATTGGTTAGACATTCTCTCTAATCCCTCTTTTATCAGTTTTCAATGAAGATACTATTAGTTGCTATTAATTTAAATTTCAGGGATATGATTACATATAGCTTTTCAAATTTTTTTTTAATATATTATTTTATCCAGTTAATAATCCAAGAAATCAGCTCTTTCCTCAGAGTAATTACTGATTCCTCTGTTTTTATTTCACATGAGTCATATAAGGCAAAACTTTTGAAAGTACCTGATTACCTACTTGTAGTTCACTGGTGAAAATTTACATAAAATATTGTTACTTGTGCTTGCTGTACGGAATACCAGTACATTAAATGTTCAGCTATTAAAGCTACCAGAGACACCTGTTGCAAATTGATATTATATAGCACTGCGATAGCTGCTTTGTTATTTCTCCATGGCCACTGTGAATAGGCTTTCTACTGTGTGTCATCTTCTTCTGTGAGCCTGAATTGAATTCAGGCATAATTAGAAATCACATCAAAACATTATGTTAATTTTCAATTGATTTTATGATTTAATTCTATTAAACTGCAGGCTTGCAAAGAAGCTATAAATCCTGTACATGTCTCAGTGTGCTTGACTGCTAAACAGCTTCTGGAAATGGAAGCTGCAACACATGCTGTAGCTAATTAAAAGATGTTTTTACTGAAATCAAATTGCTTGTCAGTATGTCAGATAAAAAGTCTATACTTGACACCCAAATGCCAAACAAATTTGTTTTTTTTTTAGCTAGGTGATAAGTTATGCAGACTAAAAGGCTGTTGCAAAGAAAAGCATGAGTCACCTTATTATAATGGGAGAGTAAGAAAGAAGAAAACCTGTTACAGTCCATGGATAGTCAGGCCATGAAACCCCTGCACAACTCACTCCTCCAGCTTTTCAGAAGGAAGTTCTGTTTCTCTTTTTCCAGCCATGATTACTATTTGAGGGTATAACATTAGGGACAGATTTATCCAGGACCAGGCTGGGATGAGAGAGGCTGGATGTGATGGTTATGTGACCAAGAAAAACCACCCTACTCTTGTTTATCTCTTTCCATCTAGGACCAGCAAAGGACCCAACTAACACATGCTAGCAGCTGACTAAAGATGTGCTCTCCACGTACACCTTTAGAACTTCGGAGACAGAAGTCTCTGAATAAACAGAGAGGATTTAATTTTAAACTAACTGCGACAGGAGCTATTACTTTGTATTCAAAAAGTTATGATACCAAAGAATTATGAATTCCTGTATTACAACCTGTTTAATACAGAACTACACTCTTGAATTAAGTATTTAAGCAATGCCTTATCAAAGCCAAAAAGAAAAATCCAGGCTGTGAAGGGAAGTTTGTGACAGTTATATGCAGTGAGAGCTTGATGCAATGTGAACAGGATTCAATAGCTGATTCAATGTAATGAAGGATCACAGCTACCAATGCTACCACCACCCTACAAACGAGGGATTTCACTCCAGCCTTCCCTCTTGGTTTATGCAGTGGATTGATACAAAGAATTCAGAAATCTAAGTATACAAATAGAAGGCCCATACTTTTCTCAGAATAGCTTCAATATATTCTTAGCATGCAGATGCCTTAATTTACATGAATTCTCTACCTAAATATTGGATCAGATTAATCAACACACTACAGATACTTTGTGCATTTCTTTTGATTAAAATTAATGCTAAATGTGGTGTTTGCCTGTTATAAGCACTTGTTATTGTAGTATATCCCTATTATAGTCATGGAGAGGAAGAAAGGACATGGATAGAAAAGATACTGAAGAAAGGAGGGTAATCAGAGCGCTTTTCAGAAAAGCTTGGGTAACTCCCATTACTTTCAGTAGAAACCAGGAACACATCCAGCCTAAGTGAACTGCAGTGCAAAAGGTCTACACTGCACAAAAGATTAAAGAGGTAACCTGTCTCTCCTAAGCTCCAGACTGATACAGCAAACACTGGACTACTTTTACCTTTACTGGTGAAGCTCGATTCGTGACTCTTTCAGTGAGTGTCCTAAAGCCAAATAATGGCCAGACTGACCCGTCGCTCAACTCTCAGCTCCTCCTTTCCACGTCAGGTCAGGCACATAAGCCTTACAAGGGCCCTTACCTTGTGTCCGCACAGGATCTGACATGGGGCTGGGGTCGCTCAGGCCCTGTGAGTTGATGGCTCTGACCATGAACAGGTAGATGGTGTTGGGGCGCAGGCTTCTCACGGTGAACAGGGTGCTCTTCACGTGGTTGGCCACTGTCTGCCAGCTGTTGCTCACAGACTGACTGCAACGAGAAGAGGGTGGAAGATTATAGACTAATGCAGGAGAAGGATAAAGAAGTGAAAGGACCTGCTTTTGTAACCCTAGATAAACTCTAAGCACAGAAAAAAAGTAGAAAAAGCAGGGTAAAATTAAAAATATTTGTTTCCGCTAACTCATCAGGATAGGATAAAAAAAGAACACAAATGTCAAAAGTATTTCTCCTTTCAACAGAAGTAAAATTTTTGCTATTTCTCTAAAATAAACACCTGTAAAAGGGTGAAAACTGTAAATGTGAATGACATACAGGCTACTCTTGAACATAAATCTTAGAAAGGAAAGTTCTGTTAAAAGAATAATTTTCTATACTGCTAGGTAAATTATGTCAATAAACTGTCATCGAAAGAAAAGTATTCTCCTTGAACTAAATTCATACTCAGAGTAAAAAAAAAAAAAATTTGAAAACATGCTTTGAAATGAAGGAAAGTATATGAATATTTTTTCTGTCACTACATTTTAAATTCAACATTATTATAATGGGATTACAATCCACCATATAAAAAGATTTCAAATGTGATTGTTAAAATAGCTTTTAATGAAAATGTGTGCCTTTTGTTAAAGTTATTGATGGGATGCCATTAAAGCTTATCTAGGGTGAAACATCAGAAAAGTTGAAAGAGAAAATTTTATTTAACTGTGCTTTGTTGTACAGCATGGATAAAAAAGACCCTTCAAATTTATTAAAAGGAAAAAGAAAATGGAAAGCTACAAGGTTTATGTTGTTTCAATTCCTTTATTCATGCAATGCATGAAAAATAAGTTCTAGAGCAAAATCAACAAGCAGCACATAATGTTCTTTGCATATTAACACAGCATTTCAGCTAAAATTTACATGTAAATGATTTTGACAAATTCTTGCATGAATTTTAATTTAAAGATGAACTGAAATATTTGGCACTTTTTAATATCTTAATGAACACAATTAAGAACATGTGGATTTTTAAGCCGAAGTACGTTCTACAGATACATGTCAGAGTACAGCCCATGCTCAGACCAACTTGCTGAATTGGAGCCAGGGAATTCTTTTGCAGCACACAGGAATTGCTGCTGTGTGGAAGGGAGCAGCTGGACTCTTTTTAGCCTCAAGCTGCAGGATAAAATCCTAAACTATCAACACTTGTCTTTTCAGTTAAAAGTTTTCCTCTCTCTGAAAAAAAAAAAAATTGGAAATTTAAAGCACTTTGACTCCTTAATAGGTACTGCTTTAACAAGAGCAGGAATTAACGTTTACAGAGAGGCTTCAGGATTACCCATTTATTTTCATATTATTTGTATAGCTAAGAACCTGCAGTATTCCTACAGGAGACTCTCACCAATCACCAATGTTAAGGGGAAAGTAACAAATAATTACTGCATTGATCTGTTACATTCCTGTTGACCTGAAGAAATAGTTAGATGTCCTCTAATTAATCACTTAGTAACAAAGTGATAAGTTAAAAAAAAATCAATTTAAAAAGTAAGAATCTGCTGTGGAGTTGAGTCGTTTAATGAACTTCTAATGATACGTGTAGAGTCCAAAAGAACACCACAATACCAGGAGAACAGCTGGTACCAGGGTTTAAGCAAAATTAGAAAGAAAGGAGCTTAAAAGTGGTATAATTCACATACCTAAAAGCCTCAATGATATATGCACTGGCTGGTAGGCTTCCAGGGGTCCCTGGCTGCCAGGACAGGGTGACACTGTTCTTAGTAACATCAGTGACCTGAGGTTTGGATGGTGGCCCAGGGAGGTCATTTATATCATAATTTTTACTGACTGCTGCTCCACCAGATTCTGTGAAGGGCAAATACAAAACAATTACTTTTTATCTTGGTTATATAATTTGATCAAAGCAGAAGATTAAAAGGAAAAACATAGCAAACATCCACAAAATGAACACAATGAAGGTTCTTTATCTGTAAAGAACTAAGTTAACAATTGCATCATCACATATGTTTTTGGATGAAGAGCTATCATTCTTTAAGTACATAATGAAAGAAAAGGAACTTGCAAAACTCAGAAGGTTATCTATAAATACATTTTATAAATGGAAAAGAAAAAAAAGGAGATAAGGAATAACAAAAAAGCCCAGCTTTGCTGAAATGTACATAAAATACCAAAAACTCAGTTGCTGAGAAAGTTCCTGTGTCCAAATTGATTCCAGTACTCACAGAGAGACCTTTGGACTTTTCTTACCCAAGTCAATTACTGGATATATCCACATTTCATTAATATTTCTGTTAGAAGAGTTAAAGCATACTGCTGTCACTGGAAACAAATAGGAAAATTGCTGTGATGTCAATGTGCATTTTAAGTTAACAGCAATGAAATGCAAGGTGAGTGAAGGAACACAGCCTTCTCACCCAAAACTTCTCCATGTCAGTCTCAGAAGTTCTAGAACGGATCATTTGACTCAGACTGCTGTCATGTGGTCTACACTTCCCTCGTGTTTGCCGACTGGAACGCATCCCTGGACATGGCTTACCTGTCACCTCCAGCACAGCACTCCAAGACGTCTCCCCACTGGAACTTGTAGCAACGCAAGTGTAAGTCCCAGTATCAGACAGCTGGACATAAAAAGGGCATAAGGGCAGCTTTAAAAACCTTTTAGAATCAGCTGAGTTTACACTAATTTTCTTTTATAAGTGTTTCTTGCTAAGAAGGACTTAGCCTACATTTTACACCAGACTACAAGGCACCAGACATTTTCAAACAATCATTTAATGGTAGCTTGCTTTTAGAGAACTATAATAAGATTACTTGCTGCTAATACTTCACTAATTCTAATTTTCATATTGTTAATGGTACCAGTACTGTAAGTGCTACAGAATTGATATTTTTGACACTGTCAGTGCTTGCATGGGTTACAACAAATGCAGGTGAAGTCAGGTAAAAATATAACAACAATTAACCTCTTAGAGGGTAAAATCTCAGCATTCATTATCCCACGATGACCCTGAGGTACAGTTTCCAGTGCCAGGAAGGATGTTACATCACCTTAGACTCTTAGGACAGATGAAGTAATTTCTGTACAGACCACCACACATACAAATGCTGCTCAGACTTGTGGTTCTCTCTCCACACACAGCCCTCCAAGCAATTTTCAAATAGCAACATTAAACTAGATCCTACACTATGCTTACCTTTCTTCCTTTTCACATGGGATTTTATTTCAGACTAGCAAGACCCTTTGGTAGCAAAAAAAAAAAAAGCATTTGTATAAAATGACTGTGATTCCCTTGTCAGTTCAAACATTTTAAATTTATTTAGGGAACCACTTTGAACTAGATTGCCAATATTAATCTCATCACTGTATAAATTGTTTTACCAGAAAATTTGCCAAGTGCTTTCCTATTCCCTATTTAAATTTAAAATAAAGATTTCTGAGTCAGGAACTAGTGAAGACCACAGAGATGGATAGAAAATGGTAACATCACAAAGCACAAAATATATGGAGGAGCTCTCCTATCACTATGCATAAAGCATGATAATCCTGAGATGGAAGCAGAAGAGGGAGAGTGCTGACTTTAGTGATAAAGAAGAATTACATTCACCATCACATGACCTGATGATAAGGGAACTGCATCCAAGAAGCTTTATTGGACTTTAAGGAATTGTAATGGGTTTTCTGTGAAATGCAGATTGGCACTATAGCATATGTGCTTATACGTCACTCTTCAAGAAGAATGTCAAGGCAAATAAGCAAGATGTTCTTTAGAATACTCATTGATATATAATTTTATTGATTTTTAGCTCTGTCATGTTTGAATTTTGTTGGCATTTTCTTCAGATACTCTGAGTCTGCAGTGTACCATTCTTAGGGGAGGAAGCAACTCATTAATGCTAGCTCAATTTTCTGGCATTATGAGCATAACTTGCATTTTGAGGAGAAGTTTCTTTGTGCGAAATACAGCAATAATGAAAACCCTCTTACAATGGCTCAGAGACTCAAAATATAGCAGTTCTGTTAATGAAATGAGAAAAGCTCTTGAAAGGAGAGGTTTTCCAGAAGAGAGAGCCTTATAGCACTCTGAAGTGGTGTTTTATTTTGCTTCCTCTGAGATTTTATTAAATTTATAATTCTTCATTATGTGATAATGGGGAATATTTCTCAAGGCTATGGTTCTCAACTTCATTTGCGTACTACAAATGTGACAGATGGTGTATGGCATATCCAATGAGGTATGTGGTGTGCACAACAGAGTAACTTGCAGAAGGCAAACAACACACAACGCAAGCCGGAGATACACTGACTCTTGCAAGTTATGGCAAATTATCTAACTTCCAGACTGTGGATGGATTAGATACAGACATAGTGTGTTGATAATTCAATTATTTATACTTTTTCTCGTGCTATGGAAAAGAAACAACAAGGGAGGCAAATGGAAAAATCTTTAGTATTTGGAAAAATAAAGTTTTGTTCCTTAGTTAATGCAGTGTCTAATCCCGGTGTAGTACATTTCTATGGAGTAGAAGGGAGTTTTCCATCAGTGTTGAGCCATCTGAACAGGTACTGAGTGAGGGACATATGTGAATTTTTAGTTGTCTTCCTTAGAGAAACTCATAGATTGGCTCGTCAGAAAAAACTCTCCATGTTTATGCCTGTGGCCCATGCGACTCTGCAGGCTCATGAACCATTTGATTGTGCTGTAACAGAAAGAGCAGAAAAGGGCCATAGAATGGTTTGTGTTGGAAGGGGCCTTGAAGATCCTCTCATACTAACTCCCTTGCTATGGGCAGGGACATTTTCCCCTTACCCAGGTTGCTCAAACTCCCATCCACCCTAGGGTCTTTTACACTATAAGGGATGGGAAATCCACAACTTCTCTGGGAAACCTGTTCCAGTGCTTCACCACCCTCACAGTAAAGAATTCCTTCCTGATACCTAATCTAAATCTACCCTCAGCCAGAAGGCTGAGGACATGTGGGTGACAATTAATTTATTTTTAACTTGGGTATGTAAGCATATTTGGACATTTTTATGGCCCTATTTTCCTTAGGAAGTGGCGCTAGTCCTTCCTCAGGTAGACCTGAGAGAAAAGTTAAACACTCCTGAATTTAATTCATGTTTCATTCATAAAAAATGCAAGGTACAGGAGAAATCTGGGGTTTATGGTTCTAAGTAGTTTTTGTTCTTAAATCTGAGTCAAACACTGCACATTACAGCTAGAAAGGGGTTTATAAGAAATGTCTTTCTGAGCCTTTAAGAAAATTGGTTACTAGTAAATGAGCCACTTAAGGATCAATAAAAGCCTCATGTCTTTCAGAACCACACTCACTACTAATACTGTTTTCTTCTCCTCTTGCAAGCATTTTTTTTTCCTTTAGTTTACAGACTCTGTATCTCTAACATCAAGATTAATGTGCTGGCACGATTCAGAACCAATTCCATTGTTTGCATAGCTGCATGCAGACAGGTATCCCAGGAGCTTTTGCCTCATGGACACTCCACACAAGCCCATCATCAATGCCTGAAAGTTTGTTTGAAATCACTAAGCTTCCACCTTTAATTGCTGCTTTCTAACACTACTGGGTAATCTTGCCTATTCAAGCGCACTCTTTAATCCAGCTCTACAGGAAAAATGCATTAACCTTCCTGGCCTAAACCTGCCTTCAGCCCAGGGAGGAAGGATAAATTGTTTACTCAAGGAAAGCTAGCATAAATTTTTTAATAAATTCCATTTTGTTCCAGGGAAGTTCACAATGCATCTACGATCACTGATGAGGTGGTATCAGAAAACAAAACTGCTCTTTATGTATGGCTTATCATTAGTAGATATGTTTATTGACATTTTTTTGGATAGTCAAGCTAAGTGCAGACATTTCTGCTGATTAAATTAAATGGTTTCTGAAATTGTCTTCAAGATCTTGACAAATAAGTACATTTAACTTACTATTTTTCCATATGCATGCTTGTCCAAATGCACACAAACAAATATGCATGTTTATCTTTGAACAGGGGAAAATTAAAAGCCAAAAAAACCCATTAATGATGCAATACTTATCAACAAAATATGACATGGTGCTATTTTGTAAATTCTAAGATATTTTATTATCTCATGTGTCAAAACATAAATATTGCAACAGGAATTTAATTTTTTATAGAAATCTCTCTGCATATATGTTACAGTATTGGTGGTGTTTTCCCATTTGCAGCCTGATGGAACATTTCCAGGAAGCATAACACTGGAATCAATCAGCCAGTTCAGGACTGACAAGAGTGGTTGATGGAGAAAGTGCGTGGTCAAACCCTGATGAACTCCAGATCATGTGCTAGCACAACATGTTCTTGGAAAATTATGATCAGGTGCAGCCAAGGAACTGCTCTAAGTTTTACCAGAGGGGCCTATGGCTTCATGGTAAGATGAACTGAAAAGGTAAGGAAGGACTGTCCTTTTATATTTGTATCTACCCTCAACTCATGTGTTTTATTGCAACACACGTAAGATTTTAAACATCAATTCTATTTTTAGGGAATTCTCCTAGAAATCTCTGAAGCAACTTCCGCTCTTCTTTCCCCCCTTTCCTACCCTACACAATGCCAAAAAATGAAATAGGATATTGACATAGTTTAAAAGACTAATTAATTTTGAAGGCAACACGAAGATGGCAGAGCAGCTTGAGGCACACACCAACAGCTCAAAACTGGACATGTAAAACTTGTCCCGTTTGTTTTATTGTTACTCACCCGCAGCATTTTGATCTGAAGCGTCCCCTGGTCCTGGATGGATGTTCGAGGGTCTCGGCCCAGGAAGGTGAATCCTTCTTTCAACCAGCTGATGACAGGAGGGGGGTCACCTGTTGCCTTGCACTTCAGCAGAGCTGTGCCATCCACTGCCAGAGTCTGGTTGACGGGTCCCTGGAGGATGATCGGTGGAGGCCGATCTGTCAAGACTAAACAGAGGCACAGGCATTGGTATTCACACCTTTAACCATCCTCTGCTCCTAAGAGCTCTCCAAGCAGTGCCCATTTTAAGAGGCTGTTTCAAGTCAGCCTCTAAGAGGCCAAAACCATTATTTTTGGAGGAACCATTGACAGATGTTAAAAATTAGCTGGCACATTTGGAAAGCATTTTAGTAAGGGTTTTATTTCACCATTGCGAGATAACACCTAGATGTACATCTATTTATAGAAATATCTGTTAGCAAAGAACATCAGACTCATTTGGTTAATGTAGGATGAAAATTAAGACCTTGATTCAGAAAAGAATTTAAGTATATCACTTATTTCTTCCATTTTAGGAAAGCACTTAAAGCACACCTTTGATGTCACATCAAAATGTGCTTAATTGCTTACACGATTTATGGTCTAAAAGAGAAAACCTGTTGGGTTCAAAGTGAAGCACTATAGTTATTCTAGTGTAGGTACCAACCACATCCCCTATTCCTGCTCAACTTGCAAGTTTTCATCAAAAACATCTCACAGTTATACAAAACATTTTCATAATCAGTGTGATCAAAATGACTGTATTGCTCCTTCCAGTGGAGAAAAGCTCAAACTCAATCACACCATTTAACAGCTTACTTATCAAATCGTTTCATCACCTTTTAAAGCCATGAACTCCCTTAATCTTTTTTCCTGATAATTTACATTTGCATGCTTGAAATACTGATTAAAGGAGTCTGCAACCAGTGAGGGAGTGTATGGCTGCATATAAGCCTCATTCCATGACCAGTGGGATATCATGAAGATGAGGTAAAATGCTCATGCTTATTTTCCTCGAAAGAGCATTTTTTCATAAATAATTCTGTTGTTGAACCTATTCTCTGAGCCATCTGCTAAACAGCAAAATATGACTTTTGTTTCTGAAGAATGTGTTTATACGAAATGAATGTGAAATACTTGAGAATAAATAAGGCTAGGACTCCTACATAAAATCAGTATAACTGAAGTGAGAATTCATTTTTACTTTTTTTTTAATATTTTTTTGTACATTTATCTGCCACACTGCTGCTGTTTTAAGTCTTTGGACAAAAGAACAATTGTGTGATTGGTATTAAATATTGTAACAGGCAGGATTAGCTTCTAAACCAGTGTAAGTTAGCCTGCCTCTCCTGATATCAATTGAGTTTGAAACATTTATTCTGAGAATCTGTTTATTATAGTCCATACACAACACCTGACTCTAACAATGAAGTGAAAACAAATTATTATGAAGCAATATGGTTTCTGTTATATTTGAGCTGTTTGATATGCAAACATCTGGAACCTTCAATAGATCCAAAGCACTTCCATTACTCTATGTAATAAATAAAATATATTAGGGATATGTTGGTGGTACATCTTATGCCTAAGATAATTGTTTCTGAAATTTTGATGTTGTAAAAATACTACCTACTGATTTAGTTAACAAGATTCACAAAGAACAGTATCATTAGTATGATCAGAATCACATCTTGAAGTGTGAGTTCATCACATTACTTGAAATTGAAACTGAAAATAGAAAGCCAATACAGATTTTGAAACTGAAAATAGAAAGCCAATGCAGTTTATTTCCTGACAGCAGAATGTGAAAGCTATTTTGGAAATTCTGAATCTCATCCACTGAACTCAGAGATAGGACAGGAAAAAATATATTAAAAGAAAAATGCAATGCATTTTCACCTTGGTACAAAATTTTTCATCTACTTAAGGTTTCTCATGACTACACAGTTCAGCCATTTGGTGAAATAAAAACTGATCTCTGTTCACATGATACCTGCAGCACGAGCATATTCAAATGAAAACTTAGCTGTGCGAGTTATTCTTTAGATTTAATAACAAGTCCCAGTATTCTAGGTAGCTAAAAATTAAGGAAAAATAATTATTTAAGTTGCTAACTATTCCATTGCAGTTATTTGCTTTGTCTAAGTGTCTTTCATATATGTAGCAATGTAGGTATTTTCAAAACCTGCTGCATTACAGATATTTTTCTTTGGCACATAATTAGGGTTTTTTTACAGCCCAAATGAGGAGCTCATAATCCTTTAAACAGCTCTGATCAATAGTGTAATTGAAAGTCTCCTGGCCAGAAGGAATCTTCATTTTCAAGGGTGTTATGGGTGAAAGACCACTACAGGTTTCCATGACACTAAGGCCAAAGGTTAAATGAACACTTAGGGTTTCCACTGATCTGTGAACGACTGTATTGTCTTCACAACTATGACCTGTAAATCTTCTCTAAAACGTGTGTGCACGGCTTTTATTCCTACTACTTAGGTCTCCTCATTAGTAAAGATACAAAGCTTGGTTAGAGGTTTAAAAAGATAAATCATAAGTATTCTGAAGAACAGAGGGATAATGAAAAATAGCCACAAAATGATGTGGGGATTGTTAGTTGCTCTTAAAACATTTTAAATACTTTGTTTTTTTTCATTTACATTGTTTTCTCCCAATAGGAAACTTCTGCATCCATTCCACAAAACCATTTTGTGTACCTACAAACATATTTGCGTGGTATAACAGACACTGATTTCAAAATTAATTCAATTTTAAAAATGGCTTAGAAACTATTTGCCAGTATATGGATACCTGCATATTCTGATAATTGAAAAATTAACAGATTCTTTTTGTGTTAAAATGCATCTTAAATTTGGAGCAGATTATAGGAAAAGAAAAAATTATATTTGTTAATGAACAAACATGAATTTGTTTATTCACTAAAAATGAAATTTGGATCAACTGAAACCATATTTAAATCTGGGGAGAATGTGGCCAAGTTAAAATGGAAATTAAAATAAAGACAAAATTAAGTCTTTATTTTGGCATTTCCAAAATCAACATTTAAAAAAATCTTCCTGATGAATTAATGGGGAAAATTAGACACAAGTAATGAAATTCACATGATGAACATTATTATGATAGGGCAGAGTGCTCTCCTGAGAGGTGGAAAAGCAGAGACCAATCATTCCTCTGTCTTTTTTTTGTGGAAGAGTTTCACAGGAAGCTGTGAAGTTGTTCTGAATCGCTCCTGTTTGAAACTGCCCCACTTGCTATAAAAAATATAATATACAGTGGATGAGGGCTAAAAATCATGCTAGCCAGAGTTGTAGACAAAGAAACTGTGAATGATCCTAATTTCTTCCAAAATTTTTATTAATAAGGAGAAATTAAGATTGTCTCCAAAATATTCTGTACGTTATCGATAAACAGCAACAAAGCACTAATTGTAAATTATTCCTTTTATGTTGAGCACAGACAGAGATGGAAGCACTTGGTTTATTTGCATGATCTGTCATTTTAAGACTGTGAGCTGCATATTCACTTCTTGAGTTTGAAAGATTGCTAAGATTGTTCAATTTTTAAAGTGATTTTGCTTTTCCAGATGTGCATTCGACAGTGAATTACATGATAGCCTTTCAAGAAAATACAAGATTTGAATTTCAAATACACTGAAGGCTCTTAGCACAGTCCATAATCAGCAAAATTATCACTCAACTCAGCACATTTCATCACAGCTAGTAATCTCTTCTCATGTGAACACTTGAGTTAAAAATATTTCCAGTGAAGACTTGTAAGTGCAAAAATATAACAACTGAAACACTGCTATATATGGTATAATTAAGCACTTGTTTTTCTGCACATGACATGTTTTCATTCTGTATTGGAACTTCAATTGGATCTAAATTACTCTGGATCAAACAAAAATGTGTTCAAAATGAAAAAGATGGCTCGCCACTATTATTAAATCATTAACCAAACAGAAAAATTCTGGGCTAGGAAGTAAAACTGGAATCACCAGCCAAAAACTAGAACACTAATGCTTAAGTATATAGCTACCACGCAAAGTGTTTATCTTTTATTATATTCTTAAAACCATTAAATTAGATTTCCCTACTGATAAAAGTCATTAGCTCCCATAACTTCTGCTCAGCATCAACCAAAACAGATTATTTTGACATTTATGGTTAACTTCCTAACTAAAAGCAATTAAAAAAATATCTGTGATCTAATGGTACATTTATTCATATAATCTCAGTTGCACAATGTTGTTTTGGCACTTTCCTTCTGACCTCGGCTGCCCTTTGACTCTGGGATGAAATGGTATTTCTATAAAGCAATCTTGTACTATTTCATAATGATTATGCTGTCAGTGGGTTCTGGAAAGCATTTGAGGAAGGCAGCCCTTGCACTCCTGGAGCAGCAGAGCCACCAGCTAATGCTTTCTTGAGCAAGGTGAAATGCACACTGCCTTTAATCAGAATTAACCAGGGATGAGCTTGCATTTCAGCAGGGGCACTTTCCCTTGGCTTGTTAAACAAACAAATGAAAATTCCAAAGAGATCGATTAGGATTTTTTTTTTCCCCCACAAAAGAAATAGATAAAGATGGACCAAAGCCCTTGGCTGTCAAAAGGAAGAATTTCTCATCACTAACATCCTTGAACCTGATTTGATCCACTCGGCGCCTGTTGCTGTAAATCTGTACAGCATCAGCAGGTGTGACCATTAACAGCTCAATGTCCTCCCAGCCAATGTTTGTGTGTTCTATTTATTCCAATCACAGCCATGGCCCTGAAACAGGCAGCACTATGGACAGATATTAAAAAATATTGCCTTTCCATTCATTTTCAATGACCTTTTAATCTACATTTAAATTTGAATTGAATGAAAATGCATCATTTTGTCATAGACCATGAGAGAAAGGACTTAAAGAGATTGCAGAGCAAAGCCAAGTCTTTAGTCTCCAGAAACAACAGAAAAGCAGTGTGCTTGAAGAGATGCAAGGATAAGGCAAAAATTATTTCCCCTTGTCATAAAAATATACGCAGCTTTTGGAAAACAAAGAAAAGGCATCAAATTAATGCTCAAACCTCTATAACACGAGCCTGAACCTCTCTACCTGTCACTTGTGATGAATATGCTCTTGTGAACAGGAAGATTATTCAAAATTAGACACCTTTTCAAACTTTCATGGTGCAGGCAGGTCTCTAAGGGAACAGTAAAAGTAGACCTCTGCATATAACAACAGTTTTAATGGCAAAAATTCATCAAAGTCTGTCAGGAGATATTTAATGTGTCAGTTAAGATAAGGAATAATGATGCTGAGGAATGCCACAATCTCTGAGTATAAGAGGAATTCTGTTGTTTTCTTCACTAACATTAAAGGATGCAAACTGCCTTCTATCCACACTAGGATGAAGAGGGATATCAATGGGATTCCTGGCATATGAAAAGGATTCACATTTGTAGATGGAGTAAGGCAAACTTCAAGGAAGGATATATTTCAAACCCAAAAATTTGAAATGAAAAACATCAAGACACATAGTGCTTTTCCTTTCCTGAAAACTCTTCTCTACCTATGGATTTTCATAACTTTTTTCAGACCTAATTGTACTGAGGAATTCTTAGAACACAGCTCTGAGTAGGTGCCTTATTCACAGAGGGACTAAAGGGCCTGTGTTGTAGCCATTCTAAACCACTATCCTCAAAGCAGCTGTGCTGATTTAATTGAGCTAAGGACACATTCCCAGACTAGTTGTCTAAGATAGTACTGAAGACTAGTGGGAATTGAGATATAATTTTTTTGCACCCCAGTTCATGGCTTTAATCACAAACCCATTCATTCGCCACAATTCTTTTTTTGGCAGTCCCATCTTAGCTCTAGAGAACCAAGCAGCTTCATTTCTCACCAACCCTACTTTAAACTGGTCTGCCCATTGTTAACAAACATCAAGAAAGCAAGCAAAAGGCAGACTAGACTTCGATGCCTTTTCTACTCCACATCTGAATACAGAGATCCTTTTTCACTTTATTTTCTATAGAAAATTGTCCATTTACTTGCATGATTTATGTGATCTCATATGCCTTTATTTACACTGCTTTTAAAATACTTTTGACAGGAAGAACAATAGAAATTTCTAACAGCTCACCATCAGTAACCTCCAGCTGAGCCTTTGCTAAAATGCTTCCAGCAACCGTCAGTGCTTGACAAATGTAGTAGCCTGCGTCAGACCTCTGAATGTTGGTAATGGTGAGGTCCCCGGTTGGTGACACCGAGTATCTGCTGTTGGGCTGCAGAGGCTGGTTTGGGAAGAGTAGATTCTGCAAAGACAATTCATCTCACATCAATTCAAAACACAAAAGCACCACTTTTCCTTCAGCTACAGAGATAATGATTTTTCCTTAGAAGCACTATAAATAAATGAGAAAAAAAAGTAAGTGTGGTTATGACTTTATGAACACATAGAGTTGCTTTCCCTGCCTTGGGCAACTCACAGTTTAAATCAGAAACAGCCTTTTGACAGCACACAGTGCTGTGTTCTGACTGGGGGTGTAGGCGAGGAGACATTTTCCAACAATCACATTTGAGTGATTTATATTTGTGACACATTTGTCTTCATTCTGAATGTAATTGTAATAATATACTTGGCTATCAGACCAGAAGGACATAACACTACAGTAAACATTAGGAAACTAGCAGAAAAAATTGAATCCTGGAGACTTGAGGGAGCATAGCACTATTGCTTGGCTGTGAATATGTTTTGGGCAGAGGAGAAAGCTAGAGCATGGGAGTAAAGTAAAGCTGGGAGGAAGATACAAGCAGGTCATAAACTGGGAGAAGCTAGAAGAGCATGAGAGCTTAAAGGAGAAGTAAAAGGAAATTAAAACTGTGATATACCAAAGGAGAAATGCAGTATGGTGGCTTGAGGGTGAAGAGAAAGGGTATTAATCTGATGTGGAAATCATCAGAGGGAAAAAAAAAATTCATGTAGGATAAGATACCAGTTAACACAAAACAGAGAGATTAGTTTTTGCCTCTGGGCTGGATTGGAGAGAAGAGAGACGTCAATAATAATAACTGGAATGGCTGTAGTAGTCATTGCATATGATGAAGGACCAAATGAATCAATACTACAGACCTGGAAAGGTTTTAGTGGTGAGGGCTGTGATTTCAAGGAAAAGGTTATACCCTCCAGCACAGCTCAAAGGACAGGAAAAGGAAGGCAATGTGAAGAGAAAGGTCATCAACATTGCCCAATGAGAGAGAAAGGAGAACAACTTAAACAATAATTAAACAAGAGTAATGCCTGAAAAATAAGGTCTGTTTTTTATAGGAACTCAACAAGCTCTACGAAAAATACAGTTGTTTGCATCAGGAATGCCCCAAAACACTGTTATCCTGCTATGATAAACTTTCAGTCATTACTGCAGTTCTGTACAGCTCTGCTGTGCTTTCCGGTAATGACTCCCTACTAACTTTTAAGCTTGTCTATATGAGCTTAAACATAGAATCTGAAAATTTAGAGTAGGGTATTAAATGAATTTTCTGCAAATCTGCTTCTTCTAAAGCAGACTGTACAGGTTTACAAAAAAAAAATATTTGGAGCTGATAAGCAACAAACTTCTTAAGAAACAAATAAGAATTCAAATAAGAAACAAGTTCTACTTTTAAATGAAACTCGTGCCTTTATCTCTGTGGTTTTGACAGTAGGAAAGAGATGTGCTTTAAATAAGATCCGACCCTTCAAGTACCCTTATAATTATATTAACCTACTGAGCTTCTTGTCACACTCTTTTCTCTTACCCCCTTTCAATGGCAATATTATGGAAATTTGTAACTGCAAATTTTTCCTCAAAAATCAATAAGTACCCAGTAAACATGTCAGATCCAATAGGAAAAAAAAAAAGAGTTAAAATTCTGAAACAATTTCAGGCTATGGGACTAAGCGGGTCTCAAATAATTACCCTGTTTCCTGAACTGTCTTGAAACTTTCCGAATAACTTCTGCCTGGCACAGAGGCCTACTGAATGAGAGTATTATGAAAACTTCATTACATTTTATGAGAAAGAGGAGAATTTTGACATGGCTGATCATTACTTCATTTATCACTTATACTGTAAAGTGTATAAAGAGACACAGTGTAAAAGACAGTGAAAGGATCTAGCTCCTAATTCTTAAGAGAAAAATAGTCCAGAATCCTCTTTATTACTGCATTATAAAGGGGAGACTACCCTTCTTTTTGTCTTCATCATGGGCTTCTCTGTTCTGGAAAGGCACCATGTCCCAGCAAATATTCCACACATCTGGACGAGTTCACCAGTCTCATATCTCCTCCCTTCAAACACCCAATAACTCTGAACTATAACTAGGCATAAATTACAGTACAACCCATTTTTAAATGCTTTTTACAATTTCACTTGGTTTTAGTTAGCTGTCAGGTTGCTCATCTGGGCACAAGGGTGGCATGCTGGGTTGCAGAGGGACCAGAGCCATCCCTGATACAGTGCCAGTGAATTTATCTCAAGGAAGAGCTTAATCCACAGAGTCTAAAGGCTACACATGCCCTGCCCTTGTTCATGTCATCAGTAGGTAGCAGTTGAGCTCTGGGGAAAAGGCTACCAAGAGCAGAGGACCAGCTGTTTATACACAGGCTGGCACAAAAAATGACTCAGGAGGGAACAGCTCCCCTCCCTTCCAGCTGGACAGGATCAAGGAATGGATTCACAATGAAAAATGCCCTACAATTACTGGAGTGGGATAACATGATTATATAACATTATGTTGAATACTGAAAGTGGTGCTGCAAACAGTTCCCCTAAAAGCAGAAACAAGCATTGTAGAGACGAGCAACAATTTATAACTGGGCAAGCAAAGTTGAAAAGCCACATAATTTGGCAAAAATACCATTCCCCATTTGTATGATGATAAACAGTACGCGGAAACTCACCTACTCTGTGGCATCTCACTGCAAAATTTGGCAAGTTAAATACTGAGATGACAACCCCAACCTGCGTTACTTCACTGGTGATCAATTAAGATTAACATGAGGGTTTTGTAAATCACATTGAGCCATGTTTCAAGGTTTGATTATAAACCATGTAAGTATCAATTTTTATGTTGCATTTATTTGCCAAAAAAGACTATTCTAACCCTCAGGGATCTGGTTCTCAATATGGTAATTAATTTTCCAGGTTTGTAATTAAGCAGCTTCAACATGGTACAATCAGTAGGTAATAACATTCAATTAAAGACACAAGATGCATTTTCACCTTAAAATGTTTTTACCCTTGAAGTGATACCAATGGAAGAGGATAAAATAGAGTATTAACACTTTTCAATTACGCTAAATGACTTTAATCCTGCAAATGATGTCCTACTTTAATTAGAAGCTCTTCTCTTTATTACAGCATGATGGATGTCCACTTTATTAGATTCAAGTGTGACACTATAAGCTCACTTTACATAAACATTACCATGTTATTAAAATGCTCTACAAGAAAGGGGTTTGAAATGTTTTCTAGCACATCAGTACCTCCTACTTTAATTTCAGCATGCTATTCTACTTTCCCCTTGGAACAATTGCCACCTTAGTGAGACTCACAATACTGTGCTTTTCCAGGATGTGACCCACGGAGGCTAAATCTAAATTTCTCTAAATATTACACTGAGAGATACAGACTGAAGGTTAAGCTTACACTCAGACAAGTTTACCCTTATGAAGACAGCAGAGCACAAAATGCTGTCAGCCTGGTCCTGTCATTCTGGACCCGTTTTCTGATCTCTTGAGAAGGTGAAGCAGAAGCAGGTGAGGCAGAGCAGGAGATGTGTGGTTCAGCCCTTATTTCATGTTTTACCTGAGCTGGTACACACAATGCCTCCGGATGTGACAAAAGGCACATCTGCACTGCAGGGCACAGCGTGGGTTCTTGTGTTAACTTACATACTGCTGTGTGGGGAAAAGTAGCACAGGGCTCTGAAAGTACTGACTTTGCCAGTGGAGAAGGGTGCATTGCAGGGATACACAGACTGATGTAGGCATGATAGGGTCCATCAGGGAGCAGCAGAAGGCACTGTCCTTGAGTATCCATTTGCCCCATGTAATCTTTTCTCAGGTGCAAAAGAGAACATAGCACACAGTTTGCAGTGTTCACATTTAACATACTAACGTGAATGGCACACTGCAAGTCAGAAGGCCTGACTTCTGCTGTAAGAACAAGCTGATACAGCAGCAGCACTAAAGAAATGTTATGGCATCACATTCAAATACTAAGCTAGAGAAGTTAGTATTGGCTGATGGCAATGTCGATTGCTACATCGCAGATTTTGCCTTCAAAAAAATCCAGGGAAATATTTTCAAAACCAGATCTGGAAATTTCCTCATACAATCTTACTGAAGAAAGCATCTGTGTGTTCAAAACCCATATCTTATGCTTTATGAGAATATGCCAATGCAAATCAGCTTGCTGGATACATATCTGCTTGATCATGTCTAGACAGGTTGTGAACTGTAATTACTGGCTCTGATTAGTTCAAAATTGAGTCATACCTTTTTTTATCTACTGTGCTTGTCTCACCCACCTGTTTGTTGGGGGCTTCAGAACAAAAAGCCTTTAAGATGTATACCGTTGCTTCCTACATATCTAACACAGAACCTACCACACATTTCAACAACTTGAATGGCCTTTGTGTTCTTCACAATATTAAAAAAAAAAAAAAAAGCAACACAAATTTCAGTAGAGAACAGTGACAGTTTAAAAAGAGAAATTTCTGTGAAGGATTAAAAGAATCTGTGAAAGGTAATATAAATAATTTTCCTTAAAATTTAACAATAAAATTATTTAGAAAGTCTTGAAAGACTTATAGGGTGCTTACCACTTACCTGACTTCCTTCTTTTTGCCAGAAAACGGCTGGCTGAGGATTTCCTTTAGTTTCACAAGGAAAAGTCACTGTTCGACCCTGGGCTACAATTTGGTCTCGTGGTCTCACCACAAACTGTGGGGGAGCTACAATGTAAGAAAAACCATGGTGTAAGTTTAGGATATTTTGCAAGGGGGGCATGGGGAATATTAAAGGAAAGTGATAACATTATGGAGATTTGTTTTATGTCAGAGGACATGACACCAGAAACATTCATTAGTATAGACAGAATTAATATATAAACAGAAACAACAACAGCGACAAAAAGAGCAGCAATATACATATGTGACATCCCCAGTTATTAAAAAAAAATTAAAAAAGGAAAGAAACATTACAACCATACATGCTAGAGTCAATCCTGATGACAATAAATGCTAAGGAGCAGCAGTCAGGTGTTTATATTGCTGGCTCTGGATGTATTCTACCTTTGGCCTGGAAAGGTATCAACACTCTCATACCCTCTCACACTTCACAGGGCTTGCTGGAGCTATCATGTATTGCAAGGTATGAATTAGGATAGACTGCCTTCCTCAGTCTGCCCCTCTAGACTTTCAAAAATGATTGAGAAAGTAGAGGAAGGTCTGGATGACAGCAAAAGAACAGAAGTTCAAGAGCTCCCTCACTTCTCTTAGAAGCAGTGTGGTCAAGAGTGGGGAGGAGGATTAGCTGTAAAATGAATGGTTCTTAAACAACACAGCTTAGGGAAACCCAGATTTCAGGTAATTTAAAGATTAGAGAGAAGCAAAAGTTGAAGAGTTAGTGGGCAGTAGTGAGTGGTGAGTAAGAAGGAAGAAGTATTCCAGGGCTTAAGGAAGAAACAAGGAAAAGAAAAAAGGAAGCTGAAGTCAAAACAAGAAAGAAGAACAAGTACTGGCTGTGTTTTCAAGTACAGTGTTCTGTCATAGGGGACCAAGAAGCATAGTCAGAAATGAACAAATGAACAATTTCTAAGAGACAGGAGTAGTTTAACTTGCCTGGGAGATAACAGAGAATAGAGTCAATGCCTGGTGGGAATGTGAAGGTAGAGAAAAGGTGTTAATGTGCATAAAGAAAGTGGGGAAGAAGTGGAGGATTTGAGATTGAGCGTGTTGAGCATGATGTAGTAGTAAAGCAAATGACTTTTCCATGCGTAACATGAAAATCCTCCAGTCTTGGTTCATCACTGGAATTCACTAAAACTAGATTTGTACTGTTTTGCATATCTTAAAAATATAAGCAGTATCTCCAAATACTCTTATCAAAGGACTAGCTATCTTTTGGGGCAGGTTGAAGAAGGGGACAAAAAGTAAAAAACAAACAAAACAAAAACCCAACAAACAAAAAAATTCCCCTCCCCCACGTTCATTTCCTTCTATTCCACTATTGGTTTTGTGGTTGTGCAGAAGGATGGTTTAGGAACACTAAGCTTTTAGGTAAACAGAATTTAAGTGTTTTAGAAAACCGTATTTTCAGCATTATAATTACAAACTATTTAATTAGGCACGAAGAGCAATCAAGACCCAGCTTCCGATTACACCTGCTGACAGCACAGACACAGATCTGCTCACTGCATAAAAATGTGTGCAGACCTGATTTCCTTGAAACACACTTTGCTGTTATCTCGTGAGGTACTTCCTAATGCTTTACAGATCAGCAGGAGTCTAAAGAGCATCAGTTGAGTAGTGCTGGCACTCTTAAAATGAGAACTGCAAAGCACTTAATAAACAGGAATCACAATCAATTTAGAAAGCAGAGGGTATTTCTTCTCCCTCACACTCCTAAACAAAGGTTTTGGCCTCTCTAGAGAGAAGTGTCCACCTCTTCCTGCAACTCAGCAGGTGTCAATCTTATGAAGGCAAGGACAAAGGGCGAGGTGTCCTCCTGCTGCCTGTTTTGGGTTTTGAGGTTTCTATAAGGTGTTGCTGTACATCCTTTAGGAACCAAACTCAGGCCAAACCACTCCTTGAGTGCTGAGCTGTAGCGAGTGACTTGGTTTTCCCTTACCCTGTTTTATCCATCACATCTGCAGGCAACCCCTACAGGTGCCGGGGAACAGTGTGGTAATCAGTGCTTGTGTTTGTTCAGTCATACAGGAAGGGGGAGAGAGAGAGACCTGTGAGCTGTGAAGTAGAAACCTGCCTTCCTCCAGGCAAACCTTACACTGAGGTATCTCTACAGTTCTGGCCACACAATAAAGAAGCTGATTGCCCAGGATATCAATATAGAATCAACAGCAACCTCAGGCACAGCAGAGAGAAGAAAACCTGTAACCTCTTCAGGTGTTATACCTGCACTTGACAGGAGCTAGGCGTGCATGGCTCCTATGTCTATGCTGCATTACGGGTGGCCTCAAGACCACAATCCTTCTATGGTCACACCAAAAGCCTGGTGCCAGGAGACCATCCCATAGACCAAACCTAAGCACGATGGATGTGTAAAATCACTTTGTAGGCTTGCCTGGTGCACTGGGGTGTGTTATACAGACAGTGCTCCCAGACAGCTCAACAGAACCAAGAAGGGCATGGCATTTCCATGAGCCTGTCTTTCAAATCATGTAACCGAGGAAATGCAAGGCAGGCAAGTCTAAAGGTTCATCTGAAACACTCTCACACACACAAAGCTGTACTGTAAATCAATAATTCAGAGCTCCAAACAGATATAACACAACCGAATTTGTTGCTGTAGCAGACTTTCCAAGGATCAAATTAAGGTAATTTGGTAGTCATGAAACAATGAGAGATACATGCCCTAGCTTCTACCTAGTTTTCAGTTTTTTATCTATCCCTAATTTTGAACATCTCTAAGAGCAGGAAAATGTTGGAGTTTTGGTTTGGGGTTTTTTTCCCCTTTCTTTTCTTTTCTTTTTCTCCTAAAAGGAAAATAAGTCTGTAGCTCAGGCAGAGACTGACCCTGTTGCTCTATTCTCTCTCTGCCACACACCAAGTCCTCTCCAGCATTTGACATCCTAGATGAGTAGAAGATCTTTGGCCTCATACTTACTAGGTTAAGCTTTCTATAGACTCCAGCAAACAGTGATGTACAGTCATGAAAGGATATCTTTTCTAGCTTTTCTCTGCAGCCAGAATTACTAGAAGTTCCCTATAAAAACCCAAATAAATGAATCACAGCTCTTACTCACATTAGAGTACAAACCAAATTTCTTCAGACAGATTATTTAATACCATCATTTTAAGGGACATGACAAACATTAATTTTTGAAAAATAAAACCTTGCAGGCATTTTTAAAATTTATTAAAAGATGGGGTTCTATAATGAAGGAAACCCTTATTTTGTTATAGTCTGTAGTCATAATCAGCTACAGCTCTGTTTATAGACTGTCTCTGATAAAGATGGCGTGGTTTACAGCATTTAAACAATGTTTTCACCATATCAGTTTTATCTGTCAATTTTTAGTTGAATTTGAAAACTGAAACTAACAGTCAATAACTGCAGGAGTAATTCTTGGTCAAGTATAACTACCCAAACACTAAGGTTCTCATTACATCCAGAGAATGCAACATGACCCTGCAGAGACAGTAAGGCTTCTTTGATGGAATAAGCACTTGGGCTTTTCAATTTTCCTAAAAAGAGAGCTCATTATGTTCATATATAGAAGCTGTATATAAAGGGAGATAAATACTATTACTTCCATTTTGGAGAAAGGTTAACTGAGATCATGACTTGCTCAAAGCGCACCTTCAGTGGAACATTAGGCAAAACTCATTCAAGCCATTATTGCAGCTCTCAAAGTAGGTGGATTTCTAAAACATTCTAAAAAGGTACAGTTAGAAAAATAACAGCAGGCTTGATATGCTCCAGCTGTTAAAGTTTTATAGTACTTTAATGCTTAATTCAAGCTAAACATTAAAGTAATTAAAAGAATCTGTTGAAAAAACTGTTATGAAGCACCAAACGGAATGTTGTGCCTATCAAACTATTAGTCTTTACTATTTCAGATGTAACATGTAACATTAAACTGGGTTGGAATAAGCAGAGTGGAAAAACTCGTGTTTAATTGACATCTGAAAGTCAAAGGCAATGGGTCTAAAATGAGCTGTATTGCTTGGATGCCAGCAGACTAGCCAAAAATTTGGAAAAAAAAAAAGAAAAATTAAGATTATAGACCTAATATACTTCTATTGAAACTTATCCTTTTTTCTTTTTTTTCCTTTTTTTTTTTTTGAGAAATTTAAATAGTACACAGTAAATTAGATTTGATTTCTGGCAAATTATGCTTTGATACTGCATTCAGCAAGCACTGGCTTCAATCAATGTCACACTAAAGCTCTGTTATGCTAATAGATGATATGGAAATCAGATGGTTGAACATGAATAGAAAGCACAGGCCATGTACAAGGGGGCTTTGAGATGAGGGGATGGGGGGACCCAAAGGTTAATCACATCATGTTCAGAACTGTTTTTACAGCACAGAACAGTATTTGACTGCAGGAATTAAAATGGAGATAGAAAAGCACGAGCAGTAGTGAGCATTGCTTATGTTGTTCAAAATGGGAAGAGCACATTCTGTTGCACTCTTTCTAAGGTGTTGTCTTATCCATGACTGAATGGATCTTTTATGCCATTAATAAATGTATATGAAGGTAGCCTCTGCTCCAGTGTTACAGAGCTTCAGGGAAAAAAAAACCCAAACCAACAAATTCTGCATATTATTTCAAAGGGATTTCTTTTCTCCAATCTTAACAGTTAGCAGAATCTCTAATCTGATGGGATGGATTGCGTGCATTTCTTCCCCAGTACTGCTACTGAATACTAAAGGTTACACTCAGCTGATAAAACTGCTGATGTGAGAAGTTTGACTGAGATAGTGAGTTCATCCCTCGTAGGTGAACTCTGGTCATCTGATAGGAACGTGGCAGAAGTCTCAGAAGGGGAGGGTAAATTTAATACACAAAAATGCCAATTCATAACAGAAAAGTACATTGATCCCATATTAAGTACTAGCAAGATTTTTTCCCAATGACACAGTTTTCTCTGCTGATCTTGTGATTTTTGGTTCCCATTGAATTCAATGATCCCAAGGGAATTTTATTATCATAATTTGCTCACAGTACCTTCCCCAGCCCTGGGGTTCATCCATTAAACTGCTGAATTTAATTAAAAGTTGATACTGCAGCAAGTTTTTTTCCAGTATTGCTACTGCAGTAGCCTGGGTCAATGCACCAGGGTGGAGTGTATGAGGTACAACAAGGCCAAGTTCTGGGTCCTGCACTTGCACCACAGCAACCCCTGCAGAACTACAGGCTGGGGACAGGGTGGCTGGAAAGCTGCCACTGGAAGGGGGAAAAGGTCCTGGGGGTGCTGGCTGACAGCAGCTGAACATGAGCCAGCTGTGCCCAGGTGGCCAGGAAGGCCAATGGCACCTTGCCTGTGGCAGTAATAGTGTGGCAGCAGGACCAGGGCAGGGATTGTGCCCCTGTGCTGAGCACTGGTGAGGCCACAGCTCAAATCCTGTGCTCATTCAGTTCTGGGCCCCTCACAACAAGAAAAGCCCTGAGGATCTGAAGCGTGTCCAGAGAAGGGAACAGAGCTGGGGAAGGGTCTGGAGCACAAGTGTGATGAGGAGCAGCTGAGGGAGCTGGGGGGGCTCAGCCTGGAGAAAAGGAGGCTCAGGGGGGACCTTATCACTCTCTACAACTCCCTGACAGGAGGGTGCAGCCAGGTGGGCGTTGCTCTCTTCTCCCTGGTCACAAGTGATAGGACAAGAGGAAAAGGCCTCGAGATGTGCCAGGTTTAGATTGGNGATAGGACAAGAGGAAAAGGCCTCGAGATGTGCCAGAGGAGGTTTAGATTGGATTTTAGGAAAAATTTCTTCATCAAAAGGATCATCAATCACTGGATCAGGCTGCCCAGGGAAGTGGTGGAATCACTATCCCTGGAGGCATTTAAAAGATGTGTAGATGATCTTATAGGTCTTTTCAAACCTAAACGATTCTGTGATTCTACCTTGGAATATGAGACCTCATTCAAATCTCATTGAAGCTCGTAGAAATTCTCCTATTGGATTATGTGGTCTTTGGATCAAATCCATTGGAAAAAAAAGATATTACAGGAAATGAGTGACAGCAACAAATTTCAAGGGCTTATATTACAGATCTGACAACTTTTAATTACAACTAATTTCACTTGATAGTGAACTGCACATGAAATTCATCATGAAGATTATTTAGGCAAGCTAAAGAGATAAAGTTGAGTGCTTCATTTTAAACTGGAATTGTTTATTATCCATAAATATATTTCTATGACTGGTTCAAAGGGGGCAAGGGGAAAGATGCTGACTTGTAAATATTGTAGCAAAACTCAGGTAATGGTAGGAGAAAAAGCTTTGAGGAACAAGTAGAAAGAGAAACACACTGGCTGGAAAAGCATCAAGATTCTGTAATACTCAGTTCTGCTTCCAGCAGGGAAGAGACAGCAGACAATCTACAGTCTTTTTCAGCATTGTACATCTGCAGCAATAAATTAATTTCATTTGAACAATCAAGGTTACACCTCATACAATACTCACTAGCTCTGTCTGGAGCTAAGAGAGTCAGCAGAGTGACAAGATAATGCTGCCTTCCCCAAACTGCTTTTTGACTTCTGAAACCCCATCAACATCACAATCTTCTTTTGCAAAGCCCTTGAAGACTTGGAGTTTGTGTCGCCATGGTCCTCTCAAATTCTTACTGCAGTGACAATATTCGTGTGGTCCCTTCAGTAACCTTCGATACACATGGATATTTTAAGGGATCAAACTCAATTCTGCTCTTACTAAATACAGACCAAGACTTGTCTTTAAGACTTTTACACAGAGGATAGGAGAAGACCCCCGGAGCTCCAGGTGAAGTAATATCTATTTTGGAAAGGAAGGTAACCCTTGACACTATCTATGAAATAGGACTACTTATCTGTAGGATTGCTTTGCTGGTTCCTGATGTCAGCTTAGATGACAACTGAAGGCAGTACAGGACACTTTAAGGAAAATAATGATTCTTTACCTTTATGTGTCATTGTTTAAATTTATCTGGCAGATATTGTAATTTTAGATGATTTTGTGATAAAAATATAAAACCCCCCTGGTAGGATTCTACCTATGCACCTTGCAACAATGTTTGCCCTTAGCATGGCATGAACTTCCAAGAAGTGCAGACACAAAAATCTAGAAGTTTTGAAAGATCTTTTGCAAGGCTACTGTTGCTGGTGGAGTAAACAGAGGAAAACAGAAAATGTGCAGTCTCAAACTCTAGAAACCCAGGCTGATTCAGCAGTTCTTCCCTCAGAAGTTCAGATCTTCCTAATGGGTACTGAAAGTGATGTGTGGTTCTTAGGACACAAAGTTATTAGTGCACTATTAGCTATGACGAATGATAAATCAAGGGTGTAGCCTCTGACACAGGAGCCATTACAGAAGACTGAGAGGATGACAACTCAGGCCTATTACTAATTCAGATCTTTCTTATCAGAGATAAACTAATGGAAGGTAAGGACAATCATTCTCTTTAAAGCAAAAAGACTTCTCAATCTTATGGTCTGCTCCAGTGATTCAGTGTGGCCACATACAGGAATGGCAGTAACTTTTATAGCACAAGTTACAACTGGATTACCTGAAAATGAGTTTCCCTTTTTAATCTGACATTTCCTAGCTTGTATGAATGCATTAGCCTTTGAAACAAATGCATAGATCTCATTTTGTGGACATTTTGTCTGTTTAGAATTTTTTTTAAATTATGTTCTCTTGCTTGTCCATTTATAGTATTCTCTTTCTTTCATGATTTCTTCTTCAGTTGAATGGTCCTGCTAAAAAATGAGGAATGGGTATGTTGTGTGGATAATAGGTGATTCATGAAACCCTTTGCTAGACCTATAATATTATTTTTAAATGACATGGATGGAGCTGGCAAAGCAGGTGCTTGGTTTGGAGTCTTTTGAGAAGCAGCTTGCCATAACCTAGGGAAGCATGGGTAATCCATAGCTTGGATAACATCCTTAACAGTGACACTGCTTCAAAATTAGTTCTCACATGTCCTGCAACAATAGGTCAAATACACAAAGTAGAAACACAAAGGACAATCAGGGAGAACTTTTGGCAGGTTGAATAAAGGAAGCAGTGGGGAAGAAAAATCAGAGCAAGAGTAGACAGCATTATTACCAGGACCAGTTCTGTAAGTGTCCTTCATGCTGCTCTTGTCTCATGGAAAGTGGGAAACTCTTTTTGTTTTGGTTTGTTGCTGTTTTCAGATGAACCATGTATAAACAAAATATTGTGAAAAGAGCATACTTTGATCATTTGAGAATGCTAAACCTTCTTTTACACTAATTGTTCTAATTTTCAATTTAAATTCAGGTTCTGAATTTCACATATAACAACATTTTTATCCTTCAGTTGCTCTGAAACACTGAAGCAGATAATCTCTTAAAGCATGGAAGCATAAGCATTTTTTTCTTTCTTTGCAAGAGGTGAAAGACATCTAGAGAATCAATAAATAAAAACTACTAACTGTCCTATATATTTTGATACACAGAATCTCTCTTTTATCCCTGCATGACCCAAAAGAATGAAGTGGGATAAATCTGCATGGTGGAAAGAAAAGATTTGTTCTTCATTCTTCCCTAGGACTAATGTCAATAACGCAAAACTCTGAGAATAATTATTAAAAAATCCAAGTTTGGTCTCTACATAGCCAGAAAGGCACCTACTTTCCACTCCCCCTTTCCATTTTCCAGTGCTCTAAGTTCAGGAGCAGCACTCTTCCTGACCCTCCCCTCCTCTTTGTTTTACAGTGTATTTAAATATTTAGTTTAAATGTCTGGTCTTAATTTCATTCCAGCATTAGACTGTAGCATGTTCTCATTTAATCGTACATCTCTATTTTATTACATCTTGTCCAATCAGCTCTTTTAAGCAACCCCTGAACTTTACAGATGCTGCTGGAAAATCCCCTCTAGAAAGTTCTTCACTGTGTTTTGATGCATATAAAGAAACGGAGCACTGACTCTGCCAGCCCAATAACTTCTATTACTCAGGACTTTCTCTACTTTAGACACTGCTTTTTAATTTCTTTCTCTTTTACTCCTCAAGTGCCTGAGATCCAGGACATACCTTTTACTCAGATCAGATAGGAAAGATCTGCTCTCCTAAAATCTTAATACTTTAGCCTGCTTGCCTATGTTAAACTGTACCCTTAGGGGATTGTGTGCTACACTTGTGCTACGCTTACCTTCTGTGAGTTTACCAAACAAAACACATTATGCCAACAAAAAGACATGTAACATGCCTTGATTCCTTTTTTTCATGGGAGATAGCAGGAGGGTTTGCTGGCAATATGTGTAAAAAGGAGAAACATACCCCTTGCTGAAACAGTAGGATGTCATCAAATGACTGCAATTGGGATATCTCCTTCAAAAAGACATGAATGCACATGCTGAAGAGAAGAGCTAAGGAGATGATAAGAAGAGTAAAGAGCCTGGATAGGCTAATAGGCTACATCTATAGTGAGAAAAATGACAAATTCCGGGTTTGTTTACCCCAGAGAATAAATAGGGCTGAGAAGAGACATTCTGCTCAATTTGGGCCACTGGTAAATGAAGAAAAGAAAATGAGAGAGGAGGAAAAAATGACTATTTATTCTGACTGCCAATGATAACGTTCAAGGAATAGGGGCATACAGTAGTTTTTATGTTGAATAACACTTAGATCCTATCAAAACTGTAATATGGCTGGCAACAACTGAGCAAAGAAAGTAAAGGGAAGAGTGAACAGATTAACATATTGATTTCCATGTTCCTCTTAAGGAAAAGTAAGCAATTACTCCTTTTCCAAAAAGGAAGGGAAAAGCTTGGGGAGAGCAACACATCAACAGACCTTTTTTAAGCACTAATCTTCGAAGACTTAAGGAGATACGCAGAAGCCACTGAAGTAAGAAAACAATTCCCACTGATTTGAGCATGCTTTGGAAAACTTTGAAAGTTAAAAAAAAAAAAGCAGTAAACTTCTTAAAGCTTTCTCAAGCTAGAGTTAAGCAATTAAAAAAAAAAATTAAATAATGGGGCTCCTGATCACTTCCTGCACTTGCTGTAACTGGGTTTTCTCTAAGGGAAGCAGCAGAACTGGTGCATACATGGGGATTCCACAGTGGCATGAGCCAGGATGTCACAGTATGACGTGCTAAAATTTCGACCACATTGGCATCTTCCACTCTTATCCCCTACCAGATCTAATGTGTTTCTGTTCTGAGCACCACCTGGCATACCCAAGAAGACCTGGAGGAGGTGGAAGTGAAGCTGAGTTTTGTGGACCAGCACTTCAGTGCTTGGTGGTTAATGTGCCACGTTACTCTCATCCCACATTGCAAATGCTGTATTTCTATGATATCTGACATTTATATGGTTCAGCTTTAAGTTCAGTCAGTGAACTCTTGCGAAAGCAGACATGCTAAGGACTTCAAGACTTTTGGAGCAGTCTTTAATAGGCTATGAAATACCAGAATAAGTCAGCTTCATATTTTATTCTCTTACTGGTATACAAAGCAATCTGAATTTCATTCTACAGCAACCTTTTCTCTTTAAACCTGAAGAATATGCAGATTTTTTTTTTTTAATAATGATCTTATTCTTTCACTTAACAAATCCAAAAAGCTTAATATTCACCGGTCTATAAGTGGTAGCAGACAGGCCACACAGTACATTTTCATATACATTTGAGATTTCTGCCACTGAAAGATGGCACCATAGCGCCAAGCATGATCTCATCTCTGCCGTCACACACCAATCAAAGTTACTGATATTTTATAAATCCTCAGCATCTCAAGTGAAGGTGATATGTTCATGAATGTAATAAAAATAAAAGCATTCATTCTATACGGATTTTCCCTGTAAGAGTCAGAATGAAGAAGAATAAGGAGAGTTCTTTCTCACTTTCCAATTTGAACCATCTGAGCAATGTAATTTCTAGTCACAAAACCTAATACAACTTTGTATAAAATACAGCTCTTTCTACTGGTTTTCATGCTGCAACACTCTTAATAGACCATTAAGTCATGCCAAGCTGATTTATGTCATGAAAACTTCCCAGTGCAGATTGAAATGCATCATACAGTCACATTGCACTTAAAGGTGAATAGACTGCATTTAATTAATAAGAAATTTGGAAAATTAATGGCAGGTGTCTTATCTGTTTTTCTCTTCACCACCACAGTAGGGAATTTAAGTTTTCGTAACTTACTCCCTTAGTTAATTCCAAATACTTGACTTCTATCCAGGTGGCAAAAGCAGCTAGGGATTTGCTGCTGCAAGTCCTTTATTTTTGGAAGGATGAGTCATAACAAATGACTAAAAGCTAAGTAAACTCGACTTCCTGCAAAGCAACTGACATGCAAAGAACTCTGTTTTCACTTGGACTTAGTTTAAATCAATTTGCAAACTGAGTAGCACTCTGTCACCTGAATGACTTTTTGGATTATTATTATTATTATTATTATTATTATTATTATTATAAAACATAACTGGGACATCAGACAAATCTTCATAGATCTTCTATTTGAAAGTTCTCTGTCTCAAAGCAGTACAGCAGCTGTCTTTGAAAAGAGGGTCAGTGCTACTGTCAGGGGGACTAATGAAACTTTTGGGCTCTTCCCAACTATTGTGCTTCTTTCAGCAGCTATTCCCCAGCCCAACTGCCATAAGAAATATAGCAGAATGCAAAAATGAGAAAATTCTAACTTGCTCATCTGGAAAATCCATCTAATGAGCGAAATAACTATAAAAATGGACTAAATAGGGATAAATACTCTGCTTTCTAAACCCATCTGTTGTAAATCCTGTCAGGAATCTTTTCAAAAGGTTATAAATAATCTATTTTAGAAACAGGCAACACATTTATTCCTAGAAGCAAATTCAAACATGATGAGTAATCTGGCACAGAGCTGCTAAATTCACCAGCTGCCACCCACCTCGGGCAGAACCCTACCTCAATTTATCTGTGTAGTATGAACCATTTGTCAATAACTGCTTTCACCCAAGATGGCCATTGGTATTTCCACTCCTGAATTTTTCCATTCAAGTTGAAATTTAAATAAAAATATTACACCTAACAAAATAAAAATATTTGAAACGGGCAAAAGTTGACTAGAAAATTAAAATTATTTCATTTGCAACAAGAATTGCAAATCTGGAACATTAAAAATGTATTTCTCTATTCTTCAGTGACAAGTCATTGGAAAAAAAAAAAGTTTGGTCTTGTTTAAAACACAATAAAGACAAAAGTCTGCTTTGAATTGTGAGACAGTGAGGGCAGATAGAAGTACCTAGATAATTCTCTGGTGCCATGAAAGAATATAAACTTTTAAGCACTCCCCTGCACTTTAACATAAATATATAAATATACTTCTGTTAAAATGCCACCCTCCTAGAGAGCTGTGAGCTTAATAACATGAAGCAGTGTTTGCTTTATCTTCCTTTAGGTAAAGAGAGGAATTTCTGCTCTGCATTCCACTTAACTTCCTGAACAAATAACACTACAAGATTTGGCTCACCATTCTTGTCAAATGACAATTTTAACAGAAGAACACTTGGGTTTCTTGGTGGAGAGCGAACTTATTTTCATTTGTCTTACCAGGCATTAAATTTTCAAAAAACAGGAGAGGTATCCACCTGCTTTGCCTGCTGTTGAATGAAACAGAGCTATGAGCTACAGAAATAGCTTCTTTTCAGGCACTTAAGCAAAAAGCCAATACAGTTATACACTGTCATTGTCTTTTCTACAGGTACAGGATCAGATAAAAGTGATTGAGAGACTGATCTGCTTATACACAGCAACCACTACATACATGGGAGTTCTATATGTCAAATATCTTCGGGGTTAGACTTATTTACTCAACAATCTTTTCACAAGTCACAAAGATAATCACTAAATTAAATAACTGAATGAAGACCATATGCTCATATAATAATTATTTTGAAATCAACCATTCTAATTTTAGTTGCCTGGATGAATTATGAAAAAGAAGAAACTTCTTTGTCCCAGATGTCCTCTTTCAACAAAATAAAACAGCCTAGGCAGGGAATATGTGAATTGACCACAGCATGAACACACAAGGGGATCATACACCTAGACATAAAGTAACTTGAGACCAAGAGCTGCTGCATAAACTTTGGAGATGAAATCAGGAATGACTCTGTGGCCTGAAAAATCCTAAAAAAGAATCAGTGCTTTGAAATGAGACACCATCAACACTGTTGAAACCTATCATTTTCTTGTGAATCTCCAGTCATCTATTTTATGTGGCTTTCACAAAGCTTGAAACAGTCTCCACTTTGTGAATTTTTTTCCTGCCTTTCTTTTAAGAATCAGCAAAGTGAGAAAAATATCTACAAGTAAAATACTTTTAATCTTGTGGCATTTCTTAGGGAAGAAAGAAGTATGCTAAGTTCACACTACATTTTCTAAGCAAAAGAAAATTTTCTTGCAAGTTTACTGCAGTTTTACACTTCTACAATCCTGGGAATGAATTAATTGAGAACCAATCTAATGCCAAAGTAATGTACTAGTGATTTGGGCTCAAAGCTTGCCATCAAAATCGCAAACGGAGAAGAGTGAATTTCTATTCAGCACAGGAAATTCTCCAGGTGTGGATAAGCCATGCTGTGACTGTGGAGGTATTTGGCTTGGCTCCATGGATGCTAGTTCAAGCAAGTTAAGAAGATGGGATCACCTTAGTTCTGGAAACAGAGGCCTAACCTGGATTTTACCTTTAAAGTATTCCTCCAAAATGTATTCCTCCAAACTTAGAACAGTGAAGAGCTGATATGAATTCAAACTCACAAACTTTAGTCAAACACATATCTGGCAAAAGTTCTGACTAATATAAAACCCCCTCAGCAATCTCCTTAAGCACCAGTACTGACTTTTTACACTAATCCAAAAAAAATCAGAGTAACCATATTATTATTCTAAAAGGTACATCTAAACACAAACTGCAAAAATCAGAGGAGCAATGCAACTCGTTAAACTAAATCCATGTAGGCACAGAATAAACATCCATGAAAGAAAATTAAATTGTATGTTCAGGATATTGCTGAACACCAAGTGAATTTCAGCTACTGATGGTTGCAAATTTGCCATTCTACTCAGTAGGTCTTTTTGTGAATTTTCAGAATTTCAAAGGCAGAGGAAACAAATTTTCAGTGTGGGAATTAAAAATCCAGAGGTTGTCTTCCTCAGGACTTGTTATTCACCAGTCTGCATCCTACACAGTGCATTCCAAACTGCACTCCAACATGACCCAAGGGCCAATATCAGTTATCAACTTTCTTAACAAGCACAGAAATCCACTCCATCCTCTCTTCAATTTCAGGACTACTTCATTTCAGAACTCTTTGGACAATACAAGAAAGACGGGACATGCAAAGCCTGTGCTTTTCCTGCTGTGCAGGAAAAGCAGGATGAGCTGATCGTTTAGGGCCTGGTAGAAGCTCACCAAAGTCAATACAATCCTTTCTGTTGATTTTAATGGCTTTTATACCAGGCCCACAAACAGACCAATAAAAACATCTAAATGAGTGATTTTGGCTCGGTATCACCATACCCACCCCGCCTCACTGATTGGTATTTGCTGGTGATTTGGCAAATGCGGTTGTACGTGACACAGCAGAAAATACAAAGTTCAGAAATAGCACTTTGTCAGACAAAACCACTGGCCTGGTGTTAGACAGATACAAGTAGTAAGCGCTGGCTGCTAATTCCAGCCAGTTAAATGCTGTTGCAAAATGAGAGATGAAGCACTGCATGAAGCCATGCTAAAATGGATAGAAGGATGGTTACTTACCAACGGGGCGAGCTGTTGACATTACAATGGTGTAGTGAGAACATAAAAAGGAAATTAAAAAAGAAAAGAATATCTGTCAGAATGCATGACGTGTAATGTTACCTTCCACTATGGATACTACCATGATTGCTAACCCCTCAAATGACAGGCTAAGTCAAATGTTCACTGTTTTTATAGCTTAGTCACGTGCTATCATCCCATTTACTTGAGCATAGCATCTGAACAAGCTGACTGGAACCATTCTCTGAGAAACATTTTTATTATCTTCGCATGCCATCATCAAGTATCATTGTTAATGCCTGATAAAAGAAAAATTGCATTGCATTAGCACAAACTTTTAGATCCTGATGAACACATCAATTTAAGCCACACACTGCCTAATGTCATGCAAAGCTTTTGCTTTCTGAGTCAAATGCCAATTGAATTTTAAGCATGACCAGTCAGTACAGCAGTAAGGGTTACAGAAAGCCCAGGACAGTTTTTCTCATTCAATAATGGGCATGAAAGCTTACAGCACAGTGCTTTTCCTTCACTGACAGTGCTGACGAAAATACAACAAATGGGCTGAAATGACCACAGGGATTTCAACCCAGAACCTCTCAAATCACTGCTTAGATAACTTCTACTTCCTAAAAAATTACTGTTAAATGATCGACAGGTTAATACTGTTTCAGGTTGATATAAAAATTGAAAGGTGCTGCAACAAGTTATTTCTTGGATTTAGCAACAGCCCATCATTATACTTGTGCTGGGGAAATGGGCCGACAATCCCCCTGTTAATAAAATATAGACATCCCTTTCAGAAGGGCTGAAAAGTCGGACATAAAATTGATTCCAAGTTGCACCTGTGTAGGCAAAACTTCCCTTATTTTATCAGCAGAAATAGTTACACATTTCTGAACAACAGCACAATTCCCTTTTTTTTTTTTTTTTTTTTTTTTAAGAATATTACCAGCCGTATGTGCTTATGTGCAGGCTAGAGTCAAATTAAGACATGCAGATTCAGAGGTAACAGAGCTTGCAAGGACCTTCTTGGTTCTCAACTTTTCCATGGCTCTGCCCCCACTTCATTCCACTGTGTCATTCCTGCTGGCCCTACTCACCCATCATCTATTGGAACACTTTATGCCTTCCAGTATTATGGACATATTCCTTCTTCTGCAGAAAGATGAGGTGTAAGAATGATACACATCTTTCCAGGAGAGGGCATGGAGTCTGAGTCACAGAACTCAGATTCTCCTGTTGTGACAGTGTAATACAACTTTCCTGACTGCATCCCCATCCTCTGCTTTAAGAAGATGGAGTGGTGGATGAGGGAGCTAAGGATTACATGACTGTTGTCAGGTTCGCAGATGCAACTACCTGACACTTGCAATGACCAAGGCATGCTCAAGGTAAATTTTGAAATGCTAAGTGGTTTTGCTCCTCTACATGACAAGTGGTTATGGTAAAACCAGTGTCAGACAAAACTGCTAAGAGTTTAAGAATTCAGAACTAAGGCTTTCTTTAAATAAAAAGTCCATTATTCACAGTCCCTTTAAAGTCAATGAGAGTTTTCCCAGAATTTAGAGTAATAGCTGTCTCTGATGAATTTCTTGACTTTTCTCATTTTCTGTCAGATTCTGAACATGTAATACACTTCTAATACCATGGCTTCCTTTGTGTTGAATAAACATTATGTATTTGACTGCAAATTACAAACCCAGGGGAAAAAATACACAGGAGAATGAAAACATGCATTTACTGTAGGAAATTAAATTATATATTTCCTTGCGGTTTTATTTTCACTTTAATTTCATTGAGTTCAAGCATTGGTGATTTCAAAGGATTTTTTAACTCGGTTCTAGCTATTGTTTATATGACAAGTCAGGGTAGCAAGTCTGAAAGGCTTGCTCCAGGAAGTATACAGTGGACTCAGTTCCAGGAGTGTTTAAAGCTGAGGGAATTGGTTAGCAGAATTTTTGGATACTGTGATCCTGCCTGTGACAAAGGATCAGAGTGGAACTGTTTCTGGGAGTTCTCTGTGGTATTTTTCCCATGTTACAAAAGGGAAGAACAATCTCTTACATGAGCACGTAGCAGGTAAACCCATTTCTTCAGCTTAAAATGGGAAGAGCCACATTGTCATTTACTGTCTAAAGTGAACACTGAGGTAATATTTTAACAGACAGATTATCACAATACTCTCTTTTCTTTGTTACATACTAATATCTCTCCCTCTACAAAGCCACTCAGTGAGTTTTGGTTGTTTTTTTTTTTTCCCTTTGAATTCAGCAAATTAAACTGAACTGTGTCCATGCATTAAATGGATGGAAATGGAAGCTGGCCTCTTGGGTCAGTTGACCCCAGTTCTAATAAAGCAATCCATTGAGACTTTGAACATTTGATTTAATGTGTATGAAAAGAGGAGGACAGATAAAGCTAAAAATGTTTTTATTAACCTTTCACAGCTCTACTGAAAACCGTCAGCATGCACCACTAAACTGTGAAATAGTGTCTGCGTGATATCCATTGTGCCAAATTGCTGCTTATCTTTTGGAATGAAGTAATAACTATTATATCCTATTTACTCATATGGAAATATTAGCCTACAAACTTTTTCTCTCGCCATAATCTTTAACATGTCTGTATCTACTGTCACAAAAGACATTTTGGCAGTTCATTTTTCTACCAGCCTTAAAGCCTCCTAAACAAATCAAACAGCAGCACGTAAACACTGAGTGGATATTAGAGATCACAAATATTTTAGGAGAGAGTATACTTGCAAAATTTAATTAGGATTTTCTCTTTCCTTTGGCTATGGTTTATTTTTCAGATAAAGGGTAACAGTAGAGAGTTTAATTATGGCAGAGCTAATCACATAATAATATTATCTGCATTATGTTTGTCATTAGTAAATATAGTTACTCTACTCCTTATACTTCTTAGGGAAAGAAACATGACTAATAGCCTAAACTGATGGCTCATATATTAATGTCTATGCCCAAGTTATGTACTGCTTGCTTGTGTATATATAAGCATCTGCTCTTCAATAAAAACACCTTGGAACAAGTTTTTAATTGCAGAGAGATCCTATCCTATTCAAATCAATTAAAATTTTGCCTGAGATAGCAACAGGAGCAGGATTTCACCTATGCTGTAAATCGGTGCAGCACCCACAAGTGCAAAAGGATATAAGGAACCCAAACAATGCCTGAGAAGGATGTGGCCCATCACATTGGAAAGAAATTATCCATGTAGGACACAGGTCCTGCCTCCACGGTAACACTCACCTCGCACAGTGAGCGTAGCAGAGGCTTCCACTTTTCCAACTCTGTTCTCAGCAATGCAGGTGTAGGTTCCCTCATCTGTGCTCATGGCCTTCTTAATGCGCAGGGTGTAGTCATCCTTGATGTCATATCTGTGGCACAGAAAAGGAACGGAAACTCTTTTTATGGAAAACAGAAATGAACAAAAACTGTTACCTGGAATATGCCAGTCTGAAGCTGTCTTGGAGACAATTTTGGAAGATAATTTTTTATCTAGCATTAGATAATTCCTCCAAGCATTAATCTACATGGCATTTTTATTGTGCTCTGTGTTACCTAGAAACTTTACATTAAATTAGTATTGCTGTGTTCACTGAGTATTAGGGCTTTATTAATAATATCATTCACTTTGTCCTTGATCTAGAGCAATAAGATAAAATTAAGCTATCAGACTTCAGTTATCAATACATGACAGCTCAGGCTTATCATGCCTTTAACTATGTGAGCTACACGTTTTACCTTTTGCTGATTTGGAAACTTCCCTTTATATACAGTTTTTCCCTACAGCAGCAATCCCTTAGGGAACTGTGAGCATGTTGGTAGGATCTCACACTACTCAATTGCAAACAATAAAAAATATATTCAAGCTCTGGAAGGTGACATTTATTGAAGAGGTACATTAAAGAAGATTTATCAATTTCACAGAAATACAGCAAAATGATTCATTCAGGGTGGACAATAACATTTTCTCTTTCTTAAAAGAAATTAGAAACAATTCAATTGTGCTTTGTTCACGTCTTTGTTTCTACTGTTGAAATAATTTTAAAACTATGAGGAGGTATAAAACTTGAATTAATACAACGTACTCCAACATGCAGTGAACATTCATTCTAAAGGTATTTAGACTGATCATACCCAGAAAAATATTTTCGGCTAAATTGTTATTATCCTGCAGAAGTCATGCTTAATAAACTATTTTAGGCTCTGATCCAAACCTCGTTAAGTCAATGGGAGACTTCATCTTGTATGAAATGTCTTGGTTCCCAAATCAGGAAAAGCCTTGTTTTCAGCATAGACACTTTACCCTTGAAATACTTTTATAAAATTATTTTCAACAACGTTTCTTCTCGACATAATAAGTCATTAAGCCACCTTGAATCTAGACTTGGCTTTGGAATCTCCTGTATCAAACAGTGAAATAGGAATAGGAAACTAAAGACAGGTTGAGATTTCGGCAGGTGTTAATACTATTCCTCAGTCTATACACAGTCATGACATAACTTCAGAAGGACTAATTTGCCTTCTCTGTGTTGTTCTCTTTGTTTTAGCCTTGTAGACTCGTACAGAAAACATATTCAAATCATATGGAAGAGCACCCTTAAATGTTTTGATGAATAAGAATGTAATGCAGCTAGTCAAAGGAATGTTGTCAGGATCTACGAGCATTTTTAGATGCTTTGGGAATGTGAAACTTCACTTTTTTATGTACGTAATGTATATTGCTATTGGTTCCTTCATTACAGGTTTGCAGAGAGAGCAGTGTATGATAACAGACTTTAAAACACCTTAGCTCAAAGCATCCTGTATGTTGAAACATTTAAAGTTCTGTTAGGTCTAATTAAAGCTCACAACATCAATTAGAGCATTACTAGCAATTCCAAGAATAAAGAGCAGTCAAGACATATTTTCACACTCCAATATAATTTGTTCTATATTCAGTAAGTCCCTTCCATAAATTCTATAAAAGCATGAAATAATTTTTAAAAAGACAAAATTGTGGCTAACTGTTCTGTCAGAGTTAACATAAACACATCTAATACCTATCTCCTTAGGAGTTACACTTAATTGTATATACATGACATTATTAACTAATGAATAAGAGATATGCCAAGGGGAAGAATAAGTAGATGCCATGGCAAATTTCAGAAACTTGTAGGGATAATATTTTTGCCAGTAAAGTGCCATTGGGGGGACCAGGGAGAAATTTGGTGTTAGAGAAATTAATATGTAGTGTCTGAAGCACTAAGGATCTATTGCAACTACATTCAACAGCCACATGCAGTTGAAGAACATTTCTTATAGACTGCTCAGAAATTGTGACACTGTACTGAACTAGTCACTGGCAAACATAAATTATTGTTTTCATATGAGAGAAAAGGCAAATTGTCCGCCTTAAAAATCCCAAGAATATGACAACCATATCCCCTCAATGATGGAGCAGTTTTTTGTCTTTGATGGCCACAGAGTTGCAGACAAGAGAAAATGCTTATTTTTTTGACATGCAGCCAGGTCTAGGAGACTAAAAATATAAATTTGCATTCAGCTCCTGTAAGATGAGAAAACTAAGATCAGTTGTAATAGAAACATGAATTGGATACAGGAATCAGACCTATAAAGCTGGACAACAATTAGCCACTTATTTAATTGATTTCTTTTTTTTTCCATTGGACAAATAACATCCCTGTGGTTCACTTAATGCTGCTGAGAGTAAAACAGAGAGGCAGCAGGACTGTACCTGGCTGAGGGGCAGCTGGAAGTGGGACGGAGGCAGTCTGGGACGGGTGCTGCAGCTGACTCGCTGTGCTTCCTGCCACTGACGCGCTGGTGCCGGCATGCCAGCCAGCTGCCTCCGGGGCTCCGGCAGCCTTCCTGCCTGCACCTGCCAACCATGCACACTGTGCCAAGGCTGCTGGGCGCAGGAGCCAGCTGCATGGCATGCCAGGACGCGGGGCGCTGGGTACAGCCATCATCTCCTGCCTGGGTCACCAAACGGAGGGTGGCGTAAACATGTCACTGTCACAGTCCAGTGCCCAATTACTTCAAGAACGGGTTCAGCTCTCCCAGTCTGCTTCTCCAACAAGGCCATACTGGGGTTTTGGACCACCCTGACAGAATGTGCCATCTAGCAATTAGATCCATACACAGATGGACCCCTGGGACATTATAACCATCTGCTGCCCTGCAGTACTGATACGCTGCCCCTCAGTCATCTGCTCCACCCGCACTGTCCCCACAAGTCACCACGGTTCAGTGAGGAGCTTTGGCAGACAAAGCAGGCAGGAAGGAGAAGGGAAGAAAACTGGCGTTTAGCCTGACCCACAGCAGCACAAACAAAATAACAAGGAGTGGAGACTGAATATCCTTTCAGTTTCTCAAGCACCCACCTGCACAACCTTGAACAGTGTCTTGTCTCCTCTCTGTCCTAGAGCCTCATATCCCCATAGCTTCACCTGAGTTTCTGTGGAAGTTCACTCTCATCTGGGTTAGTGCTACTTGAGCACTTGGCAATGAGGATCAGGGCCTCTCTCCCTGCTCATACCACTCACAGAGAGAAGTTACCAGGCTCCTGGATTGAGGGTGGAATAGCAGAAAACAGGAGCATAGTGGTTAAATTGCTCCTTAATGTTGCCAGTGCATGAAGAAGGCGATGTCTTCAAAATATGTGCAGTGTCAAGAAACAAGTTGTGACACGTTACCCAAATATTGCTGACTTCCAGCCAATGAATGCAACATTGAGCTGAAACCACAGGGCGTCAGACATCAGTTTCACATGTTTATGGCCATCTAATTGATTTTAAGTACTTCTCTTTGTTAAACATTCTGAGGTGCTTAACCTTTCAGTTCAGCTTAGTCTTCAGCCATCAGACTGAGCTGGGAGAGATCTTTTAAACAGTCAGTTAGTCTGTGCCAGATATAAACCAGTCACTTTTGGGCACCACGTTACATAATTTCTGTCCTACAAGTAATAGAGCAGGACTGCCTTTAATTAAGAGAAAAGGAAGGGGCTGGCAGGGGACTGGCAAGGAAAAAAGAAAGAGAGAAACAAGAGGCACATGAGAAAACACTGCTGGTGAGGAAATTCTAATAGAAATTGGGTGATTTTGAGTGAAATCTGGCAGTCTCTGGCACATATGAATGCATTCATTGTTGCTAGTTTTGATTAATGACAGTTGTACAATAGTGTGCTGACAGTCACTGCCATACAGACACAATTTTTTTTTTTGATATGAAACACTGCTGAAAATGCAACCCAATCAGATTTGGCCCCTGAACAACATGTGCTATCATCACTGTACCGTGAATTGAGATTGATTGGTAACCAGCTGTGACAAAGTGGGAAGAAGAGCCTTGTCTTTTTTCAAGAAAAGAAAAGAAGAAAAATAAAAAACTGATTTGTGTCAAAACCATTACCATCTGCTCAACCAAATAACAAATAAAACAAAACACATTAACTGTTTTTAAGTATCACAAATTAACGTACTGAGGTTGAATTAATGTATTGACTTAAGCGTCTAAGAATAAACTTGAACTGAACTTGTTTTGTCACAGTTGGAATTTTTTTCTCCACATTCAAAAGTGTATCTGTTCATACTCAGCCACCAATCTTCCTCATGATTATCAAATAGAAAAAAAAAAACTGAAAAAGAGAGAAAAAATTACTGAAGTCAGAGAGATTTAACAATAAATCCTTCATTTTTTTTTGCATTTGCTATAAATTTTCTAGAGTGTTTCACAGAACCCCTACTTTCCATATTTTCAAAACTATGAATGCAGCTATGCATGAAAATATATGCACCTCTTTTGTCTTTAACATGCACAGGTAGCAAAAATGTGTCTGCAGCTGGAGTCATTGCATTCCTAAATATCCAAGTAGGCCTAACTGGCCATAAAAGGATGTACTTGCTTTAGCAGTGTGTTTTAAACTTTACAGAATGCATTACTAAAGCAATGAAATCCAATTCAAAAATTCTTCTTTCTTGCTAAAAGGATACTGCAAGAGGAAAAAGTCACATCTAAGCTGTTAAAGACTGATGGCACTGGTCTCAAAAAATTTACATCAGTTTATACCAGATATATATTTTAATCTAAAACATTCTTGTCAATAAAAAATATAAAATAAAATATTAGAAGCTTTGTATGAACACTCTGTAGGCATTTTTTTTTCTTTTTTTTTAAGAGATGGCACAAAAATGACTTTGCTCTATTTTCTTTTGCCTGTTTGCCAGACTATTTTGCAAAACACGCACAAAGCTTCAAGATTGCTCACAACATCGATGATTAGGGAGCCCAAATAGAGAGATGCTACTGGCCAAAACCAGGGTAAACAGGAGGTAGTTAAGGAGGCTTAAGCTTCTGTCTCCACTTCTCTTTTGTGGCGCTGGCACTTCAGCTCCCAGCATAGTGCCACAGCTTTTCACTGGCTCCGCACTCTCTGTGCCAGATGGAGGGAGCCAGAGGGAAGCTGCAGTGAGACGGGAAGTGTGAGCTGTTACCTGCTTCAGGCTGGTGTGATCCAGCAGCAGAAGGAGAGCCTCCATGCTCACCGGCAATGCAGCCAGCCCCACTGCCAACTCCCTTACACAAGCTGAGGTTTTCTCACTTCCACCCCATGCATTGATAAGTGAAAGAAGCCCAGACCTACATGATTAACAGCTTTCTAAGGGAAAGACAGAGGAGTCTCTGGTTTTCTTTCCTTAGCAAAACCTGAATCAGCAACAGTCACAGATATATTTGAGTGCACAGGTCTCAAATAACTCTGTTGTGCCCCTGAAATCAAGGCTGCTTTTTGCTGGGTGGGTCTAAGACACTACTTACAGCCATGATAAATTGGGCCACCAGGGAGCTATCCCCCAAGGTGCTGACAGGATGGTTACCATTCACATCTACACATTCAGATTCCCATTTATTTTTATGGCATTCATGCCAGAGAAAGGTAGAAGACAATGTGACATTACCCTCAATTTCTTTATGCAAGGCATATATGCAAGCAGTCATATAAAACAGTTCACTGGCCTTATTCCTTACAACAAACCAGGAAAAGATCTTAAAATATGCTGACAGCAAATTCTGCTTTAGTCCAAAATCTGTTATGGGTTGTGATCAGCAGATTATTTGTGTCTGTTAGAGTAGACACTCTCAACTGCAATAATATTAAACAGAAACCCACACTGCACTGTGTTTTAAAGAATGGATTTCAATTAATCTCATAAAATGTGTACAACTGTTACAGTTACCGGGCCAACATTGGTAAACCACACCTGCATCCAAGGAAATGTAGTTTTCCAAGTTATCTGGAAGCTTTACACTCCACAGCACTACTCTTACAAATAGACAGACAGGTGTGACTGCACATCAAATGGTGTAATCTCTCACAAAGTCAGGAGCCACGAGCTCAGAAGAGAACCAAGAAAGAAAAATGAGGCTGCTTTTTGATTCTCTTTGGAATACTCTGGAAACAGTTAAGAACAAAACACGTTTGGGAATCAACGACTCAGTAGACACTATCTAAACTTATGCAGGTTCCAGCTTTTACCTTTACGTCTCTGCTTGACATGGATGTGTACTCATAGGGAATTACCACATGATAACCCCAAACGGGCTTCTGATTTGATTTTAGCTCCAGACAGAGCTCCACATTTCAGAAGCTGGAGAATGGGTGGAAGTATGATCTAAGAGACCATGTAATGACTTGGCATGGAGACCTAGCCTCCCGTCACCAGACGTAGTCCTTTCCCTCACAGATGAGACACATTTGTCAGGCACTTGGGGTGATTTGTATTACTAATGCCTATGTCATAAAGTCACCCATCAGAAAAGCACCCCTGATTCTCAGAGTTATCTGGTTTTGTCCATTCCTGCTTTTGAAAAATTGAAATGATACTGGAACAGCAAGGACTGGAACAAAGTAGGAAGATCGTGCACTCATTAAAATTGTCTTGATGCATTTTTTTTAACATGTGCACACAGATCATGAGCAGTTTGAAATAAACAGAATTTGTGTTTGTCTGTCTATTATTACTTGCCTTAAGCAGGTGAATGATTACTATAAACTTGTCAGAGAAATGAAATATTTTCTAATCTGTATTTTGAATCAGTAACCAACCTTGAAGTGGTAATTAAAGATGAAGTCATGTTAATGTTTTAATGAAAGTGTCCTCAACATTGCAGTTGAGCCAGAAGTCATATTCTTAAAAAGGATATTTTGCTAATGTTAGGCAATTATCAACATAGAACTTAATAATAGGAACTTGAAAGTGTTCTTAGGGTTAAAACTTTACTACTGAAGTGTTTTCACTCTGACAGTGTAAGTTAATTTGTTTTTAACTGAGATGACAACTTTTGTATCCCATGCAGGGATGGAATGTGTCAATGCAGAAGAAATCCCTGCAGGCCAGACATTCCAGTAGCATCAATAGTCAGAACTTTTGAATCTTACTCCCACTTGAACATAACTACTAGCTTCCTTCTCCCTGTTTCCTGAGGGTTTTATAGAAAGCTTGCATAGTTACCTATCTTTACTTTTTAATTATATAATTTTAATAGTCAATAGACTGATCACAGTGAACTTAAACTCTTTGATATCCATATATTTTACAAGAAAGAAGGCTACCTCAATATTCTAAAATTTATAAATACGGTATATAAATCATGTGATTACTAAGCTTTTACGTAGTGTATCTGGCTTTGTTTGATACTAAAGAAAGATTTAAGCACTAGGACGAATATTTTGAGAGAAATTCTACATTAAATTTTATTGTGTCTCCTTCCTGCGAGACTATTTTTTTACAGCAGCCTTCTGTGAGTGGAAAATTCAGAGAAACCCATGTTTGAGGCTACTACAACTGGCATTCAATTTTGTTTCTGAACTCTTCTAGTGACTTCACTAATTGTCTGAAATTTAACTATTTTAGGATGTTGAGTAAGAAAGAATAACAATTAAAAGTAGTTCTTATGACAATATTGTTTCCAGTGCACTGTCAGTGATCACTTCATAGATCACTAATTGTTCACAGAGCATAAAGAGAAAACATCCAGGCAGGAGTGCTAGTTGACACAATTCCTTTATTATTGCTGTCCATGGAGTTGTAAAGCTATTTTTCCAACCTTGACCCTTATGTAAGCAACTGGAGACTGTTTTTGTTAATCTGCAAACAGACTGGCTGAAACAATAGCTCTTCTTCAGCTCTGTGGTGAGAACTGACACTTAACAAGAAGCCAATTTAAATGTCAATGCTATTAACTGTTTCTCTGCTGATCTGTCTGGTAGAGCCACACATCTACCACTTTAGCTCTCAGCATTTAATATTTCTGACAAATGGAATGGCAGGTAACTACTGGGTTAGACTATAAACCTCAGGGGTAACTGTGGGACGATGCAATTATAGGACTTTATTCAATGTCAAGTTTTGAGGGATTTAAAACATCAAAAGATACTCTCATTTACACATTCACTTAGGCATGTATCCCTCTTAAATCTGTGAGGAATATGTTTCCACTTACAGAAGAGGAAGGGATCAGTGACAGGTGAAATATCAGTGAGAGAAAAGGGATACTCAACCAAAGGAGCAATAGGAGGGCATACTCCACCTGCACTGGGGTACATCATCTTGATGCTATATACACAAAAACTAACCAATCCCTGCATCCATTTTACCCCTCATCACCTCACTGTCTCTAAGTGATATATCTAATGGTACAGATGTTCCCTCAAATGGTCCAACATAACAGCTGAGAAGATGCTTATGTTGCACTTTGCTGAAGTCTGCCTGTGGGTCACTTGGGCTCCACAGACTCTGCAAGTTGCAGGGCAGCTCTCTCTGTGCAAAACCCTCTGCAAAATGCCTCTACTGCCTCCAGATGTATGTAAGGATACAAAAAGCATATTAAAACTCTTTCTTTCACTGTCTCATTTTGACAAGCTATTAAGAACATTCCATCTTCTCCCCTATGCTCCTCATAAAGGGAATTTAATCTCTCCTTAATGCTTTAGGTTAAGGAAAAAAAGATGGGCATGCAAATCATACAGGATCTAACCAGAGATGACAAATAGTATATGTGATATAGCTAATAGGAAAAACATCCTTTTCCCCTGACCCTTTATTTAAAACCATTAATTATTATTAATTGCAATAGAAATTTGCTGATGTAACCAAAGATTATATCCATTATACTACTAAAACAAACTCTTTAATTAATTTTCAATACACATTAGACTGCATTTTGTTACAATCTGCACAGATATTAACTCGAACAAAGCACACAGCACTGTGGTGTTATTAACTCATATTTCATTGAAAGGTCATTCTCCCCTTGGTTGTATCTAGAGGGGGCTGTAGTTAAATACCTCACTATCCCATCCACAGAACATAAATGGAATTATGGAACACCACCGTTTATTCTAAAAAATTCCTGTCTCTCTTGCTTACAGAGCCTTGTCCTGTGGTCATGACTGTGGTGGGTTGACCCTGGCTAGGTGCAAGGTGTCCACCAAAGCTCTCATGAGAGAGCACCAGCTCTGCAAGTATCAAGGTGGGTGAAGAAGTAGGGGAGGAGGTGTTCCAGGCACCTGAAAAGAGTACTCTCCCTGAGGAGGAAGCAGTGGCAGAGACAAGGTGTGATGGACCTACCACAGCCCCTGTTCTCCATTCCCTTGCTCTTCCATGAGTGACCAGAGAAAACTGGGCATGAAGTTGAGCCCAGGAAGAAAGAGGGGGAAGGTGTTTTTAAGATTTGCTTCTATTTCTCATTATCCTGTTCTGATTGGATTGATAACAAATTGAACTAATTTTTCCCCAAGTCGAGTCTGTTTTGCCTGTGACAGTAACTGCTGAGTGATCTCTCCCCATTCTTAACTCGACTCACGAGACTTTAATTATATTTTCTCTCCCCTATCCAGCTAAGTAGGAAGTAACAGAAAGGCTTTGGGAGACACCTGGCATCCAGCCAGGGTCAACCCACCGCGATGGAGAAATACAAATGCAGAACTTCTCTGACTATCAGGCCCTTTCTGGATCTCCCCTTAAAAAATGCAACTTTTCTAAGTTCATTAGGATAAGATTTGCTGTCAGTTGCATTTAAATCCATTTCAAAGATTTGCATCTGGAAGACAGTAACATATTTTTTAAATGTCATGTTTTACTCTTAGTTTTGAGCTCACAAGAAGTCATGGAGAAAAGCAGAGAAATTAGAGGTGTGCTTTTTCAGTAAGTACTATCAGTACTGTGACAGACAGCATTTCTCCCCAGACTATGCACATAAATTAAACTCTTCAGGCACAAAGTGGCCAGTTTTAAAAACACGGCAAAGCTAACACCTACACAGACTCGTACTGTTGCAGCTAACACATATCTTATAATACATTAACTCTATGCTTTAAGAATGCTTTTATTAAATAATTTTAATGAACATTCCTAATCTTCAGCAAATAAGAAAGCTTACTGTGCTGTTTATGATTTTCACTGCTGTGTGTCACTGCTCTATTTCATTTAATAACCTACAATCTCTTAGCACTTAGCAATATACCTTGTGTAATCTACACACCACTTTCATTCTGAAACTCTTGGTTTTTGTGCCCACACTCCCATTGTGTGGGTGTACGTAAAACAAATACCTTTTCCTGCTGGTGCAGTTGCCACTTTTCATCTCTAGTACAATATCCATCTAATCAGACAGTGCCTGCAAATGCAACTTAAAAGAGCAGGTTGTAATTTCATTAAAGATGTATTTACTGAGCTAAAACAGCTGTTCTGGGCTGGAATGCAAAAAAAAGGCCTGTGTGATTGCTACTCAGTCATTTTTAAGGCAACTGAAAAATACATTTGCTGAGCTAACCTCACTCTCCCAAAGAGCTGGCACTGCTAACTTCTTCTGTATAAAAGGTTTAAACAGTTATTATAGTGTGCCATAAATTTTGACTTGTAATTGAAAATCTCTTCGCTTCCTAAAAAAAAAGTACTTATTACTTGCTATGTAATTACAGACCATGCAGCTGCTCTCTTCGGCTTCACTAGAAAATTTGAAGACATGAAACACTGTACAAACCTCATTCAAATTTTATTAAATTGCTAGTCATAGATATGCCACTCTTATACTGTAGGCTCTCAAATAATATCATTTTCTTCCTGTTACCAGGGCTAAAAAGTAGATGAATGAGAGGTTGATCCAGGCCACACTGAGTTCCCTACCACACAGCAGGAAAGGAAAGTAAAATCTCTATTTCTGCTGAGCAGACATCAAAGGGAAAGATACCTGAACATGTGTCTGGAAAAAAATTTCAATGCATAAAGACAAATTTTATTTAATTTTCAATAGCTCCTGATCAATATGCACAGCCACAATTGTCTGAGTCACTTTAGTAAAATCTTTGTCCCATTTCCTTGTATTACTTATAATGAGAAGAAACTCTATTCATGAAATAGTGAACCTCATATTTGAGCCAAAGGCATAGGATTGGTGACCCCACAATATCCTGTTCACCTCCAGTAGTTTGACATAAGTCATACCTGATTAACTATTCCCCAGCCTTTGTGTACAGGGGAGGCTGTGGTGTGAGGCTGAATTTTCAGAGCAATTAAAATAAAATATACACCACGTGCCTCTACCTTTGATTCACAATGCATTTCAGTCTTGGGTCACTGATCTGAAATGGACAGCTTCTGGAAAAAGGTTTTACACAGCCCAGACTTCACACTGCATTTTGTTTCTCCCTGTTGGTGCAGGATCAACGTTTAAATCAGCAAGATGTTAATTTGCTAGGATCTGTTTAGGCTCTAACAAGAATTTTAAAAACTGAATAAATTAATTAATGTATTATCACAGTGATGTAAAAGAACTATGAAGACAGTTATCATACATAAGTCACAACACTGCTTTCGCCTGATATTTATAATTTTTTAAATTCCTGCTCAGTAATACACAGAGTAGCTCCATGACATATATCACAGTCTGAAATCTCAGGTCTACAGGATGTTGGACAAGTAACTTCCTATGACACCAATGTTTTCTAGGCATTTTAAAAACTTCCACTCAAAGAACCACTTTAAGGTTTTCAATTCAAAATACAGACTATCAAAGTTGGTTTAGATCATCAATTCAAACCAGCTAAAACAGGGAATGAAGTTTGCCTCTTCAGAATAAACTATCTGTTTGCAGTTTTAAAGCATGTTTATTCATATAATTCTGTGTAATCACATAGACAATTCAACAATTAGCCAAATTAATTTTTTATAAGCAGGCATAAATTCAAACATGATAATTTCTTTAGAAGTTGGGTGGGTTTTTTGTTTTGTTTGGGGTTTTTTTGTTTTTGTTTTTTTCATGTAATCTAGTTGCAACTGGAGATGCCTACAGTTAATCAGGGACCTTTATAATTAGGATGCTAACAGCCTAAAATTATTTTCCAATTATTACTCAACACACCAATCGGTGCAGCAATACTGTTTAGTCACCAGAAATCACTGTGATTACTTTTCTCTTTGCTTTCACACGAGTCACTAATAAAACGAAAAGTAAGTTAGGTGGAAAAAACAGACAAGGATTTCTGCAGGACTATGGATCCACTATCACTGATTCTGGCACTCACCAGGAACAAATTACAGAAACAAAATGCATACAAAAATTCAGTTTGTCCCACTTTGCTGTCACTGTACTAGACACGTTAGAAAGCTGAACTAACAACAGACGTGTTTAAAAATTTGCAGTAATTGCTGAAACAGGTACCTGCCATAATTGTCTTGCAATCTAGGGATGAAGCCAAAATGAAATTATTGAAAAAAAATGAAAACAGACATATGTGGAAAGAACAGTTGTTAGCTGTAGAAACAGGAAATGAATATTGAAAGTTATGAGACAAATAGCTGCACAGATCTACTCAGAAGTAGTATTTATGCATGTAGGAAGAATAACAAAGGGAATTCCTTGAGGGCTTTTTTATTTCACTGTAGATGTTAAAATGCTTAAAATAAAGGAGCTTAGAAGCTGAAAGCTTATTTCTCTTGTACCTCAAAAAAAAAAAAAAAATCTCCCACTTCATCAAGGAGGAATAATTTTGGCATTCTCTTAATTTATAAAATTGCTATATCATAGTTTTTTCATCCCTCCATTCATTCAGATGATACCTGGGCAAATTTCTTTGCTGGTATTAAAAAACATTCAGAAAAAACCTCAATAACTTTTGTTTCAGATGCTCCAGGTTTATCTTCCTTGATGAAGCGTCATGCAGCGTGGTTTTGAAATTTCCATTTTGGACAGTGAAGATATGCTTGCATATCTTAGAATAGAATATTCTAGAATAGAATATCATAGAATAGAAAACATATAGTGCTCATCATCAGAGGCATTTGCTCTCAAGTAGAGATGTTGAAGAGAAAGAAGGAACATAGTCATAAAAATATCTAATAAAAGTGCAATCTACCCAAAGACACTGTTGGCTCATCATCTATTACTTCTGCTTATGAAACCTAGAAGCAGACATGATTTAAACCAACAGAAGTAGCACAACAGCAAGAATAAATCACAGAAGCACAATGTATTTACTGTGGACTACTCTATATTGCATAGTTAAATAGCAAGCAAAGAGAAAAATCCATCCTGACATCCAAAGGTCTTCTCTTCAAAATAATATTTTGTGTATTACATGCATACGCATCTGTCATTATAATTAGCAAAACAGCTATGTCACTTTTTCATTTGTTTTAAATTGCAAGAAAATTACTTTTTAAAAGTTTATATATATACACACACACATATGTATCGAACTTACATACAAATGTTTTTTCTAGATTATGTACTTTTCCATTAGTATATTCAACTGATGGAAAAGATCAACTATGGTGGGGGGGAAAAAAAAGAGGCACTATCACTATTCGTGTCTGCTGTTGAAATTAAAACTGTGCAAAAATAAATCAGGTCTCATAGGGCCAGAGCAATTTGTTGGGTTATGGAGACCTGGCTTCTAATTCCTGTTCCCAGAAATATTTCCATGTTGAGATTTTTTAATGAAATAATAATATGAAATAATAATTCAGCATCAAAACAAGAAAGTTTCAGAAATAAGGACCAAACTGTTAGCTTAAAGGAGCCAAACTCCCTTCCCGTGCTCACTTTGGAATTTTCTCCGTGTCTGTTCCAGACTAAATCTTTCTTGAACACAAGGGACATGTTCCAGATTTCAACTCTGCCTACACTTCTGCTTGTCTGGCTTTTTATTTCCTCAAGAGGAAGGTTTCTCTCCAAGACTTAATAGACATGAACCAAGGAGCCAGCAAAGCCCACCACAGCGCTCTGCTTGTAATTCACCCTGCCAGTGCAAGAGAGAAACTCTCCTGCCAAGTTTTCTCCCTCTTGGTATCAGCACATCATTCTGATGGCTACTATCACTATTACATTCCTAAAACATCTTTACTGTCTCCAGTAAATTCACTTAATACCCATGTGCTCACAACACCTACATCACTTTTCTTCCCTCCACAGGAATCCATTACCTGGACAATTCACCCAGGCTGGGTTTCCCTGTGCAGCTGCCTCTGGAACAAGCTTTTAGTGCCAAAAGAGAAGCAATATGGGAAATAAATCTTGGGACATAAGGTCAAAGAACAAATTCTAAGTAGTAGGGATAGATCCCAGCAACGTGCAGCAATTGAAATTTGAAAGCGTGGGGCTCGTGAATGTTGCTCTCACCTTCCTCTCGGTAAGTCTGCATCATCTTTCTTCCACCGGACTGTGGGTGTGGGATCCCCCTGCACCTGGCACCGGAAATCCACGGCCTCCTCCTCCAGCACCACTTGGTTAATCGGTCGCCTGAGAAACGTGGGCCGCTCTTGAAAGAGACATTAAAATTCCTTAGTGAGTCAGAGGGATGAAATGAACACTTTTCGACTTTTCAGCATCTTGCTGTTTTACCCATCCATCAAACAGAAAGGAGGCTGAGCTCCACAAATTCAGACAAGTGGAACTGATGATGTGCATAAAGAGCCAGGAAGAGGGCTGCCAGGCAGGAGAGGCAGGGGCTGCCACATCCAGCTCTCAAGCAAGAGCCTGTGCCAGGACGACTGCCCGCCTGTCGGACAATGGAGAGGCCTCTGAGGCTGTGCCCTTCCCTGAAAACGCCGTGGCTCTGCAGCACTGCACACACGGAGCCTGATCTGGAAGCTCCTGGCTGCTCCAGCAGTATATGAGCTGCCAGTGGAGTCAGCCTGCCTTTAGCAATGATCAATATCTTGGTGCTTCGGAGGAAAGTTTGAACTCCGTGTGACGCACCTCAGGCAATTGTGGACTGTGACACAAAGGACAGAGCTTCCCTGATCCCCATCGCCAACTTCACCATGGAAAACCAAATTAAGGCCTGAACAATAACTTCTGTTTACTCTTGTTATGTTAGGCTGCACGGCTACAAATATTATTAATCACCATAATGCTGTACAGGCCTGCTTACAATCCAGACGCAGAGCCACAATCTGATCTCAGTTATGCTGGTACAAAATCCAAGTACCGGTAATTTCATTTGAAAGGATGTCACTGGGGTTAGTTTCTAAGCTGCCCTTGGATTGCATAAATTTTGTTTTGTCCTCTCAGCCATACCACACTTTTATTGTCATCAATTATTTATGCTAGTCAAACCATTTTAAGACTGGGTTTATATGAAACAGTATTTCCACTCAAGACAGGGATTTATCATAAAGACATTAAAAACTGGTTACACACCATTTCACATTTCATTCTCAACAAGCTGAGGGGTATGATGTCACTTAAAAATTGCCCAAAATTCACACAGATGGAAGCAATACCAGATTCTGACTCAGGCAGTTTGTCTTGATAACTACAGAGCTAATTTAATAGCCTGGTTATCCATGTTTATTATATGCAAATAATTAAAAAAAAAAGTTAAAAGAGCATTAATAAGGTTGCAAAATCAAGCAGGCAGCACCGCCCTGCTGAAACTAAGGCTGTCTATGTGTCTTTTAATCACTCCTTTTCTGTTTATGATACCTTATGGGACTGGTTGCAATTACATGATCACACACTATTTTTCCCCCAAACATCTTCAGATTGTTGGTATTCATTTAAGAAGCAGGTGTGTAATATTTTGCTTTAGTTGTACTGTTTAGAGGGTGGCCTCCTGTCATACTACTCAAACTTCTCTTCAAAGGCAGAATTCTTAATTTCTTAATGAACTCTATTACACCTATCTTAATGCTTCATAAGCAACTCATTTTCATAGCTTCTTTCTGAGGTACAATAGAGATCTTAGAAAGCAAGGTAAAAAGTGTCTGCTAAATTTTGATGCTCAACCTGAGCCACAAAACTGCCAATTTTTTTTCTTTTGTGAGGGAGTGGAAATGAAGCATTAATTTTGTATGTTTCAAGCTCAGCTTCCATTGAATTTAGTTGTAGACAAAAAAAGGTGTTCACCGCTTTTACAAATCAGAATATCAAGTCAGAAAACAAGGAACACAAAACCACCTGTTAGTAATTATGCAAATGAGTGACAGCAGCACATAGGAATTCCATGATATTAGCAGGGAAACCTATTGGCAGGGGAAAACGTATTTTGTCAGCAGAAGAATAGACATGCTGAAGAATCTGTAGCACTTTTCCAAACGATAGCGATAAGAACATGTCTAACGGGCAAAGATTTTTCTCCCCAAGCCACTGCTTTTGTCCTACTCTTATTCCTGCCCAGGACCTGCAGATTCCAGCAATGTTTGGGCAAGTAAGTTCAGTTCTAGTCTCTCTCCACACATTGAAATCTTTATTATTCCCCATATCAAGTCTGTATACAAGCCATATCCAGCTCCTGACTGCTTCCTTAGTTAATTTGTCTCCTTTTATCCCAGAAATACTGCTTATCACAGCTGGAACCCGGCCAGTTCACAAGTCCAGTCCCCCTTCCAACTCTCCATGTCTCCCACTTCACACCTTGCAGCAAACTGACTCCTCTCCACTGAGTGGAGATCTACACTTTGATCTACACTTGAACTGGAGCTCCCTTTCCTCAGGTCACCCAAACACAGTCTATCCACAACATTAACACAAGAAAAATCAGTTGAAATATCCAAGGGCCATCCCAGGAGAGTGACAGCAGCAGGAGCACAGGAAAATACTGTCCAGACCTGAATTCTGCCTGGGTTTTCTGGCATATGAATTGATGGTTCTATCGCTTTTTTTTCAGGCAGGTATGTATTTGGCTAAATTTAGTGAAAGTCTTTTGGACAAGCAAAATTACATCTTTGGCATAGTGTAGCTATTTCCCATCAAATTTTAGGTGCCTATATGTTAGCCAATATGAGGGAGTTGCACTTCTCAGGACAAAAAGCTTCCTCTATTCCTCTCCTTCAAATCCTTGCCCTTTTCACTCTAATTATCTCTTTCACCTCCAAACTGCAAGAACTTCAATCTTCCTAGAATGAACTATTTTGTCAATTAAAAAAAATAAATTAAAATCAGTTTTACAATCAGGCATGGAAAATTCTGCATAAAGCCATTTTAGTTTGACAAATTTATTAAAACTGGACAAAGTAAAAAACACTCTAAAAAGCAAAAACCTATTCTTTTTCATCCTTAATGCTAGCAATGCACTGTAATTATGTCAATCTAGAAGGAAGCATCTTAGTGAGACTTTCTGCAAGTTTGAAACAGCATCTTTTCCACACTTCTCTCCTAAGAAGAGCTCAGACTAACCACTGCTCTGAGCTCATACAAAATACCCTCTTCATTTTGGTATTTGTTTTCCAAGTCATGATCCTAAAATACGAAATTCAGATTCAGATCAGGATTCAATTGGTGATTTAGAGGCCCTGGTTCATCCCTACTGAATTTAAATAACTTTGTGTGTGCCTGCATGTTGGCTTGGCCTGCATACAAAAATTATTTTAGGCCATGTTTACAAAAGCTGCATGTAAACAGCTAAGAAATTAGCATGTACATACTTATGAAGTTGCTACTTGTGGCCGTAAATTCTCCTATACAGGAGACCGGAAAATAAATTCCTGTCTCATTTTGAGGACAACCCAGCTGATGAGAAAGTAAGTGATCCCGAGGCCATTAGGTAAATCATTGGATTCCACATCAAGGCAATTTAGGAGCATACATACATGTTTGTTTCAGATCAGCTTCTTAAACAGTGCATTTTCAAAAACATTTAAGAAGTTGCTAGAAAATAAATAGCTGTGTAAGGACAGACCTAGTTAGCAAAGCCATGCAAACACCAATAACTGCTGGTTCAATTTTTCCATCATCTCTGCATTTTGCACAGCATGAGTCAGGAAAGAACAAGTTCTCTCCCATGTTGTTTCCTGTATTTGTAACACTCAGAAAACCCCTTGAATATGTCCAATGGCTAATTATACAGCTATAAAGTGATCAGAGTGAATGCCATTGCCAATGCAATTAACATTCTTTATGTGAGATTAACTGGATTTGAGTCACCTGCATAACTTGCTTACAGTGTTAATCTCTCAGGAGACAGAGAGCTGCTTGCCCAAGCATGCTAAATAAAGAAGGTTTCTTTGCACAGCCAGGTCAAATTTAGTTTCAGAGCTAATCTTGGGGGGTGGGGGGAAAAAAAAAAATCTTTCTTATATTTTTTCTTCTGAAATGGCCTGCCCATAAATAAAGCCTCGTAGTATAATTAAACATTGTTACTCTGTCAACAGCATCCAGAGCACAATATATTTGAGAAACAATAAGAAAGGGTGATAAATTAAAATCATAGACATATATAAAATTTTAATATAGCTATTTTATAAGCTTTCACTGAGTAAATAAAGTACCCACTTCCCAGACTTTCTCTGATGAATATTAAAAATCTTTGAAGAGAACTATAAAACAGGTCATGGTTATATGTCATGTCAACCAGTCATGCTATTACTAGGGTGACCTTTAGAACTTCAGAATAAACTTTGCTTGCAGTTATAAAAGGGGATTGTTAATGCAATCTGGACACACACCTACAATCTGTTGCAGTGCCTGAGAAATGTGCTGCAAGGAAACCCAGAGATCCTGGCCAGAAACAGGAAAATGCTTTCCTGGCTTTGGGTGCTGACACAAGTTAACCTCAGAACTCAATTTTTCCCATATTTAACAATTGGTCTGAGTATCACAGTCTATTAGAGAGACTCAGATGACCTTCAGATATATTATTGCCCTTTCTCTGTTGCTCAAAAAGTTAGACAGCCATACATGGGGCCTCAATCTAATTAAAATGATCCTAACTACCTTAATATATTTTCTCTGCTGAGGCAACTGCTAGAGTGAAGGATTTGATGGTTCCCATAATGTAGAGCCTCAATCTGATTTAGAACTGTTCTCATTTTGTCTGTCTTGGCTGGAAAGAAGACATCATTTTTTTTAAACTGTTTTTGTGTTCTTCCTAGAAGGAGTATTAAAACACAAATTAAGAGGCTTTGGGGAGCGATTTAATAGCAAATAGTTACAGATAAAAGTTTTTTTCACTTTAGCATTCTGATACAAAAGGAAAAAAAAGAAACAGATGGTTGGAAGTAAGTTTCACTTCAGGATGCTGTCAATAGCATTATTATATCGATATTTCATTAAATGCAACATGTTCTGGATGTAGAAAAGCTCTGCCAAAAAAGAATATGTGGAAGAAAAGAGGATATGATAATGTCACTAAATTTACCTATGTTGGCCAAAATACAATTGCAAAAGCAGGTGGCTTTATATTTCAAGATATTCTTCTACTGCCTCTTTTTAGGCACTTTTCCCTTTTTCACTGGAGAAAGAAGCACTTGTGTAGATATTGTAAACTCCTACATTCTAAGCAGCACCCAAGGAGTGATGAGCTTGCACAGTAAAGACATGAACCACTGATAAATGCAAATGCAGTAAAATGAACGTAATCAATGCAGAGTTCAAGAAAGTAAAACAGGGCACAATGCCTTCATGAAAGGATTTTGGGATTTTTTTCCTCTAATGCCATGTCACCAGAGTCATGTCATACTCTTTCTGAATCTAGGGTTTCTCTTTCAGCCTGACAATATCTACAGAACATCAAACACAAATACTTCAAGCATCAGACAAAAATACCTCTTCATCCCACAGGACCTTATTAGCTGAAAAAAGCTAAAATCAAAGATTAATCCAAAACAATCTTTAATATGTCCAAATTGACATATCTTTTAAAGGCATTTTTGTACTCTTCTTAGTTATGCTTTCTATTCTTCTGAGGCTCTTCTAAATATATCTTTTTCCACTGCTTGATGCCAGCCTCTTGAAGTTGATATACTAAGGCTTTCATTGATTTCACTGAGCTTTAGAATCAATATACAAGATATACCTTTGTACATCCCCTTCAAACATACCATTTTAAGTACAAAGGGAAAAAAAAAAGTCTGAAACAGTTAAAACAACCTGAAAACTTAGAACAGTGAAGTAGCATTAGAACATGATAAAGGTTATCTTAAGGAGTAATTCCTACTTTATTTAATTTCTGGCTCCATATTATGTATTTACAAACAAAGCTTTCTTACAAATTGGAATTAAACTGTTTCTGTTTTGCATCTTGTTTTAATTCTGTTCAGCCAAGGGCTACGAGCCCAAACACAAGCAAAGCAGCCCAATTTGTATCACTTACACTTCTGAAATTGGCCTTTAGAATCATGTGTACATAATAACCAAGTCCCATGCTGCCTCTTTTTGTGAACATTAGGACTGATGTTATTAACTTTCTTTAAAGGCCAGCCTAAGACTCTGTGACAGACCCTGCCTTTTTGCTTTACTCCAAGATTACACCTTGGAGCCTCATAAAGGCACAAACTAGCAGTAGTGCTTGAAAGAGAAGACTAACAAAACGTAGTGCATCATTGCCACTATTCAAAACACAGCAACAGTTTTGGATAGCACTGCTTATATAATTTTTATAGTGAAAGTTTGCCAATTTTCTGCTAGGAGAAAAATCAGGACTTGTGAACAAAAGAAATGCAATCTGCATTGACACTACCAGTGTACTGTTAGTAGTGCTTAAATGTGGGAACAATGCTTCCTATGCAGATGAGCCTGAAAAAAATAAAAATTACTTGTTTTGTCAAAGTTCTACATGTATTATTCATACCTATCTCTCAGTAAAGGTTATTGAATGGGTACCCAGCCAAGTGGACATATTCTGCACATGGGAACATTTCCTTTTCTCCCTCTACTGCTTCCCAAGGTTCTTACAGCCCATTTTATTTTATTGTTTTAAACTCAAGAAAGGTGTAATCTTTCAGAGTAGGCTTCCATGCTGTTCCCCTTGGGCCACCAGTTCCCACCACACTGACTCAGTTTTTCCAGAGGCAATGCCTGAAGCTAAATTTACTGTACAAGGAGCCAGAGATCTGTCACAAGTCACATGCAGAAGTTAACTTCAGGTATTACAGAAAAACTTTCAAAGCCAAAAGTAACAAGTAGCTGGTTCCTGGAAAGGTTTGAGAACTAGTATGAAACAGTTCCTTTTCCTACATAGCATGTTTACTAAGGCCCCCTTCACACTATGGAAAGGGTTTGGAGGGTTGTTATTTAGGAAAGAAATCAAGATATGACTAATCAGCTAATTAATATACATACCTTTGCAGAATCAACAACAGCTATAGGCTTGCCAGTCACCTAATAAAATTCCCTAAGTCTCTTAGCTAATATCTCTTTATTTTATTTTAAAGTCCATTTTCAAGTATGTTCAAAACAGTTGGGCACATGAATTGCATATAAGTATTTTTAGCATATTTTCCCTCAACATTTGCACTATTCCCATGTTCCTCAAAACTGTGAGTCATATTAGAGGAAGGCTGTGGGCTTAACATATAATCTGTGGTTTTGCCTGTGTTCAGTGAAGCCAATTTGAACATGCAGAGCCAACCTGACATTTCCCAGAGTCGCTGGATTTTTTGTGCATGCTTAGAGTGATTGGACTGTCCAGTAGATACATCGCTTCCTGGAAACATCATGGATAACTCTCTCCAGTCACTGTGCACATCCCTGCTCACACACGAGCTGCTACCTGGAGTCCAGGAATGGAATACAACTGCTCTGCTGGTGGAAAGCACAGGCAAGTCCCCTCCTTTTGCATGGAGCAGACCAGGACTAACCTGAGCACGACCACACAGGGGGCCCAGTGCACCAGCACAGAGCTTCAGGGCCAGGAGGCAGCCAGGGCAGAAATGGGCCCAGGGCAGCCAAACTCTCCTGTGAAACAGCAGGTCATAACCTGAGCATATGCTCCCTGCATGCTATTCGTGCACAGCAAAAAGGAAGATGGGAATGTATCTGGGAATACCCAGATAGAAGTGGAACTGTAGCTAGGGAGATACTGAGCTAAGAAATTTTAAATGCAATTTTTTTCAGGTAGCCTAACACAATTACGAAGAATTAAAATATCTAATTTACTTTATTGCTGATCTTGTTCAGTATTCACCAAATAGTTTTAGATTGTATTTTGCAATTTGATTGCTATGATTATACCCTGTAAAAAACTCAGAATATTGTAATTGGCTATGTATTATTTTACATATTAAGATAAACCTAATATATTTCATAGCTCTGCAGGATATGAAATTACATGCACATTTCAGTTTTTCATTCCTACAGTTCAGTGCTTTTTAACAAATTATTTTCTTAAGGATTTCTTACGGCTTTGTAGTTTAGGACTGCAATCTGCTTGCTATCCACAGGGAGTATTACCAGAGATTAGCAGTACTTAAACTGATGAAGGAGAGATGTCTTGTCTCTTTTGCATCTGTATAAAGGTACAGCTTTAACAGACTAGCTGCAAAAGGGCATAATAATTTGATAGAGATCCTTTACCTGTTTTAGGGTTTTTTGCAAGTTAGAGTAATTCTATCTTTAAAATCCAAATGTTTCCATGAACCCACAACAAACCAGTTGGAGTGGAAACCTTTACAGTCCTGTAAAGCTGCAAAACATCATATTCTCATTGTGGATTGTGTCTGGCAGAAACTTTTCTCTGCCTTTTGTGAATCCCATAATATGGGGGTTTTTTTTTAAGTGGATAAGTGAATATTAAATTGCACATACATGCAAACACAGAGATGGCAATGTGTGTGACTGGGTTTTCCAGTGTACCATACCAGGCAGAAGGTAAAAAAATTAGGAACACCTGCTTCACAAAGGACCTTAGAATTTCTATTAAAAGTCTCCCTGGAATTACAAACACTTATTGTTTGGAATTTTGTTATTGTATCAAGGATATCAGAGGTGTAGTGGGAGGGAACATTAACACTATTTCTCCTTCTCTTTTCTCAGCATGTTTTCTTGAGCAGTGAGGGTTTTTCCCTTATTGATCTCCCTTTGTTTGCTCAGAACCTCTTGATTAATTACTACAAAACCATGACTGTAGGATGTAACACAGCATGACTCTGTGGCTTTGCTTTTTATGCAGTTGTTAGCAGGATGGATCCAGCTCTAGTTCTGGATATTACTTACTCTGGTCTTGCCCTGGACCCTAACCATAGGGCAAAAGCTCCTAGCAACTTCTTGCCTTGCCCATCAAGTCTAGAAGCTCTTTTACACAGGAAAACCTATTCATTTTTGACTCATTCAGCAGCACCAAAAACCTAAATGATGCCCTACTTACAGGATAAAAAGCTGTTTCAGGGCCTCTAAAAAATGAATGTTAACAGTTATCTCTATATATTCAAAAATTTGATTTTGGAATTTTCTCCAACAACTTTTTACTGACCAGCTGAGCTCTTCTGTGCTTTCCTACAAAGGTTTGATTTCACAGTACCAGGGGAATATGGAATTATTAAATAGGCAATGCTGGTCTAAATCTCTGGTAAGCAGGCATTGTCAACTGTGTTAGAAGTAGTTTAATTACATTTGGCAATTCTGTGAGGGAGAGCATTATCCTGCATTGCCATCTCTGGTGTATGCACATCACTATGGACATCCAATTAGACTGAACTCTGTGCTTAGAAAGAAAATGTTGAGCCATCACAGCTCCATCATTATAGACTGCAGCTTTTGAAACCTGGCCTTCTTCAGAGGCTGTGAAATGCATCTTAACAGCACTACTGTGTTTTGTTAACCTTGTTTTGTCACGTGTTTTGATGAGCCACCCAGGCTAACTCAGCCTCTGACATCAGTAAGAGAAAAGCAGTAAAAGCAGGAGTCTCTTTACCAAAGACAGTCAGCTCTGCAGGGTCACTGTCACGCTCCCCCACCATGTTTGTCCCAACACACGTGTACATGCCAGCATCACTTTTTCTGGTGTTGGAGATCATAAGCTTCCCACCACGGATCTGTTTCAAAACAAGGAAAGTATTTTTAACTTCAGATAAACAAGATATATCAGGAAAAAAAGCTACCTTCTCATGCAAAAAGTTCCACAACTAAGGCATTTTAAAGTTTTGTTTGTAAATGTACGTATAGCTTTAAAATTATAAACTTATACATTTAAATATATTTAAGCTGTTCCAGAACACATTTTTACCCTACTGACTAATTTCAACTTACATCTAATTTCAACTACATTTCATTTTTTCCCTTTGTCTTTCACTGGATTCTTCACATTTCAAAGATTACATTTCTTGCTGCCTCTTGGCAGCACAGAGTGTTTATTTCTTGCATGACGATATGTGAAACACTCTTAAGATCTCTCACAAGAAAAAGGCAATTTGACTTAGTTTTATTTAGTTAATTTTATTTTACTTGTGTCTGCACAGTTTCATTGATCACTAATAAAGACAGATTTTCTTTTTTTGTTGAGGCAAACAGACTGAATCTGGCCCACACTCAGAATTCACCTGATTCCCATGAGACTTCATATTTTCTTGGCTACAAAGGGTGCTTACAAAGTGAAAGAGCAGGGTAGTTGAAGGAAATAAAGTAAAAATTTGCAGGTTGTGAAGTCACAGTGTCAAAGGTTAGACAATGAGATGCTTCAGAACACAGCCAAAGAAACTTGAGTGTCAGGGAATGATAGCCAGTTCCCTGCCACTCTTTGTTCTTCTGCTCTTGAGTACTCCCCAGCAGAGACAGCCTGGTCCACAAACAGCAACAGCTTAGATTCTTTGGCTTGATATAATTCCCAAGACACCCAAAGCCACCAACAAGCTTCCTGATAGTATTCCCATGTTAAACAAGGTCAGCACTGAATCATTACATACATAAACCTTTATTGAAGAAATACTAATGATGAAAAACTAAGCATTTAAAAATTAGGAACGAAACATCCTCACAACCTTAATTTATCCCCTTTGCTTACACAGACCATGATTTATCTCTAATCACTTGATATTTCTGCTGAATCCTTTCCAATTCAGCACAAGAAATGAATGGTCACAGAATTCAACCACCATTACTCACTTACTCAAATTTTCTTTCCTTTCAGAAACCATAATTCTTTAGAGTATGACTTCAGCCTTCATTTAGACACATCCAAATCACTACAATAAATATAATATTACCAGTATCATCCTAAGCTGTTGGGTTTTTTCCCCCAGGGAGTATTTGTGTACCTAGTAGATACGACTGAATTTACTTCTAAAACACCTCTCTGATATTCTCAGTTCAGACAACTGGTGTTGAAAAGGTAAGATCAAATCAGTCAGAGACATCACTGAGTCCTCCATCTGACCAAGCAGCTTCCATGACTAAATCTACAGCTCTAATGGATCTCCCTTTCACTGGATATACAAACCAACCCTCAAAGCTGTTCAAGCTGGAGAGCCAAACCAGAAGCAGTAAACGGCCTTACACCTCATTTGGGAAAGCTGGGACAGGCAGACTGCCAAGGATAATGATGAGTCTCTACGGGACAGGCTACAAAGCTGTGTAAGTTCTGCTGCACTCAGCTGTGGGCCCTGTGTCTGTAGATAAAAAACCACATGGGCTGTACTCACACTGATCCGCTCCTCCCTGTCATCAATACGGACTTTATCTTTCTTCCAGTAGATGGTAGGCTCAGGGTGTCCCCGAGGGGGCTGGCACTCCAGGATTGCAGGCTCTCCAGCTGCCACCACTACATCCGTAGGGTTTTGGCGGAAGTCATCCCGTAGCACTAAAGCAATAAATGAGGAAAGAAGAAAAAAAGTATTAGAAGTGATGACATTGTAAGTTACTCTTTTTAACCTCGACAGGGTCACTTTCCATCATTGCAAAAGCAGCACTGCAAGTCAGATGTGGAGTTCTTTTCATAACAGAAAACAACAGGATGAATATCTGCCTTGCCTGGATCTCCAACTCCAGCATAAGCTAGGTAAAAAATGGTCAGAACTAACACTGAATTGCAGAGTTACACCTTGATTAAAGGCATTGCCATTATTACTGTTATTACTGTATCACCAAATACATGCCAAAATGGTCACCAGTTCTGAAAGGTGACAAAGATATCAAATTGATAGCAGTGTGCATCTAGTGCATTTATTTCTTCCTTCTGTATTATCAGTTCTAATATTTCTACCACCTTGACCAGCACTGTCCCACTACATTGAAAAAAAAGAGCCTTTAAATTACCAAGCTATTTAAGAACTAAATTAGGCAACATAAGCCAGCCAGTTTATGTAAATTAAACTTCTATAAAGGCTTAGGTCCAACTAGCTGGCTTCAGTGTGTTAAAATGATACCCACTTCACCATTACTCTTTCATATGTGTCCTAGTCTCTAGGTTAATTGACATTCTTATAAACATAAAACTGAAAATAGCTCTAGATGAGCTACTGAAATAGAATTTAGGGCATTGCCCCTCCTTGAATTTCAGCTACGCATGGCTTTCATTACAGCTTTAAAACAGTTCTCGCCCTTAATGGAACTGGGGCCCTCTGAGAAATTAGAAAACACTGTATCCTAGTGAAGGGGCAAGTCAGGAAGAGTTCAGCAGAAATTGCTCAGTCTCATTTCATAAGCAGAGATAATTTACTGCTTTCAATGTTAATAAAACGTGCCCCATTTTAACATTTGGAACTGAATATTTTTTCTGTTCTGTAATAAGCCAGAAGAAAAATATGATTAATATGTATAAGAATTGGTCTCTGAATAGGCTGAGGTGAGTGGGCTGCATCTACATGGCACTCAAAACGACATGGAGGTAATTTTTATTGTTCTCCATTTTGGGATGCACAGGTAGATCCCAGAGGAAGGAGGGAATTAATTGGAAGTTAATTCCTTTTCTAACACACACACACACAAAAAGAGTGACTATTTAGGTCTCGCTCTTCAAGCATAAAATAAAAGTGACAGGAGGCAGCTGGCAACAAATGCAGCTCTGGCAAGAACCCATAGTCTTCTCAGGTGACACACCCAGCAGATAACTTAAAAAAACCTCAATCCCCAAATATTTCTGAGTAATATAAATCACTTGTACACTTCTAATTCACAGTAATCAAATTGACAGAAATGGAATTTATAGAACTTCAAGAGCAAAGGGAACAAATAACTTCTGCAATGCACAGCACAGAAATAGTGTGATGAAGATCATGGGCTGGTGACTATTTGGCAGTACAACATTTTGCAAAGCCAAGAAAGTCAATACCATGAGAATTTCAGGGAAAGAACCAGAAAAAAAAGTCTTACAAAATCGTGGTTTTTAGGAAAGTATCTTCATGTGTCTCTGTAATCCCCATGACACACAGGAAGAAAAAATACTTCTAGACAATGTTTTGCCCACTTTCATAAAAGTGTCAAATAGGTAAAAATAAGCTTCTTCCACTATTATTACACACAAAATAAATATTATTTTTATTGGCTTGATTCTATTTGGAATTACAGAACTCAGTACAAATCCATTAGTGGAAAATCCCCAGAAAATCAGCAGATCCCACCACATAATGGTTTTATATTCCTGACTCCTAACTCCTGGCAGTAATATTAAGGAAAGCATTTTCCTTGAACATTTCACACTGCTATATGAACCTGACAAACACAGTTTCTTGGAGTGATACACAGCAAATTACATTAACTTTCTCTGAATCATCCCAGCAACTGTGTAAGGTTCCAATCAGCCTCAGAATATGAGGCTAAGAGGTGATTTGATTTTATCGCATTCCTTTACCCAAGTCTCACTGCAAAACTGTCTTGAATGGAAGACAAAATTGATGCTACAGGCTTTGCTTAATCTTGCTCTGTACCCCAGCGGATATGTGAATCTTGAATAGATATATCTCACCATTTCCATCTAAAGCATTCTGCGTTTCAGAGAAAAACAAAAAATGGTTGGAGAAAAAAGAAACAGAGGAAAAAAAAGCAGTGACAGAAAGGCAAAGATAAGAGAAAAATGTGTGAAATGTAAATGAAAGTGAGAAAGCAACTCAGAGAGGAAGAGGGGAAACACTACATTTAGGGAAACTGAAAAGAAGAAGTCAAGTAAAGGAAGGAAAAAAAGAATCAAAAGAAGAGACAAAAACAAGGTAAAGAGCAGAGGGCATGGGCTGCCATTCCTGTGATTCAGTGCTTTTAATGCAATCTAACAACAACAAAATAAAGCACAGACATCAACCTGATCAGCCCAGCCACCCCAGAACATCCAAACATCACCCTGAGAGAGAGGGAGCTGGAAAGTGGAGGCCAGAGCACAAGCTTGGCTGTCCTCCTGAAGTGGCACAGGAAGCCACAGAAGGAAGGAGCATCAACTGCAAGTTGAGTTCACAGCACAGTAAATGGAAAAGTTGCAGCACAGCTTAGTGCACTCACCATATCTAATGGTACGACGATCATCTCTGAAAACAGAAAAATGATTGAGAGCTGCAGAATATTCCTCAGCCAATTATCCACAATTGCTGGGTACTTCCAAATAACCATTAGTGTGCCTGAGCAGATCACCCTCTCCACACATGGCTAGAGGTTTTTGTTCACTTGAGCAGCCAGTCCTCCTCAGGGCCCTCTTGGCAGGGCACAAATAATAATCTTTCAAAAATTCCACACAGGCAGCAAAATGTTTCCACCAGCATCCTCTTCCTCATCTTGTGTTCTTATTTTGCTTTATTCCAATTTTCACATATGCAGCTCCTTTTGCATGGGTGTTTCCCTACATTTTGGGTGTTACCTTACATTCTTTACTGTGAAGGTGGTGAGGCCCTGGCACAGGTTTCTCTGAGAGGTTGTGGATGCCCCATCCCTGGCAGTGTTCAAGGCCAGGCTGGATGGGGCTCTGAGCAACCTGGTCTAGTGAAAAGTGTCCCTGCCCATGGGACACTGGATGGTCTTCTAAGCGAAGTCTTTCAGTGATTCTACGATTTCCAAAGAGGAAAAGGGCTGGCCCCCCACCCTGCCAGCACCTGGATGGCAGTGCAGTCAGTCCCTTGGAGCGCCAGGCCCCAAGGGCTGATCCCCTTTGCCAGCCCCAGGGCAGCACAAACACCCTCACATTTCAAAAGGCAAAGCCTTGGAAAGGCAGAAGCTTCTGGATGGCTGAGCCTTGCCATCTGGAAAGGCACCGAGGGAGTGGAGAGCTGGAAAGAGCAGCTAAAGCGTACACACGGCCTGCAATGGTGCTGCGGACAAAAGTTAAAGTTTGATCCGTCTCGTTGTGGCTCAAACAAGCTGATGCTGCTCAAACAAGATAGATGTCTGTGAGCAGTCACAGCAGTCTTTAAGGCATGCAAAGCCCTGTACAGCCATTTCCAGGTACCCAGGAGCATAATGAGGGAAAGGGAGTACATCAGCAGCGGCAGCGATAGGATAAACACGCGGAGCACGCAACTGCCAGAGCAAGGGATGGGGGGGAAAGGAGCAAAAAGGAGCCCCCGCTCCCAAGGCAGCTGCTAACCAGCACCTGCCAGTTTAGGACCAAATCCAGGCCTTGGTCAAAGTGATGCTCATAAACTCAGGGAATTACATAGAAACTGAATTAATTTCCTCGGCCGAGATTCCAGCAATTTGTTTAAAGGAAGTGGAGATAAAGGCACGATGTTTATGGGGTAGGAGGGAAGGTGGCATGGTCAAAAATATTCTAGGCTACATATCCATGCCTTAATCCTTCTTTCCAGCTTTTAGGCCCTTAGAAAGAAAACATTTTTATAGGATTTACATTTACATGATGATTACAAATAACCATCTGTCTGCTTCCTCTTTTTCAATCCGGTCCACGTCCCATGAGCCTCCAGCCTGTGGTCAAAGCAGCTAAGCTGGAAGGAAGAAGTGGATGCCCATCAGGAGGCTTTGGGATAATTGCATTCTTCTCCCACCAGCACTTGTCTCTCCACCTCCTCCCCTCAGCATGCATGGCAAACATCTGAAATTACTGGGGACAGGAGGGAGGGAAAGAGTATCCTTTTTGCCTTTTTCAATGAATTAAAATGTCTTAAAACACAGCTACATCTGTTTTGCTGACTAGAGGGGATAAAGAGATATGAAGTAAATATTAATGTACTTCTGTAACTTGTGTCCTGGTAGTTGATATTCCCCCTCCTATTCTGTTTTGTGCTTCTCTCAGGACAATATTATTCTCATATAAAGATTTTATGCAGCCACATTGGTGGCAGTTTGGTCACCTGCCATACCACAGGTAGATCTCCTCTGATCCAATGCACTCCCCCACAGGTATTTTCCTAAATCCTCATCTCTCCACCGTTTCAGTGCTCCCTTCCTCTGATACATACTGATATAAACAATTGACATGAATTATTAAGTCAAATAACTGCCCAGATGTCATGCAGTGGAAAGATTAAAGGATTATTATACTTTAGGTAGCATATGGTGCATGGGGGTATTTTAGAAGCTGACTAATGTGTATAATCTGCTGAAATGGTCCCTGAGCAAGCCAGCACTACCTGCTGAAATGGGGTGACAGGAAAAAAACAAGGGGTCACAGACAAACTTCCTTGTGAAGAATAATAATACACTTTGTTTGAAGATGCTGCTGCCTCACCTCTTCATTTCAGCGACTGCCTCTGTCATGTTTTGTAAGGAAAATTTTTTAAAACCCTACAACTTAAGCAATAGTCCTAGGCAAGAATCTCAGAGAGTTTTTGAGCTACCTCTGCATGTGTAGAGGAAAAATATAAGGAGCTATACCTTTTTTCTTCCTGTTTTTTTCACCCTTTGCCTATCTCCTGATACTGATCCTGCCTAGCAGACACAAATGCTAGCTAATTTACCATAACTCAAATGTGTTCAGTAAAATGAGGCCCCAAACCCATGAGAGTCACTTTCAGAAGTGTCAGGATATTTTCAGAGTCTAGTACTTTCAACAGTGTTTGTATTAGTAGGGTACCTAAAAATCAAAGTGATAAAGAGAGCAGCACAGAGATACCTGCATCAAGAAACAAGAGGAGAATCTTCTTCCTTGCTGGTTCAGCACCTTCCTTTGGCTTCATCCCTTTTTCTCACTCAGTAGCTTCTGAACTTAGTAACTTACCCAGTACTTACAGTTAAAAGTGGCTTTCTCTATTCTGAGGCCTCAGCAAAGACAAAAATGTGGAAGAAACACTGACACATTCTCTAAACCTTGTAATTGTTCATGCATACACATATAGACATACAAAAGAATGCGGACTGTATGAGGAACGTTAATGTCTGCACGTGAAATTGTTGCCTCTAAAGACAGAATCGATTAAACCAGGTGAACAGAGAATTACAGTGTTGAGGTGGCTGAGCCAACACTGACAAGTAAGGAGACAGATTCCAAATGAATTCACTGGGAGATAGGAGGCTTTTTGCCTCTCATCTACACTGCAGTTTGAGGTGTATCCCAACTACCTGACTACAAAGGGTAAGATTTTTCCTTTCTTACTTACAGCACACACTGCAAGAGTCAGACGTTGAAATCTTTCCAACCCATTTAAGGGCACTGTTAACCTATCTTCCCTTTTGCACAATTACACAGGTATACAAGTCATAGTTATTGCACACTTTAGCTTATGATTTCTTTCTGATTTTTTAAAGGCTGCTATTTGTGCTGAATTCAGCACATGCAATATGGCTGTATATACTTACTGAAAAATTGCATCATCTCCTTGCCTTTCTTGTGATTCATTGTGATCACTTGAATGCAATCTGACCTCTCTGTAATTTTTTTCTGAAAGATTTTATATGACTACTAGATAGCATGAAGAGTGGAAATTTTTCTAATTTAGAACATAACATATTTATGTTTAAGCTTTCTGATTGAAAACAAAGTTATATCACCTGTCTTCCTTGCAATGAAACCCCAATAACCTTCTCCCTTTTTTAAACTCCCACCTCCTTCCACCAGCAAATTCTGAATGCTGCAGTTAACAGTCAGCAATCTCATTACCCATCTGCTATAAATCTTCAAAAGCATCACTGTGTTTTGACAGTCAAGAAAGGCACAGGGAAGCAATAAGCATAACCAAGTATTCTTTATGAATGCAAATATCCTGAAGACCACATTTAAGTAATTTCAGAAATCTAAAGCTATACAACTTAATATGTTGAAAAATTTTCTCCAGGATACAGAGCAGATTTCTTTTTTCTTATTCTTAAAGTATAATCACTCTTGATGAATGCACTGCACAGATTGCTAATGTGAACAAGAGACACACTACTAGGAGTTTGATTTCACTAAAACTAAAAATCCAACTACTTGCTTAAAAGTTCAGAAACTTTCTTGGAGATCTGATACCACAATTATAGACAATAAACTTTGAAAAACATGCATGGTCTGCTATAAGTCTTCAAATTTAACAAGGATCAAACATTTAGCAGTTTAACTAATGTCTGACATTAGGTTTTACATGATCTTCACTTTTAAAGGACTACATATTTAAAAAATTATGGGCAAGTAATTTATTTTTTCCCGACTAATGAGGAAGGCAGCACAGCTTAAGAAAACCACAACATCACAACTAAAGTGGTGTGCTGTCTCTGTCCCTTTTATACCAGAGTGTCTTCTTTGCAGCAGGAACCAAAAGCACTAGAGCACTCTTAAAATCCCATCAATTATGCTTGTCTCCCCACAATGTGGTAGGGAGGATCGTGTTTAGGAAAAGAGGCAATCCTCCACAATCTCTCCTAGACCACTGTCAGAAAATGGATAGGCTGGATTCTGCTCTCCTGCACTGCAGCCATTCTCAGATTCCAATAAGCAAAATTAGAAAAAAACCCAACCAACCAACCAAAAGGCAAAAAACAAACCTGAGAAAAACCCCAGTCTCCTCCCAAAAAAAACAATCAACCAGTGAAAAATAACTGTTGCTACTGATAAACAAACAAAATTCTGGTGGGAGATTTTCATCATGTGATAGAGAGGAACACGCAAGAAACTGCCCTGTACATTGCGAGTCTATGTGTACAGGAAAGAGATTCCCCAGAAAATACAGATTTAATCAGTAAAGTTCAGAAGAAACCACAGTATATTAACATTTACTGTTGTGAGCACAAAAGTAGCACTGCCAGGTACCTGCAGCACTATGCTCAGCCTACGGAAAACTACCTAGAGTTTAACACAGCACTGAGCAGTTGCATTTTTTTTTGTTTCCAGGCTGATGATGGTTCTCTTACAAACACTTTAGCTCCTTCAGTCCCCTGGGCTTCCACTTTGAGCCCAGCCAAAACACCTAAAATGTACATGTGCCCTCGGTAAAACAAAGGAATGAGAGCAGATGAGAATCATGAAAATGAATACAAATGAATGAATATTTCCTGTATGAGAAATATAGAATGTTACATGCTTCATTTAGCCAATATAATACAGACTGCAATATCAGAGCTCCACTGAAGTGTGAATAGCCTCTAATAAACTTCTTGTGTACACATGCACAACACATACACAACAGCTGGGATGCTTTCCCATCTTGGCAGGGGGCACTGCCACATTACTGCTGTACTTCAGCCACATTAGGCAAAGCATCAAACAAAATAGGCTGCTGCCCAACATAGGAATCCTCTTCCATCCATCCCCCATTTCTCCATGCCCAACCATGGTCTCGATCTGTTAATTATAAGCTAAAACTCATCTATTCAATTTTTTGTGAACAGGATTTTTTTTGATCAGGGCTTTTGTGTTCCTCCCTTCAGAAGTCAGGATGGAAAATGAGGTATTTGAGCAGACACAGCAAGGCATGTATCTCTCAATAAGAGAGATTACAAAACTCCATCACAAGGGGACTGTGCAGCCACACTTCATCAGATATGGAGCGTGAGATGCATCCACAGCTGGTACACGAAGCCAGTGGGACCTGCCTGCTGCTTCCGTCCTGCAATGGGCCAGTTTGGGGTGCTTGCCAGATGCCACTTAAACAGGCTCCATAGGCCTCACTGGCCCTCACATCCTCTGTCCCAGAAACTGGCATGGCATGGCACGCAGGCTCACCAGCAGCACCTCCTGCTGCACCCGACCTTCAGTCACAAACCTTCTGAAAGGCTCTGCTGCTTCCACTTTTTGTAAAGTTTGTCCCAGCAGAAGGAGAATGGAAACTGGAAAAGCATAAAACGTGTTTACATGGCTGTCACTGAGGCATGTCCAGTCAGCATGTCCAAGCAACACCCCCGCAAGAATTTAGAGCAAAGCCCCACCCCCTAAAATTCCTCTATCATTTAGGATTGCATATTATTTTAATATTACTCAATAAATTAAAGAAACAAAGAGACATGGCCTAAAGAAACTCTTAGAACTTCTACTGTACCATCTCAGAGAAAAATAAAACCTTTTACTTTCTTCCATTGTTGGAGGTTTTTTTGAAGTTTCATCATTAGATTCTTCCTTCAAAAAAGGAATTTAAAATTCTTTCAAATTTAACAACAGACCAAAAATGTTAGAGAACATATTTTCTGGATTATCTTGAAAAATGCAAAATAATTTATCTGTCACTTGTCATCTTATCATTCTGCATAATGAATTTAAGTTCCAGAGTTCTAAAGAACAGAAGGAAAAACATGATGTGTAGAACCTATATAGAAATACTCTTAGGATGGAGTCTGCCATCATATCACAAACTAGGAAATAATCCACAAACAACTAGATAAAATGCTACTTTTCTATGGTCTAAACAAGGAAAGGAAGCCTCAATTTTGAGATTTTATGCAAAACAAAGAAGAAACTAGTGTAATTTGCCAGAAACCTATTGCAGTTTTGATCTGTTCAAATAGCATAAGGAATTACTTCTATATAATATGAACATAACTCTCCCACTTGCTTTCAAATGTAAAAAAGAATACAAGAGTTCACATTGCCCTCATTACTATTCACTACATGATGCAAGAGGAAAGAAAAAAAAATTAAAGAAGCAGGAGCAAAGACCAACCGTAATAGCCAGAAGCAACAATTTTGAAAGGGAAGCTTAAGTACCCAGGGGGACACCAGAACCTGGATGTCCAGCTCCACCCTCCAGCCACACTGTGCTGTGCCTGAGACTCCAAATGACCTTCAGCTGAGTGGCTGCACCAACTCCCAGACACATAGTTGAAAATATAGTAGTATAATGTTCTGAATGGCAGTAAATGCGAAATTTCTTTTTCCTTTTTAACTAATACCATTTTCCCAAAGCGCTATTTCATGTAAAACAAATTTCACATAATAAAAAAATGACAAGCACAAAAAATTAAAAGAATAAAATAAAACCCCAGCATGCCACACATCCTTCTAAACCCTTGGTGCTGGATATTCCTCTGGCAGTTCAGCACAAGAGAAAATCAGGGTAACTACAGATCTGCAGACAGCTTTAAAATAAGAGAAAACTGACGAAGAGCACAACACAACTCTATAACCCAGGCTACAGAAAAGCAGCAATCTGAGATGAGCCTATGAAACAGTCTTTAAGTTACTCAAGTTAAGCTGGAACAGCCCTTCCTATGAAGAGCTCACATTACTTTGAAGGGTCTGAAAGACCTATGTTAATCCCAAAACTAGAATATAAAATCCATTTTACAATCTTTCCCCTTCCTCTTACCTCCCTTCCACTACTATTGTAACCAAGACTCTAGTCCAGCCCAGGCACATTTCATACCTAAATGTTGAAATAGGTTTAAATGGACACCTCTCAGCATATTTAAGTCATTCCTTTCGCTCCCTCTTAGCATGAAGTTTAACTAGACACACAGTACCTGTGTCCACAAACCAGTTAATTTGTGTACATTTATAGAGATACTGTCATTCGTTGATTGCACTGGAAAACAAGAGGCTATATCAACAAGATAAAGTATTCAAGCAGCATATGACAGACAAAGCATAAAATTGAAAGAGGCAGATTAGGTTATTAGACTTGACAGGATTGGATGGAAGGAATTTTTAACCTGCCACAGTATTCACCTGGGATAGATTTTAGGCCAAGTAGTACAAACATTTCCTTCCATGCCAGTTAGAAAAGTAAAAAAAACTCAACACTCCTGTTTGGAGGATTTTTACCCAGGTCACTCTACTGACCCAGTTCACAGCCTGGATTCATAAGCAACTGAGAGAATGACAAGCTATTACAAGCAGAGGAAATAAGTGGCCAGGAGAGAATAGTACTACTTAAAGCAGATTTTCCATCAAGGAAAATGTATTGTTAAACTATGCAGTAGACCTCCCTATACTTAGAATAAGGAATATATAAAATACAATAGCTCATATAACCAGTGCATGCAGTGGGATTTCTCTGAGACCAGGAGAACTGGAAACATTCTGTAGTTCGCTTGTGCAGCTTCAATTAAGGCAAATTGAATTAAACTCTCCCTTGAGGAGGACCTCTGTAGCTCCACTCCTCCTTTTCTGAACAATTCCAGATGTAGATGTAGAACATTTTCAGTTTCTCTCTGAAGAATTCCACATGCCTGGCTGTGCTGCCACATTCTTACAAAGAGGTGAGCTTCTGGGGGAGACAACATGGGGCACTAAGCAATGCTTAGCCAATAGTTGGTACGTGTTTGATTTTACAACTAAATTCTGTTACTTGGGTTTCCTTCCTGCCTTAGGAAAGGCAGGCATGCTGGGAACAACTCAGAAGAGATGGAAACATTTCTGCTGCCAAACCAATGGAAGTTTAGTACCATGTGGCTCATAATCACACATCCAGCAGCACTTTGCTTTCTCCCTATCATATCCAGCTCTTCTTTGTCCTTCCTTTTGAGCACCTATTCAATCCACAGTACTCATCAGGCTTCCTTTCTGAATGCCACCAGTACCTTGACTTCTGTTGCAAGGAATGATGCTTCCAGTGGAGGTCTGCAGATTCACCTTGGCATTTTGAAGCTCAGTGACCAGAACTGCCCCTCTCAGGGCACACCTTTGGGTCTGGCTCATGGCAGAGGGACCAAACTCCTGCAGGTCGAATGGTCTGGCCACAGTTCATGATTTTTCTCCCTCAAGCAGACATCTGCTAGAATGCTTTTCCCCCTAAAATAACAGGGTTTAGGAGATCAGCACCATTTTCCTGAAACTCATGAAAGCTTTCAACACCCACAGAGGCATCCCTCACTCCACTGAAAGGCTGTGACATCAATGAAATACAAATTCTTTTTCTTTTTTCTTTTTTTAATAGCAGGTCACAGAGCTATTCTATGAACAAGGGAGCACTACATTAATTCAGCACAACTAATCCTTTGCTAAGATTTTAAAAATTGTCTTCCTGTTCTTTTCCAATCAAACATCTCAGGGCACTGAGCTAAAACCCTCCAAACCTTTTCAAACGGTGAAACAGAAATGCCAACATTGGCAGAGGCAAAGCAATAAATTCAATGTGTAACTGAACGTACTAAGCACGACCACTTTAAATCCACATCATGCAGGATCTGAACATCTGAATGTACATTTGAATTTAAATGCAGGCAGTGTAGAGCTGCTATGTGGGAATTTACCTGTGATTTCTGGGCATCCAGAAGCCTGGACTGCAGACGTTCATCACTCTTACAGTGGGCATGTGAGGAGAGCCGGCAGTCTGGATTCAAATCCCTACCCGTTCTTTTTAAAATAATAAACCCAAGACATTTATTCAGAACCTGTCTTCAGATCCTGCTGGCAATGGTAAATCCATTAAACTTTGCTTTCACTGCTCATGATGTTTATAAAAATAGTAGGTGGAATTACAAACCAGTAATACAAAGCTTGGTATTTTTTCTCCTCAGATGTAATAATGAGCTGGATAAGGACAAAGTTGACCCAGGGATTTCAATACAGAAACTTTCATTGGAAGTCTGAGCAGTAGTGTGCAAACCCATGTTTTTATGTCAATATAATAATGGCATTTCTATACCTATTAAAAAGTATAGATCTACTGCTGAATTTATGGTTGAAGTGACATCATAAAATGAGTTATATTTCTTCTTAAACTATATAATTAACTCTTAATGAACCCTTTCCTTTTCCCAGTAAATTCAATTTTGTCTAATCCTTGGGTTTATGGTAATGTTGAGCTCATTAAAATGTTACTTAAAACTCATTAAAATGCACACTGAGAGGTAACAGCTTCATTGCAGTAATATGTTCTAAAAGAAAAAAGAATGCTTTATTATCATTTAATTGTTTCCAAAACTGAATACATTTGCATAGTGATGAGGTTCACAGGATATTTTCAGTAGTACTCAATAATTAAGCAGCTGAGTAATTAAAAATGCATTTTCTAAAAATAATTTTATGTTCCTGCCTACTCCCTGTTGTTCTTTTTTCAACTGGGAGAAGTGTTCATGTTGATACAGTTTACAGAACTGAACAACAGTGATACCTGAATTGACATTAAAAAAAGAGAACGGTGAAAGTCCTTGGCAAATTCCTGTTTCAAAATAATAAGGTAAAATTGCCACCAACATATATTACAATAGACTTCCTAAGCCACGTAACATCCCTCCAATCACTTTTCCAACACCAGGGACCACCAGGAATTATATGGGAGCCTTTCAGTTGCAAAGCTTTACTCTCATTTTCATAATTTATTGCTCCTATATGTTTGCACATGATTGAACACCCGAGCAGAGGTCGGCTGGGCCCTAGACTTGGCTTCAGAGGATGTCAGAGGAACTCTGAATCTGTTTGAACTCGTGTGGGGAGGCAGAAGCCCTCAAGACAGAGTACTGAATATACAGCAGCGTTGTGCTTCATCCTGCTTTTCTGACTTTCCTCTTAGCAGAGACTATCCCAGCTCTCAGGCAAAAGGATTTCCCCTCGACACTCCTGCTAAATGCATCCTCTCATATTTCACCAACAGCACAAGGATGAGAGTGTCAGTAATAAAATTCTGGCCAAGTAAGTGCATCAGGAGTAGAATTTGTCTGTAGTATAATAGTGGATATTATTATAGTTAGATATGTAGCTCATAGATTTATACTAAACTTATAAGTTTAATCACATTTATTTTAACTTTCCATTGGAATAAATTGATCTGTTAGTTTAGAAAAATTCAATGCGGTAATTCACAGTACCAAAGAAAAATGTAGTAACAAAGCAGTCAAAAGCTAGAGACAGAAGTTACAGCTTCTCAGTAACCTCAGCACTAAGTGTCTGGTGTCCATTACTTGCCACATGACAATAAGGGTAGAAGACAATTTCCTGACTTCCATTTCAACTGTCGAAGAAAGGTTGCTAGAAAAGCTGACACATCTTGCCAGGGTACACAGCCCAGATACTTAATGGAAAAAATAAAACTTGGAAGCCTTGAGTCATTCAAGGAACTGTCTAATGTAACACCACTTAAGATCTCTTGAACTACTAATTTAATGCCAATCACTCCTCTTTTCTATGGCTTTCAAATATTAGTTCTGCTTCTATAAAACAGACACTCTTTTTTTTAACATACAGGCATCACAATGTGCTCAATATGGATTTTTGCAGCTTGTAAAAGCTGATTAGCATGCCAAAGACACAATTAAACTTAAATATGGATGCAGCAGGTTAGATATGTCAATGTAAGGGGAAAAAGAGACAAAAATGGTCTGTGAGCTTTCAACCTCTATTCATTAGTAGAGAATAACAGACTAGAACAAAAATAATCTAAAGGAAAAAAAAGTAAAGTACTAACCAGTTTTAGCAATTTAAGCAGCTGAAATTATTATATGTAATAAGACAGCATTTCTGTGGTACCAGGCTGGAATGTACAAAATGAAAACAAATTATCTGGTTTACCACAGATTTCCTGGGTAAGGCTGGACAATTGACTGATCTCAGATCACAGATGCAAACAGATGATCAGACTTCTTCTGGTTATTTAAATAAATCAGTCTAACTGATCTTTACAATCTCCTCTATGTACTTTCTATAGTTCCTAACGCAGTGGTCCAAATGACAACTCTATAACGCCTATCTAAACAAAATTTATAAAAATAAATCCAGGGCACTTACTTGGTGAGATATCAGTTTGTGGGCTGAAAATTGTTGTTTAATACAGTAAGCCAGGTCATACTTCTTAATTTTGCTTTTGATGCTCATTTATAAATCTAACTCTTCTGATGGAGATGCACATTACTATTTGTACACTAATTTACATCTCATGGTCTCAGTTGTTTCAAAAGAAAACAAATAGTGTGTCTTTTTAGATGAGTCAAGAATCTCTCATTTTATCTTTATTGCATACACTAGCGGATAAGTTAAGCAATTTCTTCCAAACACTCAGCAAGATGAAAATAAATAATTCTGAAAATAAGTAACTGGCATAATAAGAATTGGTGTTGAAAACCCTCTCCATTGTAGTCCCTTCTATTAAGTAAAAATAGATGATGTACCAAAATATAAAACAAGATAGATGGTACACTGAGAAGAGAAAAAAAAAAAAAATAAAAGGAGTAATTACATTTTATATTTACTAGTTTTCCTCAAAATAAGCACGGCATAACCTGAACAATCAGCCACAAAGCCTGTTTAAAAAAAATGTAAAAAAAAAATGCACTAGAGCCTTGGTTTTCAGCTGCTTTTCAAGGAGGGAGAACTAGTCTATTAACTCCTGCAAAAATATGCAGGTACAACTGATTTGTGAAATCATGGCTGCACATATCCAAACCTCACAAGCAGAAACTCTGACATTAATTTTATGAACACAGAAACAACCATTTTGTTTCAGAGCTGATATAACAATTTTAAAAAGAGGAACACAGAAAAACAGTTCTTTCTTGCTGCCTGAGTCATTTTGTTCACTGCATCCCTCTGCTGCTGCCAGGAGAAGTTGGAGTGAGATGTGTTCCCCAGCAGGACAGGATGGGAGCTTGACCACGAGTAATGTGCTGCTGGGAGCTCAAAATGCTGGAAAAATTTAAACTGACTATTTCAGATTATTTTTTAACTTGTAGCAAAACAACTGCCAGATACAAAGAGTGTTTTGTACTATTTCATAGTATGATATGATGGTCATTTAAATTCATCAGATCTTTTCTTGCTAAAACAATATATAATGCATTCTTATATAGTGCTTCCCTGCTGAGGTTACACTGCACATTGCCATTTCCAAACAGGTGATGACTTCTAGCTAACGAATTTACCTCAAAAGGACAACTGAATACCTTGCGGTCATAGAATGAAAATGCAAGACTTGAATAAGGATTTTGAAGTTTTGTTTTCACTTTTACTCCGTATCAGGACTAAAGACACTTGAGTCTTACAACCTCTATGCTGGTGAAAAACATTTATTCAAAAACATTGGAAGTCCCTTCCATTGCCTGCTTGGAATTAATGTCAATCATAATGATGGAGTGCAAAAACATATCCTGACTCAGTTTAAGACTTAGATTTTCACTGTCTTTACCCAAAGCAAAACCATGGAAAAGAAAAGTTGAACTGTATACTACCATATCCCATCGGCAAATCTATAAAATAATATTGGGGAAAATCAGACAAAGAAAGAGAACAGAAGCAGAGGGAGAAGGAGGGGAGGGGAGAGCCCCCACTCAAAAAAACCCCCCCAGACATCAGAAAGAACCACAAACTGGATCTCTTGCTATGAAAAACAAAACTGGTTTCACATTTCTGTTTTCCTAGTATTTTCAGCAATAGTGGTAAAATGAGATTCATTGGTGAGCAACAATAATCACCCTCAGATTTTAAAACACATGCAGAAGTATGAACTGTGTTTTGAATTCTGTAGTTACTACAGCTTCTACATACCTTAATCTATATTTTACATTTCTTTTATGAAACACCAATTCTTACACTCCAGGAGTTCACTGGCAGTGGATTTAGCATCCCCACTGAAAACACGTCTGCTCCAGGCCACACACCAGCCTCACTGGTGCCCTCCCCAGCAACATACTCCTTCACAGGTGCTAGAAACTTACATATAAACACAGGGAAAATCACATCACATGCTGCTTAATTCTTTAGATATCTTTATATCCCTGAATATTTAGAAACTCTCAAGTTTCTCAACCTGCACAGTACTAAAAATTTCTATAAAAGGGACAGTGTCCTCAACTCAACCCAAATTATGACTAGAGGCTGTCTGTGAACAGAGGATGCCCTGAAAAGTGACTGCCCAACATTTCCTTTACCTTTCGAAACACTGACTTGATTTCTGTTGTCTTTATCATCTGCTTAGATTTCTTCTGTTGAGATTTATACTTATTGCTGCTTTCAGACTTGATAAAAGGCATATCTGCCAGAGATTTATTTTAGAAATAGGGAAAAAAATTTAGAAAAAGGGAAGGAAAGATAAAAGAATGAATGGGAAAAAAAAAAAGGAGAAAGCTCATCTGGGCATTTTTGCCATTTCTTATTTAAAATACTAAAAATCACCTGTTCATGCTCCCAGTCCTCCACCCCCTAATGGGAGTTGTTAGTAAAAAGAAGCGGCCCAGCCCACCCCCTGACGTCTTTAATTGACTTCCTAGCGAGTGTTATCAAGAGCCACTGAAGCAGTGCTAATGGTGCCTGCAGATTGCTCACACATGGCATGGCTGGCATGCCTTGGACCTTAAAAGGGCTAATAGGAGAGTGTAATCTCCACTCAGCATGCAAGCAAGGACCACGAGTGATCAGGAAAACACAAGTAATTAGAGAGTATTCTTCCCCAGATGGAAGGGAGGTAGGAAACGAAGATAAAGCTGGTACCCAACCATGGAATCTCCTATTATGGAATTTCTAGCACAACAGAGCGTTATTTCAAAGAGTGTGACACTCAATGATGAAAGGAAAAAGTCCATCTCACATAGAAATATGGGCTTCTACTTCTTACCTGTGACTGAATACTTCACAGAGAGAAATACAATGGGGGTTAGAGAGAGAGGGAGCTTTTAAGATTTTTTTTTCTATCAGCCTTTCTCCAACACCACCAGTAAGACATATGAACACTGTATTTTTTACTAATGTTAGCATCCTTTGGAAATGTAAAATACTTTCATACTTGAGACTCTGGAACACTTCCCAAACTCTGAACTAGCCTCACTGACTACTAGGAGGCATGAAGAAATATGCAAGTGTTGCTTCACTCCTCTCTAAAATAAAATTTTTCATATTGTATTTAAGAACATTCAGAAATACTACTTGGGAGTCTAAAACATGAAATGCAATGATGCTAATTCAGGTTGCAATGGGAAATTTGATGATAAGTGTAAAAAAAACCCTACAAAATGTCTTTACATTAATTTTCATTATGCAATAGGCATATTTTTATCCTCTTGGTATTCCAAAAATACATTCAATAATTTAAATATTTTTAAAGCAATATTTTAAAAGTATTTTCAACGAAGATTAGGAAAAACAGAAAATCAGCTGTGATTTCAACTTGATTGTCCCACTGTGAAGGTAGTGATTCATGAATGTTAAAGAGTGCATCTAAATAGAAAGGCAGGAGAGGTGCTGTCACAGATATCTATCTATACATTTCCAAAAAAAAATTAAAAAGGGCAAAATAAAGCAGCATAATTTTGACCTTTATGAAAAAGAAACTAAAGATATTGTGGGCATGATGTCTCCATTTAGCTGTAGAGTAGCTAACGGCATAGAAACATAGATTGATAAAGCTGGACCTCCCTGATGGAAAACACTGCCCATGCCTTATTTGAATTGTTGGACATTGTTAATGAAACAGGGAGAATGGTGGAGATTTGGTGGATATAACTTACTTGGCTTGACAAAAGCCTGTGATAAGATACTTGACAAGAAACTATTAAGGAAAATAAATAACCACAGGGTAAGAGGTAAATTCTTGTTGTGGATTAAAAATTAGCTAAGTGAGAGGAAACAAAGAGTGGTAATTAATGGCTGCTTCTCCAAGTAGAGAGAAGTTAAGAGCTGGGTACCTCAGGGATCTGAAACAGGACAGGTGTTCAATACGTATAATTAATGGGTTCAAAGCAGAAATACACTGAAAGTAAAAGCAAACCAGTGAACAATAAAAAACTCCATTTCAAAGGATAAATATGGCCAAGATCCAAGGATCTCAGGATCCATACAAGGATCCATTCAAATTGAGATACCAACACTGAAACAGCAAGCAACATTTAATTTTATACAAAGATGACGGTATGTACATTTGGGAGGGTTACTGAAGGTCATCTCTGTGCTCCAAAGTGTTCTGATATAGCAATCTAACTGGAGATAAAGGGGTGAGAAAGTCAGACAAGATAAAAGCAATGAAGCTCCAGAACTGCTGCAGCATGGCTTGCAGTTAATTTAGATTATTTTTGAACTCCAAAATATTATTTTACAGTTGACACACAAAATTTCAATTGTTTTTTTGTTCAAATACTTCTGTGTTGTCCCAGCCTAACCACTATACTAAAATGAGCAGAACTTCTCACAGCATTTTATTTTCAATAAATACAGTTCAACCAGCTGTGCTCGTCCTTTAGTCGAGCAGTGCCAAAAGTGCTGTACAATTATCAACATCTGTTAGAAGTGCTTTCCAAATTTGATTCCAAAAGCATGTACTTCTGTCTCCTGCCTTGAATCCAAATATAGAAAGAATAAAGCACAGCACAAACAAAGAATCTATCAAATAGCAGCTGCAATCGCAGGGCACAGCTACAGAGACACATTAGGAACGGAGTGTCATCCATCCTGATGTATTTACATGACTCTAATCCAGCAGGCCCAGGCAACTCTACAGTCAAGACGAACTACAGGAGTTTTAGCACTCAGTAGCAACCCTGGAGTATTTGCCAGCAATCCTGGGAGAGTTTCCATCATGTTGCTACCATCAACTAATGCCTTTGTCATGCAGACATACCCAAAGAGGACAGCTGGACGGAGGCTGCTTGTTTAAAAATTAGGTCAGTTAATGAACTTAGAGCACTAAATGCACAGAACATCCAACTGGCAATGCTAATAACTTTTTTGATTAACATTTCAATTTTATGCCTACTTGGAGTGATTATCAAAGCTTAGTCTGAGCAGATTTTTATCTACCCTTCTCCCCAAATACATTACTGTCTCCATTCTAAATATTCACTCATAAAAAACATGGCGCTACTACTATTCTTTAAACCATAATATGTGAATAATTTCTCCACTGCATCGCTCTCTAGTAATCTTGACAGTACACCTACTCATCCAGTAATCTCACGATAAGAGTTTAGAAAGACTGAGAAGGGGGTGGATTTAGGTTGGCTGCACTGATCCAAGAAAACTGCTTGTCTAAAGGGCTCAAAGAAGTTACCTAAAAAATCCAGAGCTCCTCCTAAAGCAAGACTGCCACGCTCTCCAAAGTCTCCTTAACATGGAGTGCTGAAGTAAGACTCAAACCATATGCAAAAAAATATTTCCATTTAGTTCTTTTCCAAAGAAAGCTTTCCCTTCAGAAATTAGACACCCCATTATATGTGCTCCAATAAAAATTAAAATTCTGCAATTCTCCATCCACTTAGTTTACCCTAATTGACTCTGGTAGCTCTGTGCTCACGTACCCTCTGCTTTCCCACTGCCCCATTTGCATGCCTGATGATATAATACTCCAAGCTCCAACCTCCATTGCAGTCTAACCCCACTACTCTTCTGCTCTCTTTTAAATCTGGGCACCCAAAATTCCAGTAGAGTAGGTCTCAGCCTTACCCTCTCATCACCTTGCATCCTAGGCCAGTATGCATGCAGCAAGCTCATCCATTTTTTCCAGGAGGTCAGACTGCCCTGGCAGTGCTGTCATTTCCAGTTGCTGTTGCCTGTGGAGGAGGGGGTACATGCCACCACACAGCAGAGATCCAGGTTCAGGTTCACCTGATTTTTTGTACTGCACTCCCCCAGAGCAGATGCTGCACTGCTCATGCAGATACCACAAAGACATAGGGAAGAATGGAAAAGGAAAAAGCACAGAGAATGGGGTGAGAAGAGAAGCAAAGGAGGCAAAGACAGACTCCTCAAGGCAGTATGATCTTCAACCTTTCTTGAAAAGGCTGATTTAATGAGCAAGTAAAAATGCAAAGGCAGAGGAAACCAATCCTGGTTTTGTCTAGGTTCACATCTAACCACAGTGTGAACACGACCTGCTGCACTGGGGTGACCCCTTTGTACAAGAATGAAGTATCAACAAGTATGTTTGTAAAGAGTACTTTCAATTAGCTTAACACGTCACCTCCTTAGTATTTTTTCTTAATGTTTTAAAAAGTATTGAAATGAAATATTTAAATACCATATTTTCTTGTATGATCTAGGAAATACGGCTTTCCCAGTTTCCAATGGAGCTTGAAATTAATATTTTCTTTCTGACTTTTAACTCTTTCAATTGAATGAATGGATCCATGGATTTTTTCTTTTTAATTGTATATTATTTCCTGGTCACTGTAAAGTAAAACATAATTGAGTTGTTTGTTTTCTTTCAGTAGGAAAAAAAGAAGTAACACACTTTATCTTAACTCAATATTTAGAAACCAGTAACCTGTATCTGCCATGGAAAAATGACACATGTTCAAGACTAAGCCCTTGAAATTTTGTGTCTTACTTTACTTTCACAAGGACCTTTGACCACAGACTAGAGATTGTCTTGTGTACTCTGAGAATTAAATTTTTTCTCCATATTTAGTATAATCATTAAAATATCATAACATCCACTTTGCCTTTGAAGAAATCTCCAGGGAAAAACAGGAAAAACAGCAAATTAAAAGATAGAAGGCTGTTGCAGATTTTTGGGGTAGGAAAGACCTGTTTGACACTTACCAAAACTTGACATAAAGAGAAAAACCACCTCAGCTTTGTCTTCCATCAATATTTAGATTTTTTTATCTACTGGTAATGACCCATTTAATTAAACACTTTGCTGTAAACAAGAAGCTTTCTGTATGATGAGCCAGTACTGTGAATTTCAATGTGAGAGGCATCCAGTCTCTACTGTTGAGATGTCACAAGCAGTAAAAAGGATTTTGTTAAAAAAACCCCAATATAATTAAAAGTTACAAACTTATTAATTTTAGCATTTCTTTTCAAACATCTTGCCATTATTTAAAATATTTTAAGCCTGGGCAAAAAGGTAGTCTCAGATGCTTTGTATTAAGCAGCTGAGTCAGCAATTGCCATGCTCACAAAATATGACAGTACAATTGATTACTGCCTTTTTTTTGTGTGTGCCTTCCAGATAACTGTTTTCCTTTGAAGTCAGAGGCCAAGAGATAAAACATCTGTTATCCTCCAAAGCACTCTTCTTAACTGAGGGTGTTCCATGGCCAAGGAAATGGTGGTGTAATTACTATTTTGTTCCTAATAATTAGAAAATTGTTAAATAGATGATATAAGTATGGAAAAGCTTTTTAGCATGTACAGATATGTATACTGGATTTATTCACTTTTGTGCTCATTTTGCAGGAGTGAAGGGCAGTGAGCTAAACCCAATAAAACATGTACTGATGTGTGTTGATGCTTAGCATTGGAAGGTGTGGTCCAACTAAGTAAAATAATGTACAGTAGACTAACAACATTATTTATTGGAGAAGGCACAGAATTTTCCTCTTACTAAAGTGAAAGACCCTTTGTCAAATGGACACAAGTGCAAAGGAGAACGGGGTGCAGGAGTTTTCTGTGTGTGCTTTGTTCCGTTTTGAAGAACTGCAGCAATACTCAGGGATGTTCTGCATATTAGGCCACGTGTGACAAGAAGTTTTGTTGTTCATGGAAAAAATGCATAATCCCCATTGCATAAAAACACTTGTAAACCTGCCTTGTCTAGTCACCAGTGCACACAAAAACAGAGCATGAGGAACAGAGAAAAAAAAGCCAAGAAAAAAAAATGGTTGACTGAACACATCCAGAAAAACAGTAAAAATTTATTCTTTGCCAACTGTCACCCCACTAAGGGTTTGAGATGCTTGAGTATTTTGCACCTGTATAAAAGATGCTCCCCTGCACCCATGTCACAACTATTGACACACTGAACCTGTAGGTCTATTTGCATCTTATAATCAGATGTGCCAACCTCCTGAGTAAGTTACCTATTAAATAAATATGGATTGTCCTTCTCTCTCTCATTCTTTCTCTCTTTCTTCCCCTCTTCTTTCTTCCTCCTCCTCAGAATTCAATCCTCCCTAGAGATCCTAGGTACGCTGGAAGCACTGTGCAAAGTGCCACTGTGCTGCCTTCTTTTCATCACTTCACCTTCTAACTGGAACACATCTGGTTGGATGTGCAGACAGGCAATGGGGGTGAGAAACACTGCTGAGGAGTACTCACCTCCCCACTTTGACCCGTGTTATACCCATGATTGAGACAACAGAAGAGCAAGACAGTGCAGGAATGGAAAATGATCAAAAGTGGGAGCGAGGAAGGTGAGAACTGAAAGAAGAATAAGCAGGTTCAGGAGCTGAGCAAGTGCATGTCCCATATGTTCCACTGACTCTTTTTAAATAGCAAGGCTGTGTTTGGAGAAGGGAAAAACTGCTTGTGTGGGATGAAAGGCATATCAAACATACAGCAGGACCTCTATATCTGCTAGTCCAGAGACCAGCCTTCTTATCCACAGAATGTAACTAAAGACATGATCTTGCTAACAAGAGAGCTGTATTATCATTCCCTTCTTTCCTCTAAGCCATGCATTTCCTACTATTTCATCAATCTCATTCATTTACAGGATCTTAACTTTGTACTTTTTACATGTACTCACTATGCAACAGTAGACCTAAATTTCACATGTATAGATCTTTATCTACTCTGGAAAATTTTTAAAGACTTGCAATTTTAAAAAAAAGTTTGGAAACACTTATTGTAGGATCCTTTCAATAGTGAAGAACTGCCTTTCATTCAGTTATATTTTCTTTAAGTTCATCACTCTTTTACACATTTCAAACACCTAAATCTTTTGCCAGATTATTATTTTCCTCCACTCCTCTTCCTCCTTCCCAGTTCTTTAAAATATATGTTAAACATGACTGAAACTAGTATGCAACTCAAGACCATTTATTTTTCATCTTGTCATTATGATGAAAAAGAAATCCTTATTTCTAATCTTATTTTCAAGTTTTGGTTCTTTTTCCTAGTTTGTAATCCAGGACAGTATTTTGTCTTTCACATGCATATGTTAAAAGCCTTCCACAAAATTTAAATTACAGATTTTCCCCTGCCACTTAATCGTAGATTAGAGAGGCAGGGCTCTCCTCAAGAAAAGTTATGATTATGTGTCATTTTCTGATGCTTCTTTGGATGTTATCTTTAGTTTACGATTTAATTTATTTTGTTAGCACTGAGTTAAGGACGACTGTTTACCCAAGACTGTTCCAATAACAATATTACTGACAGTCACAGTATCTTAGTTTTTTTTCTAAACACATTAGTTGTTCTAAAATGCTGCAGGTGCATGACAGAATGTATTCCAAGGCAAGGCAGTATTTCTGAGAGGTTGTCTGCTTTCCAAGTTCTGAAACTCAGCCTTTTTTTCCCCTCAACTCTCACCTTAATATCCACCTTGCAGCTTGCACCTGAAATCTGCTCCTGTATGCAAACCAGAAGTGCTAGCACATATATGTGGGGAGTCATTCGGAGACTATAATCACACCATAAATAGAATGCAGTTATCTTCTAGTAACTTTAATGACAGCCATACCAGTCAACTTCCATGTAATATTCAAGTAGTATAGGTTCTAAACAGATCAGGGTTTAATCCATATCTGAATCAGTAACATATCCAATGTGGCAGGCATAAAATAGCCACTGTTTTTGCTCCTTTTTCATAATATATGGTGGGAAAATTGGCATATAAAATAGTTTCCACTGAAAATAAGCTCTTTAAATGAAAGTACTCCTTTGAGACTTGCTGTTTAAACTATCTGTTGTGCATCCAACAAGGAGGAGTTGAAGAGGAAAATCTAGATTGCAGCAAACCACTAGCTATACAAGAGTGCTTTGGCAGACAAGACCCTCCAGATTTTGTGTTGCTCTAAGACACAAACAGATTTATCAGACACTGTAGCAGACTTTTATACAATGATGGTAAAGAAGAATAAATGCAAAAGAGAATAATAAATCTTAGAAAAAATATTGGAAATATTGAAAAAGGAGTGATTTTCTTCAACAGGAAAATAAAAACCCCCTGCAACTCTAGCAGAAAAACAACCAAGAAAAATAATGGTTTCAAAAACATTGATCAGAAGAGAAACAAGAAGATAGAGCAGTTATAGAAGTATTTTGAGGACTTCAAGATTCAGCTAGACATATCCCTGAGCAACTTGACCTATTCAGGCCTGCTTTGAGCAGGCTGGACTAGAGAGCTCTGAAGGTCCTCTAAAGCCTCAGCTGTGCTGTGATTCTCTGTTGGAAGAACTGACTTACATGAGGACAGACAAATCAGAATAACCACGTTTGATCAACTTCTAGGAGAACAGATGTCATAACAATCCATGGATACTTCAAAGGAATAAGCACTCTGGTTGGACACTGACATCCCCTAGAGTCTTTAAGACAAGAAGAGAATAAATGTAGGAAAAATGGATGTGGAAGTACAAGGCCAGCCTAAATCCTTCCAGTCACTCACACAGCATTGTCCCCGCTGAACACACAAGGAATTGATCCTTCCGCTCTTGTATTCCTTAGTGCACCTAATAAACACATTGGGAATTCTTTTGTTTGGATAGTTATGGTAGGAGAAGAAGAGGAAGGACTGATTAAAAAAGAAGTTTCCTGTGCTTAACTGGGAAATCTGCTTAAACGAGATGTCTCCCAGGGAACTAATTTAAACCCGATGATACTTAATAGCTATGATTGGTGCTTAGTAAGTAGGGTAATTATGTTTAATGGGGATGCCTTAAGGCAATTGAGTGGCACTTAAGTCTTTTGTATGTCTCAATCTCATGCTACTTCTATCCATCTTCTCTTCCATAACAGCTATAAATGTGGAAAAAGTATATACATCACCACCTGTTTCTCTGAGTTTGTCCCTTCTGTGCTAAATGCAGGGTTAACCACATGAGGCAAATATTTGTTGCCTCCTCTGCTCCTATCACTGCACGAGCCACAGTACCTAGCCAAAATATTGGCTTCTCTTATCATTATAGACTTATCTAATAACATGATGCTTCACACTGCCTCACTGAAGCTAATGGAAGTTTTCCAGAAGCAGAATCAGATTCAAGCTGAGTTTAGCTCAACCCCGTGCTGCAAAGCTGTGCTCTGCAGCAGGACTTCCTTTCAGCAAAATGGAACAGGAATGTTAAACAATTTTTTTAAAAAATTCTCCAGAAATGTAACAAGGATGGGAAATTTGTGGACATTTCTCTCTGAGATTTAAATTAACTACAGCTCTTGCTTTATTATATGAAGCGGTCTTTAGGACATAATTTGGAATGTTATGTATTTTTCTAACACATACTCTATAATTATGCAGGTAAAAATAGAAATAGGGAGGGAAAAAAGCTACTTAAACTAGTACCTATAGCACAGGGGAAAAAAGCCACGGGTTGCCCATTAAAAAGTTTATTTTAGAGAACTAGAAAGCCCAAAAATATTACAGCTACCAGATCCTGAAATGACTTTCTAACAAGTATAGTGGAGGCATAAACAGATTTTCAGATTGAGCTTGCTCAAAAACTTTATGGAAGAGATTATATAATGTCATGTCCAGAATAGCTGCAGAATAGATTTATTGATCCAGAATGTGGGTCTCAATCCTATTTTCCTAAAACCATTTTCAATACAAGAGTGAAGCCATCAGACAAAGTAAAATAACCATTTTAAATTCAACTTAGGAATGCCACTGTCTCAATGAACCGACTGCATCCTTCTAGTACTAAAAGATTTCTAGATTACCAGCAGTCCTACTTTTCTTGTCCAAGAGTCTAGCTAGCCAGTTGAATACAAAAACCAACCATTTTTTTTCACAGCAATAATTTGATTAAAATATATTGCAATGTTGCAAGCTAAGCACATGGATTCTCTATTAAACACTTGCAACCACAGGGTATAAGCATTTGAAATTTAATACAACAACAAAGTTTCAAAGCTGTTAGTGTTAAAAGGTACCAGGAAAGCAATTTTATGAGGCTTCTTACTGAGCTGTGTTAGACATGTGATTAAACTGCAATTTTAATAAAAGTTACAGACCTACCATTAAAGAGAATTTTTAAAAATACACATACATCTTACAATTTTTCAATGTACCTTTGCCAGATGGATAAAATACCCAATTTTCCACTCTAAACCTGAATTGTAGAGAGGTCAGTTCCCAACTGGGGGCTAAAAATCCTCTTTATAAATCCATTTGCAGACCATACATTGAGCCTACACAAACTTCCTAGTCAGTACATTATTTTCTTATTATATGTATTTCAGTAATTATAACATATGTATATTCCTTATCAAATTTGTCTCTCTAAGACACCTATCACTAAGAGCCTACAGACATCATCTCTCCATGTATTCAGTTCTCATTGATTACAACACTCCTAAGGGTTGGATTTTACAAGGATCTCCCAGCTTCCCACTGTGCCATGCTTTAGAATCAAACATCCTTTTGGCAAAGTTATTGTACTTTTGAAGAATAATTTAAAAAAAGAATTCTATTTTGAAGTACTTTAAAATCCACAGTTACATATCATTGTAGTTCATCCTGAAACCATAAAATACTATCTTAGCACTACTCTGCTCTCACAGCTCCTATGGAAATCAGCATAGTTTTGTGCAGGGGAAATCACCCATATGATGAAAATTCTCGTATTGGACTGTTAGATTTATCTTTAAACAATATTCCAAAGTAAGGTGGTTAAATCAAAATGAAGTCCATTTTTGGGTAGAGATTGGTAAAACTGGTTGGTGTCAGCCAATAAAATTAGCAAATTACATTAATGTTGATATCATTACCAGTATCTTCCTCACAGGGAAGCCCAAAGTAACTTAAACTGTTTGATGCCTCTGATTTCACTCTTACTGATTTTCTGAATAAGAAAGTTACACTCACTGAAAGACTAAATCACTTGTCCATGGCTGTGCATCATGTCAGTGGCAGACATCCCCAGAGCCTAAATCCACCCTCCTGTTCTACCTTCTCTACTGTTTTTCTCCAATATGCTTTAAATGTAAGCAGTCTGAACCCTCAGCTTTTAGAAATGTTCAGAAATGATTTCCTTACAAGCAGTACCATTATTGCAATGAAAATAATGATCAAAATACAATTTAACATGATGGTTCTGTCAAGTCCTAAGTTAAAATCAAAGTTCAGAATGCTAAAGAAAAGATATACTTGAATAATTCCTAATAGAGACATCTACATGATAATTTTATACTTTAGTGTTCTACCCTTCTCTACCATGCTTGTGAAACTTTTGAGTCACAGGTTAGATTTTAAAAAATTAAAATGTGATTGTGAGCAGAAATATAACATAAATTTCAAATATAAAACTTATTGTTTCTGTGCTTGGAGTTTTGTGGTTTGGGTTGGGTTTTTTTTGTAATATTTTAAGTTTGGATGCACACATACAGTTCATCAGTAACCCTACAAGATACAAAAGTAGCAGTTGCTTGGAGCACACAGTGCAGAGGGAAATGGCATCAGGCAGAGCTGGATTTGGATGCTGTTTCCTGCACCCTCTGTTAAAAAAGCATTGCCTCTCCAGAAGAAATAAAAAAGCACATCTAGAGCTTCCTAGAAGTGTCTATGCATTTAAAAAACGGTGTGCCCTCAGAAAATTTCAAAGCATGCTGAAAACATTGTTGACAACTATAAATACACATGAAATCACCAATATAGAGATACTTTCCTTAAAACCACAAAGTATTAGATATAATTTTGGGGAAGACTTCTGTATATAAATACTGTGTATATCCTCCCCTAATGCACTCTAATTTATGTTGTGTTAATATCTGACAGGGAAGGGATTAGAAAAGAAAAACATACACAAAATTTGGTGAAATTATTTTCTTAATTTAAGTCAGAAGTAAACCACATTATATGGACTGACTTTCCAGCTGCACTGTGAACTATGGATAGTCAACAACAAGCTAGTCACAGGTTCTGCTGAGTGACAGCTTTATTCCTTTTAAAGACAAACTAGTTTGTAATACTCCAATATCTGACTCATTTCCTGGCCAGTGTCCCCCAAAATACAATATGGGCAAAAATGTACTATAAAGACATAAAAATAGATCTACCATCCACTAACACTTTTTACACATCATCTCCTTCCAAACAAAGAGGAGTGCTGCTGATAAGGAATCAATAAAGATAAAGAAAGGTCCTCAATTATTGCAAACAGCTAGAGTTTATTTGTAATTTTTCTGGCACTTTCAGCTACACTCCAGTCAAATGGTATATAAACAAAAAGCAATACAAACACCATTATTTAGCATCCAAAGGAAAAAAAAAAAAAAAAAGTGATGAGCTCTTGATGTATGTGCAGAAAACTGGTGTGTGCTGACAGAGGACAACAATAATTTTTAGAGCAGACATAAAAAGGCCCCCACTAATAGACTGGTCTCTAGTGACAACAGTAAAGAACTTCACACACTTGGTTTTTGTAAAATTGTTGCCCTGCCTATTACAAGTCAAACAAAATTGAGAGAATCAGCTCCAAAACAGACATGATTTAAACAGCCTTGTCCTTTAAGGTGAAAAATCTACATTCAGTGCAGTAAACACAGCTTTGTGCAAAACACTTAATACAGCCAAATCTGAAAAAAACTACCAGTGTGATCCAAGAAAGTAAATGACATCTGACTGGCTTGTTTACACATCCTCATTTCCCCAAACCATTTTCCTTCATTTACTACACTTTGTCACTATGCAAGTGTTTGGGGGATTTCAAATGGACTCATTCTGTTCTAACAGATGTCAAAGAAGAGGTACATTGGTTTTAATATCTATTTGGGGACATATGGGAATAGGTTTTTACCCCTGTATAAAAAGTCCACAGCAGTCATCCAGCAAGATCTGTTTCCATTCTTTCCCATATTTATATCCTCCTAAATTTTTGCAGAGTTATTGAGTTGCTGTTGTTTACTAAAGCACTACTGCTCGTGTATTATTTTCTGAAAGCACTTCATTGTGGCAATATCAGTCAGATTGCAAGAGTGAAACTGCCACAACTTTATAGCCACCACAACTCTGGACAGACAAAGCCATTTGTCATCAGCAACCACTTCCGTTTCTGAAGTGAAACACATTAAAAACAAAAGTGAACCTCACAGGCACATACACATGGGTATATGATTTTCCACCTCAAATGTTAAAAAAAAAAAAATCTCAGCTACAAATGAAAGTCATTATTATAGTTAACCAAAAAGTTAAAACTCTTAAAAAGTTGGAACTAGTGTGGCTTTTTAGGGACAAATTCTTAAGTGCATTAGTAAGTAACATATCCCGCTGTTACAGAAACACATTCATGTACATTACATATTCTTAAGAGGCTGTCACCTGCAATTTTTTCCCAAAGAAATATGGAAACTGCTTAAATTTCTAGGCGACAAGCTAAAATTTCCCTCAGATGTAAGAATAAAAAAAATCACAATAAATTTTATAAGCACATAGAGTGCATGTAAGAGATGAATTTGTCTTCAGTTTAGGCTATGACCATGAGCTAATACAATATTACTTCCCCCCCAACAGCCCTTTACAAGAGAAAAGCATAAGCCATGAAAACATGAAGTCTGCCCGTTGTGTGTCACCACAGGATGGGGAGTTTTTTCTTCATTTTTTTTTTGTCTTTTACTCCCACTTTTCTTTTTTTTCTTTTTATCTTCCTAAGAGATTCTCCAGCACAAAATGCTACTGAGAAATAGCTAATGGTCTTCTGTCAGACAAATGCACACACACACACACAAAATCAATATAGATTTTTCTCACAATTAGCAAATAATTCAGTGATCTCTTTTCAGTCTTTGGGAAAAAAATGCTATGTTTTTCAGTTCAGGCAAAGATACTTCAGACCTACTTTAATAAAAACCTTATCTTACCAACCTGAAAAATCAAGACACACCTCCAAAAAAGACAATAGCTTGGGGTAACTGAGTTACAGACCTGATTATGCTAAGTCATACTCAGTAATTCTATAACCTGCATAGATGTTATACTCTTTGGATGACAACCTCTCTTTTTTTGCTATTCAAAAACTGTCCTGACCCTGCAGAATTTATCTGCTTCTTGGCAGCGTAATATCAGGCAAGAATAAAACAGTGGTGCCCAGTTACTTCAGATGGTGAAGGAAAGCCTGTGGCCTTCAGCAAGGCATTAACCAGGGCAGCATCTTCTGCCATGGTCACTGGAGCATTGGGTCTTCTTTGCATTTACTAAATCTTTCCAATGTTTCAGTGGCTGAGTGCAGAAATTAAAAGGGGCAAGACGGCTCGTGGTCCATCATCTTAAGCTGTTTGGCATGTAAGGTTACCCACACAGCAAATTGTGTGGGGTTCTTCTTAACGTGAGGATGAAAATACCAATTGCTTACCAGTGTCCTTGGCAAGAGGCAGGCCCAGCTACTGAGAGAATTTAAGGTGATTAGGAATTCAGTGTCCTGTAGGAGGATACAGGACACTGTGTTCCCTTAAAACCTTTTTTTAACTGAGCTATAAAGTTCTAAACATCATTTTGGAGCTGCAGTGGGGATGAGCAGGAAGGTCAAATTGCAGGCCATACTTCTTTCTTTGTAAAGTTGTCTGAGAATTATGGCACTGGCATAAAATGCTACATTTCCTTTGAACGCTACCATTTCATCTTCAGAATTTGTTATGCGACTCATATTTGTACTGCACTTCTCATTTCTTTTATAACAAATTATTCTGTGCCTTTTTATGATCTTGTAGGAAGTCAAGGTTGAATCAAAGCCACTGTGACTGCCAAAGTGCATGTGTAAAATTATACCACTAAGCGTTAACCTTGCTTTGTAGGTTCACTTACACTTTTCAATTAAAAGCTATCTTTACTATTGAAGCAAAGTACTTTATAGTTTTTCAGTTAAAAGATACCTTTAGTATTTAGGCAAAACCACTTATGGTAATTCACACTTGCATTCTCAAAAAATTCTTCTGCCTAAAATGGCTGTACAGTGGCCTTGTTCCATGCAAAGTTTGAAAAGAACACAGAAGGATTAGTAAGTGACATTTCACTTGTATTTACTTAGCCCATTTAGGAAATGTGAGAAAAGGTAAAAATCGATACATTGAAAAAACATTCCCACCTCCTCAAGGAAATTATATAAATATTGTATATGTGGGCACGTGTGCCTGTGTGTGATTGCATACCTGGGTGTATCTGTACATTCTTAAACCCAAATTCAGTAATTCTATGGTAGTAATTTTTTTCTCTCTCAAAACACCAGTTAAGCCTCCAGGAGCTGCCTATTTTTCACATGAAGGCTAAAATCACATGTTAATCGATACAACTACATTTGCAAAATAAATATGCTCGTAACTACTTAAAAAAATACCCAATCAACCAAACAAAACCCAACTACTGAGACTGGAAACACAAATGACTGTGTTCTGAAGCCTCAAGCAAGGAGGGTAAATGAGATTCTCCAAAATAAACCTTGAAGTGCTCAGTCATAAATAGGGAAAACTCTACAGACCTGTATACCCCCAAGATTTATGCACATGTTTAACTATAACCATTGTAAGTAATCCCGCCAAAGTCAATAGGAATACTCACAGTGCATAAAGCTACACACATGCATGACTTCAGCCTCAGGGGCTGATGTTTCAATAGCTACCTTGCTGGAGTAATACCCTGAGGATCTGGCTCGGTAAAGGCTGTCCAATTGCATAACTGGTTCTCAATGACTTCTCCAGAGCATAGTTACCAGTCACAACTCACTTCTGTGGGAAAACCACTGGCCTACCTCTTTTGACCGTAAAATTCTTTCACTGATGTATTTTTTCATTTCAGTTATATTAACATCCTGGATTACTCCTTGAAACAGCTCACAATAAGCCTTAGTACACAGAAACAAGGAACACTAGATGATGGAGAAGAGAAACAGAGGAAATGATGAGGTAGGAAAACAAGACACTCTGTGTCTAATACATTATGGGATTTTCATTTACAGTGTAATAGGGATGGCATTAAGACTAAATCACCAGAGTGTCAAAGTGTGCATAGCGATGATAAAAGATTATGTGCTTTATACATGACTGATGATGACACATTTAGAAAATATCAGGAAGGGAAAAGACGAAGTGATGTCTCATGCAACTTATGAAACTGCAACATTTACAACATGTCACCCTCAAATTAGTGCACAACAGGAAAAAAATGACCCCTTCAGTATCAATGCCCCCAGCTCCTCTGTTACCACGGCCTTGACAAGAAACTAATTTATTTTGCTCAGAGAAATTGTTCTGAGGTGGTTGTTAGGCACAGTGGAGGCTTGACTCCTTAGACCTGGGCTGGATTAGACCACCCAGATAAGATAAAACAGAAAACAATGTTGTGTGTTTGTCTTACTCACACCTCAGAAAGGTTATGCATCTTCTCTGGGAAAGGCATTCCTAATTTAATTTGCATTGTAGGGAATTTGAAACCCAAGACTGTGGCAGAATTTAGAAATTATGCCAAGATCAATTACGTTTTCTTAATACTGTAGTAGAAGTCTCTCATAGGAAGGGCAACTTAATTAAAAAGTTATAACAAAACAAATATTTTTATACAGGACACAGTATATAGTAATCCTCCATGCAGAAATAAGCTTAGCTGCCTCTTGACTTCCGCAAAAGAGATCTATATCAACTTTATCTTTGAAAGTAAAATTTGGAAAAGGTTCACCTATATCTACTGCTGTTTTTAATGATTTTCTTTGTTAAATAACTAAATAAAGAGACATATACAACTCTTGAAACAAACTCATTTTACATCACACACATTCATTTTACTTACAACTCAGTAATTAATTTATAATAGTAGCTTCTTTTGAAGATAACTTTTCGCAAAAGGAGGTGTAGTTTTTCAATACAGAAAATTAAATAAACCAGGGGTTTAGAGAACAGGGCTCTCGAAGTAATTCACTAAATTTATACAGTCCTTTGCACTATAGAGTAGCACTTTTTAAACTCCCCAAAACTAAGGGAGATCTATCAGCTCACTTTTGGGTAAGAAGCTGTGAAAGCCTTTTATCAACAATGTCATTTTCTCTTATGCAAGATAAAATATAGTGCAGGTCTGTACGTAAAAATATCATAATATATATTAGTAGCCTGTCAGTTGCAGATCCTTTTTAGACTGATACAAAATGAAGTACAAGGTCTAGTTGTCCTCCCTGCCTGGAAATTACACTGTCCTGGCCAAATACACCCCATTGATTGTACAGCTCCCACTGAAGTTGCACAAATTAATTTGTACCAACAGACTGGCATTTGAGAGGGACAGCAGCAACAGCTCTAGAGTTTCTCAGCAGCAGGTGAGAAGGCCAGTTCCTGTGTCAGTCTCCTTTCCCAAGACACCTGTGACACACCAAAGCCCTTTATCACATCCTGCCATCTAACCGAGTCAGCTGCTCTGGGAGGCAGATAAAGTTCCCAGGCACTAACAGTGACAAGAACAGCTCCGTCTGCTGAAACTCTAGAAAGAAAGTTAATTGCTTATTAATGATTTACAAGGTTTGACTAATTTGTCACCATTAAAGTAAATGGTTCTCAGCCAGCTGTAGACAGTGTAAGGTATTCTTCTTCATTTACACTTAAGGCATGTACCATTCCTAAACGTCTTTTTCTACCCAAACCACTTGACAACATTACCTGAGGGAGTAACAACAATAGCCAGGGTACAGCCACAAGAATCTTGGGGGGGGGGGGGGGGCAGTTTGTAACATTTAGCATATAAGCTGATAAATTTCATCAGGATAATATGAAAGCTTGGGAATTTGCTTACCAGCTCCTTCGTTACAGTTTCAGCAAGACATTGTTTGGGATTAACTGTTCCCACACTGTCTAATTTCCATCCTTTAAAAGGAACAATTAATTCTGCAGATTTCTGTGCAGAGACTGGACTCCTCCTCTCCCTCTTTAGCATAGAATACATCTCCTCAAGCTGGCTTTTATTCTTGAAAATTAAACTCAATATTATGAAAATTTTTCTACCCCTTTGTCAAATTTAACTGAAATTACAAGAATCAGAGAGCAAAAAGGTCAGTAGGCAGACACACAGTAACTAACACTGAATACACAAGTCCCATTTCAATAAGAAACCAGGATAAAAAAACCACTCAGCTAATAACTGTATTTCTTTTTTTTAATACACTGGTCAACCACAAAAAGATATTGAATACACAAAAAATGTCAACTTCAGTAAGAACAGTACCTCATTTCAGGTACAAAGGCACACATTTAGTAATACTGAAGAGTATCAAGCTGAATGTCTCTGTAATGTTAATATTTATCCATAAGACAACCCTCCCAGCAAAGACTATGCAATTATTTGGAGTATGTTCTTTTTGCTGAAGCCAGCATGAGGTAGCTGTAGGCCACTGACACTTTACACATGAAGGTAACTGCTTAGGGAAATTTGGTATTTTGAATTTGAGTTCTCAAAACCTCTCAGAAACCTTACTGGTGCACAGAAGTTCAAGACTACAGGAACATCATTGTGGCATGAGGCTCAAAGCTGTGTCAGAGCGTGTCACTAGGTCATGTTCATCCAACATTTATCAGTTAGCACCTCCAGTGCACATTCACAGTGAAGTCAAGTCCCTGTTCTTTCTCTTACGTTCTTAGAAATATGCTATGAATCTTAAAGGCAAAAACTCCAGAAGAATTCCTTTCACCTCACAGGAAGAGATACAAGCATTATTTTAAATAAATGTCTGTTATTTTGTACAGCATAGATCAGTTTTCTTGAGTACTCCATCAGAAACAATATTAACAATGCAGCAGTCCTTTTTTTTGAGCACTACTTTAGTCAGATTTTTTAATCTCAGTGGACTAAAACCTGAATGTAATCGAGTCTTCCTGTGAAATGAGTAAAACCATGAACTCCGAAGACAGTGATTTTTAGGTGGGTCGGCACCTTGTAAAATGGAATTTAGTTAATATTGTCATTCATGACTGCAAAGAAATGAGAGAGGAAATTACAAATGGAAACACAGAAATTTTGACTGTGGTATTTTAAATCAAAATCTTCTTAATTTTTATGAAAACTTCCTAGTAACTTGCAATACTGAACATTTAATATGCCATAGTTTCATTAATCATTTAACTCAGTATGTATAAATCCAAACCCCTGGGGAGACAGGTTTTGAAACGATCATTTCAGACAGTGTGTACCTCTAATAAATGCATTATTTGGGATATTTCCAACATGGTTAATAAGGTAATGTTCATAAAAGAGACAAATGGATATTTCTAGCCTACCTTATATGCTTGAACAAATTGTGATGAACACCATGCATACGAATGACAAAGGATTAATCATACCAAAAATTTGAAATTCACTGTTTATTCTAAAGGCAAATAAAGTACATCAGTGAAACAAAGAACAGGCACCATGCCTGACTTTTCATAGGCAAAACTTCAAAACTGACTGAGAGTCAAAGGAGTAATTTCAATGTCCTTGCCTCCTTTTCTGAAAACGTTGTAGGATTTTGAAAGAATGAAAACTGATTTTCCAATTATGACTAGGCTGAAAAACTCAAAACAAAACTAACCTCTCTTTAAGGAACTAACCTATAATTCCATATCTGTTTCTTTAAGGCAAAGGTAGAATATAGTCTAAGAACAGGATTTTTTTTCCAGAAATATGTGCACCATATTAAGCAATTTTTGATTCAGATAGATCATCACTGTTGTTATCTAGCACTATCCTAGAAAATATTTTCCATTAAAACTTAAATATTCTCTTTACATTGTCTTGACAGACCACATCTGACCGCCTTAAAGACCTGAAGCCCATAGGGTATTTTACTGTGAATAATTCATATTATGAAGAGTTTTATTTTTAAAAGCAGTTGCACTAAATGCTGATGTAGAACATATTTCATTAAAAGTATCTTGTCCCAGAAGGCAAAAAAAGGGGGATTAAGATAAAAGATGCAGATATTTTTTCCCTTGCTGCAAAGCCACTCGGAACCAAACCAGCTTATAGGCTCTGAAGAGATACAGTGACTATGCATCTATAACTCTAAACTGTGCTAAATCTGATTCCTTAGAGGGGAGGCTGAAGTGCCAGTGTGGTGAATTGTTCCTCTGTGATTATGTTAGAAGAACACGTACCCTCAACCTTTCATCACCCAGCATTAGACAAGTAGGTACAAAATATGGTAAAACCCAAGGAAATCACAGCATTGATGCAAAAAATGTGGATTAGAAAGCTCTGGAAGCAATTTTTTTGAATGACACCTATTCAGCAGCTCTTAAAACAAGGCAGCAGTGCAGATTAAACATTAATTTTTGGGATTAAGTCCTAAATTGTAATACTTGTGTGGAACAGACATCCCCCTCATTGTAAAAGTTAAATTTCTAAAGCAGAACGAAGAAGGATTTAGAAGGCATGAAAGCTGTAAGGGATTAATCATATTATAGTAGTGTTTCTCCTTATTTAAAATATAAAGCCCTTCGTCTCAGAGGACATCGAGGACACACGAAATCCGTGAATGAGTAACAGACTGTGGTACAAGTACACTTCAGGGCTGTTGTCGAATTAAACCAGAACATACCTACTTACTTTTGCAGTGTGGAAAGCTGGAATGTAATAGAATTAGAATCCCTGTGCACTGCAAAACCAGAAATTATAACCATTGAAATAAGGGGCTGAAGTTTTTAAGGGATTAAGAATTTCTGAATATTTGGATTTTAAAATTGTTCTATTATGTTGGACAAAGGCTAACATCTCTCAGAAGTGTAGCTTTCAGTTTTTACAAACATGTAGAGATGTGATTAGCTTATTTCAGTCTTGCAAGACTTTTTGCAATCAGCAAGTTACTGAGTAGACACAGAATCCCCCTCAAATTTCTTAATGGAGAAGAGTTAAAGCTAGTTGTAAAATAGAATGTTATTCCTATCTGACATGAAAAAACCTGTTACTGGTGGATTCCTTTACAAATGCCAATCAGGTCTACTTTATGATATGTTCATTTCATTGTCTCCAATAATCTGGGATACCCTGTTCTTTTGCTGACCTTTGATGACCCTGTCTCTTTCTTCTGGTATATACCACACATCTACATTGATCTGTAGACAAAGCACTGTCAGATGGAATCAATACATCATTCCTTCAGCAACAAGACCAGCTTTTGCTCAGTTTACTTTCATTTTTTTAACAGATCAATAGTGCTAAACTGATGTATTGTAAATTGGGGTGTAATTAGTACCTGTCTGCAGGCCTGGTAACGAGCTGCTAAAATATTATGCAGACTTTTTTAGTTAAACCGAACAGTTCAAACTCTCTTCAACTCTGAGTAGGTGGCTATTTTAAAGAAATGCAGGGGACAATAGACTCCATAAAAATCATGTCCCCAGTGGTTACATACAAAGATTTCACCTTGTATTGATAATGAAAAGACGCAGTGATTAAAATGAAACAAATAAAATTAAATCATCATACATGAATGTCACCAATGAATGCAGCTAAAACTCTCCCTTCTATTTAGGCTAAGATATTTTAAAGTAAAAATTTTATGCTAATATTTCATTATAAGGTTAAGACTATATAATACCCTTAAGTTTCTGAAGACATCACCACTTAGCACATATAAATCGGACATGTCTGATACAACCCAATGCAAAATTTTAATGGCAATACACTAATTCTGACTTAGTCAAAGTAAAATTAAGATGATCTACCACTGCAGACATTTATAACAAAGCAGATTTATTAAAATCTGTAAGCAACACTACATTAGGGACATAGAGGATGCTGAGAAGTATTTGTGGTTTTGAAAAAGAGCAAAAGAAAAGCAGCAAAACTTGTTTCCTTTCTGGACCATCACTTTTCCAGATCAAGTTCCTTATAGAAAAAGCAGAGAATTCACAGAACCACAAACCCTTTGCCACTCATTGTGTGCAACAGCTCCCAGTTACTAGTGTTGTGTTCAAAACCTCTAGGCCCATTGATGAAGATTACTATTACTGGAATTTTATTTAAACAAAACTTTATTTCAATGAGACAGACTTATGTTTGGGCACTGGTATTATTCTCCATAGCTTCTTCTCTTCTACCCTGGCTTGTCTCTTTTCATGTTTTTCCCTCTCTTACTTGGCCAAAGCTATCTGCTCACTGCTTGCCTGGCACCCTGCTCCTATGCTTACTCAAGAGCATCCTTTAAAGGTCCCCTGAGACCACTCATTTCCTTACCTGTGACTATGTTATTCATATGTTCTTTTGCAGTTTCCTTTAATAAGTCCGTGGAATTGCTCTCTGGAAACAATTGGTTTGAGGAATCTGGCTTGAGATACTTTATGGAGAGAGGCCAGGCACAGCAGTTCCACAGGAACAGACTCAAAACCAACATGTTCAGTTCCCGCAAGAAGATATGCACCACATCACTGCTCAGTGCAGAAAATCCCAAGCAAACTCATGTACTCTAGTTTAGTGGGAGTGCACAGCTGTCACAAGAGTTGGCTTAAACAGATGGTCTTTGTCCTTTCCTACCACCTATCACTATGAACTCCTCTCCCAGAATTACATTAATTCAAGTCCCAAGGCCAGAGTGTTTACTAAAGTCTAGGAAAGGCTGCATAAGAGACACAGGAAATACAGTAAAATGCTAATCTGTGAGTCCTGTAATTACATCAGACTCTCTGCTCACACTGAAAAGCATAACTCTTTAATAACTGTTGAGGAAGGAAGAAAAATACAAGCTTCATGTTGTTAAAAAGTGCCTGCTTGAGTCTGAAAACCACCTGAATATAGAGGACAAAAATCCTGCAGGAAAAAAAGAAACGAAAAAAAAAAATCATAGGTAGAGTAGCAACTTCACTTTTTTTCTTTAAAAAAAACGTAACAAATTGAAGGAGAAAGTGATAAAAAAAAAGGTTGCCTCTTTGCATAAATTAGTGAGTATACACGAGAGAGATTTGAGCACTAATTTTTTTTTTTTAGATTCGACTACGCAAACTCCGAGTGACCAACACCTAACTCCACGAGCACGCCCACCGGCTGGGCGAGAATGGAGCCTTGTGGGCAGGCTGTCCACGGTGGGATGGGGATGCTGGATCCCAGCTAGGAAGTGACAGATGTCTGAAGGTGAGCAGGCAGCAGTGGCAGGGCTGCATCGGCTGCTCTCCCGCAGATGGGCAGGGCCAGCAGCCTCGGGAGCAGCAGAGCTGCAAAGGCCCGTCCCTGCACGGGCCCTCGGGGCCGCGGCCGTGCCCACACCTGGATATTCACAGGAGCAGCTCCATGCCCGGGAGCAGCAGCAGCCCCGGGAGGCAGGTGTCAGCCCAAGCAGCCAGGGCATCGCTCTCACCACCACAGCTATGCTGAGTTTGAAACTTAAAGCAACTTGTTCAAATCCACCTATTCTTTATCAAGAGTGGTTCTTGCTCCCTATGCTCCTGCAGCCCACACCCCTGGGGTGGGAAAGTGCCCAAGCTCCATTACTGCCAAAGCTGCAGGATTTTGGTTTGGGCCTGCTCGCTTCTGTGAGATTTTGTGGGGCACAAGGGCATAGAGATTTGCTGTCATTTCAAAGGATCTTGGCTGTGCAAGCTCCAGGGGGGATAAAGCAAGAAGATACTAAGGGAGAGGAAGAAAAAGATCAGCAGCACCAGTGAAAGTACGTTTGATTGAGTACAGTGTTCTACCAAACAATCCGAAAATTCTGAGTATCCTACCAAGCCTTTTCCACACTGCAACCTTATAAATCTGAGGTCACCTTTATTTGTTTCAATGTATTTCTAGGCCTAAAAATTATTAATTAAAAAAAAAAAATTGCCTCAACAGTGTGATTAAAACATATGGGGTTTTCAAATTCTTTTTTTTTTTCCCAGCATTAGAAAAAAATTACCCATTTAGCAGTTCCTCTTCTTTTGGTTATAGGCAATCCATCACTGCAACAAGAGATCAAATATAGACAACCTGTTTTTTTCATTCAATGTTACGTTTTGAAAGTTCCATGCATCAATGTAAATGACACCATTGGTTATATCTCTAATCCTTTCATTGTGGTAGGAAAAAAAATTAAACAAAAACAAACAAAAAAAAGAGGTAAGACTACAACCTTATGACTCTGTGTGTAAAAAGAATACTAATTACTGAGACCTCGAGAGATAAACTGAGTTTTTTGTTATCTCTGTCCAGAAGCACTGATCTCTGCATAATATTCTGAGACATATATTCCTTCTAATTACTTTCTGTCAGAAATTGCAAAAGACGATCTAATGGTTTGGCTTTTACTTCAATTTAGATTTGGAAATAACAGACATCAGATAAGATTCTTAAACATGCCACATGTGAAATACACTGGGTTTCATTTAATCCTGCATGGGAACTACTTTTCTCACTGCCAGAGAACTTGAAAGACACCAAACTAGATGCCTTTGAAAGCTGTTAATTTTTAATTCTCTGCTGTGAAAATGACAATGCATGTAGGAGCATATAACCACATGGATGTGTGAAGTCCTAGGTTTAAAGAAAGGCACAGTACAGCAACTCTTCCATTTCATTCTAAATCCAGAAACTATGATTCTGTGAATGTAAGGAGGTTTATTTCCAGTACAACCCCACCTTTTCTCATCCTCTCTTTCTGTCTAATCAACATTCAATCTCACTTGCAAACTAAAAGAAAATCTGAACTGCATGTGCTACTTTATGCATTACATATATGCAGTTCCACAGCACAGTTCTCCTGTGAAGCATTAACTCTAATCCAGTCAAATGCACCACGTATTTTAAGCAAAATACAAAGACAAGACCCCACCACCACCTGCTGTTCTCTGATACTTTCTGCATCCTCCTCTCTCTGTCACTGTTTCCTTGATAGGGACTTTGTAGAGGCTCCGCATGGAGCAAGAAGCTCCAGGAGGAATGCAGTCTGAGACTAGGGCAGCTCCACACAGCCCTCTCCTCAGAGTAGTGTTTGGTGGCAAGTGGGCAACTAACATGCTCTATCCACCCTCCCTCTTCTCCTTGCATTTCCTCTGTATTTCCTCCCCTATATTTAATGCCATTTAGTCCAGAGCAGGCAGGTACAGCTGTGCTACAGAGCTGCCTAAATAATCACAGGGTGGTTTTGGCCAACCACAGACAATAAAATGGCACAGCACAATAATCTAATTTGCTTTACAGAGTATTTAGGGGCAGATTCTGCATCTTGCCTGTCCTCAGCTGGAATGAGCATATAACCACTGAGCTTGGTTTAATAAAGGACATGAGTAATAGTTTAAGCAACTCATTTTTTTTTACAATTCTATAAAGTATCTAAAGGAGTTAAAAGGTGTTAATTTCTGCCTGCCCAAATGCAAACACTTATCACCAACAAACAGTTAAAATCCCAAATTCCTATGTTTACATTTGTTAAACAGAGAAAGCAAAATAATTTCTTTTTGCATATTAAAATGATGAATTTGATGCAGTACAGACATACTAGGGAAAAGGATTTCATGTTCTGTGTTTAAACTGAAAACTTAAACAGATATAAGCTGGCTGGTTGATTCAGGTGAAATGAGTCAACAGAACACCAGATGCAGAGGCTGCAAGTGTGACAGTAGGGGAGCAAATGTTTTATGGATCCAAAAACCTGCTGTGCTTTTTTGTCTATTCTTCTTTTTGCCAGCACTCACCAGCCAGCTTTTATTTGCAGGAAACGTCCACGGTTTCAGCCTTGGGTAGCTGCTTTGCCTCACGTGCAGCCAACCGTCAACAAGCAACATTTCCTCCTGCTGGGAGGGTGCTACATGCAACATATTTCATGACTGCCAGCAACAGGGGTTCATTAATCAGCCTTTAGGAGGTGCTGAAACAGGCACGGACAGACACAACATGAGAAGAATAGCAGAAGAACTGAAGATTTAGAGTAATCCAAGGTCTTCTCTCCAGAAAATAGTCTCAGCAGTTTGGGGTTAATACATCAGTTAAACCTCAAACACCTCCGTGTTATTTCCAGGGTTAGGTTTCAAATGAAGCTTTTAGCAACTCTCTCTGCTCAGGACTCAGGTTTCCAAAAATGCCTCCTCCCTTAAATGTGTTCAGAAGAGACTATTCAGGACCAGAGGCAACCCCAAAGAGACACCCCAAAATTATTATTAAAAATAAATCATGAATTTCTAATAAAAACATTAGCTCCCTAGTTACTAAAAAGGACATAATTCCAGGTATTGCAGAAATGAAAGCTTTCTGTGATATGGCTGAGAAATATTGGTTGAAACACTGACCTGTTTTATTGCCTGTCCATGAGGACAGTTATTGCCCAGGACAGTTAGGATGTGAACAGACTGTATTAGCTTCAAATACATGTGGTTAGAAGTACAACTGAATCATTCTCTTTTCTCTCAAATTTGTGATTCTGGTGCATTCAAGGTCATACACGCCAATTATTTTTTAAAGCATCACTGATGCATCCAGTCCATCAAGTTAACATTCCCATCTTCACTGAACAATTAAAAATCATAAATAAATTTAATAAAACTACATTTCCTTTTGTGTACCATATTTAAAGTTAAGTAACACAAGATTTATTTCATATATTAGCAGAAATTATGAGCAAGGGCAAAGCCAGAACCTTAATTAGGGAGAATATAAACATAAGATTCTCATATCAGCCACGACTCAGCATAGCTTAATTACACTCCTTTTTTATGTTTTCATCAGGCATTAATAAAATCTCTGTCATAGCACAAATACATATATGGCCCTGAAAATTAAGGCATCTTCAGATAACCAAGAATGTAAAAGATATTGAAAAAGAAACAAGAAGATAAGCTGCTTCAGGTTTTACTGTTCTTTCTTTTAGTTTACCAGCAGACATGAGAGAAATGCTCTAACTGGCTGTGTGAGGGTAGGAAGGCTCTGCAGAGGGATCTGGATGCATGAGCTGAGGTCAATGGTATGAGATTCAACAAGTCCAAGTGCTGGGTCCTTCCCTTGAGACACAACAACTCCAGGCAGTACCACAGGCTGGGGGCAGAGTGTCTGGGAAGCTGCCCAGAGGAAAAGGCCCTGGGGATGCTGGTCAACAGCAGCTGAACATGAGCCAGCTGTGCCCAGGTGGCCAGGAAGGCCAACGACACCTGGCCGGTGTCAGTAATAGTGTGGCAGCAGGACCAGGGCAGGGATCGTCCCCCTGTGCTGGGCACTGGTGAGGCCACAGCTCGAATCCTGTGTCCAGTTCTGGGCTCCTCATTACAAGACATTGAGGAGCTGGAGCGTGTCCAGAGAAGGGAACAGAGCTGGGGAAGGGTCTGGAGCACAAGTGTGATGAGGAGCAGCTGAGGGAGCTGGGGGGGCTCAGCCTGGAGAAAAGGAGGCTCAGGGGGGACCTTATCACTCTCTACAACTCCCTGACAGGAGGGTGCAGCCAGGTGGGGTCAGTCTCTTCTCTCAGGACAAGAGAAAATGGCCTCAAGTTGCACCAGGTGAGGTTTAGATTGGATATTAGGAAAAATTTATTCACCAAAAGGATTGACAAGCATTGGAACAGCCTGCCCAGGGCAGTGTTGGAGTCATCATGCCTGGAAGTATTTTAAAGGCATGTAGATGTGGCACTTAGGGACATGGTTTAGCGGTGGACTTGGCAGTGCTGGGTTAATGGTTGGACTTGATCTTAAGGGTCTTTTCCAACCTAAAGGATTTTATGATCCAATGATCTGGAAAAACAGTTTCAGTGTCCATCCAGATTCACAAATTGGTATGGGCATTTTTTCAGGAGCACTGTGAGGCATTTTTTTATTAACAATACCAAAGAACGTGGCAATCCTCCCATACCTGGTAAGTATAAAATATTATTAATATATTTTATATTTTTGGGCATAACAAGAGGACATGGGTAGATTGTGAATGAGGAACTGTGAATGTTAGCTTGTTTCTGCCAGCTCACCAACTAATTGGGAACTGGAAAGATTTATGTACTAGTGCTTCAGGATTCCTATTACTAAAGTAGAAAAAAGACATTAACTTCTTGAAAATGTTTGAAGACTCACTACTTGGGAATTGATATATTCTCCTACAACACTTTCATAATACAAATGGAAGTTATACCTTGCTAAAGAAATATGCAGACTTTGGTCACAATTTCATCTGCATAGCAACCAGCCGTATTTTTGTTCTGAAAATGTAACATTCTTGTTAATTTTTTCAAAGCCAGGTTAAAATACTCTACACAGAGTTCCTAATGTACAAGGCAGCTGGCTGGCTTGAAACAGACCACATTTTTTCTGTATAACAATTGCTAATAATGAATAATCCTCTCCTTTGCTTCCCGCAGCTCCTCTTTCTAGGGGGTTTGTTTTGCTGAAGGCTGGTGGTGAGAAGGAGGTGGAGCACTCACGGTGTGGAATAATAAAGGCAACATGCAGCAAATTTCTGACTAATTAAGTGATATCTCCACAGGAACACTGGCTATACAAGAGGAATACTTGAACAGTAGAGTAAACAAGATACATTCGCCTTCAAATTCACTATAAAAATTCCTCTTTATTACCACTTAGTTGCCAGACATAATTTCACCTGCTCATGTTCTATGTGAAACTATCATTTCTAAGACTATGTAAAGGGTGACTTAAATTGGCCATAAAAAGCAGAAAGAAAAGCTGGTTTGGCTGTATAAGGAAGCATGTTTTCTGCTCATGTAAAACCATTCACAGCAATAATATTAACACCTACAAGTCTCTCAGATAATGTGACCCCTCCAAGAATTATAAGTAAGCTTAGACTTGGATGACCAATTCTGGAAATGAGACCCTACCTCCGTGTCTCTTATTCATACTATGGCACTTCCTGGGATCATCAGTGAAGTAGTGACTACATCAGGGTTCAGGAAAAGTTTGTGCATCCTTGTGTTCAGTAAGGAGACACATCCTACTTGCTGAAGGCTTCATTTTGTAATGACCTTGATGCTGAATTGGATTTAAGCAGAAAATCTGGAAGTGAAAGACTACCTGAGCAAACTGCTTTCCCCTTATCCTATTTTGCTATTAGAAATAAATTTTACCACAAATAGTACAGCCAAGCTTGGGAGCAACTCTACTTCAAAAAAAAGCTGTGATTCACCCAATGCATCCTTCTCTAACAGTTATTATCAGAGCAATTGATTTCTGTATTACTCCATGCATATTCAATGATAATGACAAAAAGGAATGTGAATTTAGATGTCATCTTTTATTCTGGAAGCGCTGCAAGAACTTCCTATTTAAATATGTATGCACACAATGAGGCCAATGTAGGACTTCTCACAGAAACAGATGCCTTTTGCTGTTATTTGTTACAGTAGCATCCATTCACAATTTTACACAGGCTTCCATAAAGCCTTTTTGTGTTTGAGATCTCAATGTTTAATATTAAAGTGCTCCACAGCTCTGTACTGGTATCAGAGACCCTAGAGATTATACAAAATAGGGAACAGTACTACAGCTCTGTGCTAGCCAGCTAAGCAGCTGGCACCTTTATAAACACATAGTGTAAAGTACCCTGAACTTCAGATTTTTTAAGAGTGAACAGCAAACATAGCCTAGGCTGTACCAAAAAAAAAATTAAAAAAAAATCATGTACATTGTTCTTTGTGTAGCTAGCAACCATATTACTAGCACGACCACCAGTTTACTAGCATCAAATATAGAGAATAAAAACAATAAAATCGCCTGCCCAACAAATTCTGTGGCGTTACCAGCAAATAAAAATAACGTGTATCACCAGCAGATTAAACAAAACACATTAATGGCATCACATTTATATGAATGTCTCCCTGAAGAACAAATCTCACTGCAAGTGTAAAGACTCAAAGATGGAATTTTCACACTAGGATATCACAGGCACAGGACAGTAGATCCAGCAACTGTGTCAGTGAAATACTGCAAAATTAATTTCAGGCTACCAGGTGGAACTGCTGCATACCAAAGTTGAGTCTGTTCCATTTTTTTGCTTAAACGTCTCTTGACACAATGAATCTGAATTATGATTTATTCTTCTAACACTTTCCCACACCTTACTAATGAAACACATCCCAAGCCTCATATATGTAATATTAACAAAACACTAAAACATTTGGACCTGTAAAGTGGGAAGCAGTCTGGATCAATGCAAGTGCATGAGCATTTTCAGATGCCACTTGAAAGTATTAACAACTCGCAGTCGTTTGCTGACGATATGTCGATTCCTTCTCCACTGAAAATTACTGGCCATAAATCAGGCAAACATTTACAGGAATCTGCAAATGAAACAGCTAAATCCGTGATGACAGGGAGCCTCATAAAAGCAGCCCATTTATTCCCTCTGAGCACTCATCCCCACCAGAGGGATCAATAGCAAACCTCATACAATATACTTCTAAATGTCATGCTGCAAATCCTCTTTGCATTTATGCAGACAGAAAAGACCCTCCTCCAGTTTTAGAAGCTGAAATCAAGTAAAAAGCATATTAAATGTCTAAAAAACAATAATTCTAAGAAAGAACCTTTTATTCTTAGGCCTGAGATTTTAATACCTATTCTTCTAAACCATAAGGATCATAATACTCAGAAAGATAAAGATTCCAACTAGAATAGAAAAAAAAAAAAAGAGAATGACAAGGAATTAAGGAAATGTATCCATTTATGGTCTGGCACTTTAAAAAACCCAGCAGACAGGGAAGTGATACCAAATTGAAGACTGACAGTCTCAGTTTCCCTGACTTCCGAAAACTGAGGAAGAGAGTATTAAGAACCAACCAAACAAGTTGTTAATACAGAGTCCGAGAGCGGCAGCTCTTTAACCCATTAAAACACTCTATCAGACACTTGAAACTCCATGGCAGAGTTGAGCAAAATGCTACTCTTGGAAAAGCAGGGATGAATGACCAAAGTGTAATCAATACCTATGTCAAATACATGTAAATTGAGAGCAAAAATACCCTTCCATAAATTCTGATTGCTACATTTTTACTACTTCATCTCATTCTTTTTAAATTTATTTTTTAATCTGGGGATTGCGTGGAACCAAGCCTATTGAACATGACTCCAGTAGAAGAGAACAAGGACCTAAATTCTTCCCTGGCATAAGATCCTAGTCAGAAGCACTGGATCAGGTCACTACACTTGGGAAGTACAAAAAGAGCAAGGGTCACTGGCTGAAAACGTATTCATATTAACTTGCAGCTAATTAGAAAAACTAAGTCATTTTATCTGACACATGACTCAAGATCATACAGCTAGGCTAAAAATTTAAAAGCCTAATAAAATGCCTTCTGGGATGAATACTTACTTTATGATTGGTTAAAATAAATCTGCTCTATTTCCTATTAAAAAGGTGAGCCTTTCTGTGTAGTTATATCTATCTAATGAGCAGTTAAACCCATTCTTTCAATAATAAAATAGTCTCAAAAATCTGAAATATTCCTCATGCAAAGAGAAAAATGTATCCTGAAGGACAGAGATCAGATATAACTCAGCAGGGCCTCTATACTGCTTCACGAAGACCAAACTGTTTCTGAGGAAAAGTATGTTTTTTTCTGGGGCAAACAAAGCCGTGCTGTTCTTAGGAAATGCTTCCAGGTATCACCATACATCTTTTAATTTTTGTCACCCTGGCATGTCTGTACACAAACTCATCTTCCAAGAGTGTGCACCCCTCTTCTGTGTTGACAAATGTAATGCATTAAAAGGAAAAAAGAAGCTTCACACAAGCAGTTGGAAACAAGTGTAGAGTACAAATTTAATCCCCCTAATCCCTTGTCAATTACAAGGAATGTCCTAGAGTAAAGTTGTATCAACAGTGCAGTTTTCAAACCCTTAGAAAAATAAATGAAGCCATCCTTTCCCTCTTTCCACTTGGATCATATTCACTGTAGCTCCCTTAAAGGATTAGGAACAATGTCTGCAATAAACATGGGCATCAATTTTTAAATCTGCTCTGAAAACGGCAACATTTCACAAGCTGTGAAAATGCTCTGGTTTAGGGCATGGCCTGAGAGGCAATAGGCCAGCAGGATAGCACTGGGATTAGCCCTAATTACCTCATGTTTCACCTTAATTAACTACTGATACAGAAGGTAAACTCTGCAGGATCTGTGGTGAGACCTTAGGCCAGTAGGCAAGATATCTAAGCCGTCATTGTTTACACATGATAATCTCTCTTTTGAATTTGCTTTAATTGCTCAAAAAGATTAGCTGAAGGATATGCATTATGTATTGATTAGCAATGCTAACTAGATCCTATATAATTTTCATGTGTGCTCCACAAATTCTATCTAGCAGTTTTAGAGGCACATTCTTTATCAGCCGGTTGTCAAAGGATCAACATTTAACTTTGGTTATGACAATATCAATCATGAAGAAGAAGAAGAAGAAGAAGAAGAAGAAGAAGGAGAAAAGCTCCAGCCTTTGGTAACATGAATGGAGGGAGAAAAACAGAAAAAAAAGCATCCTTGCTCTGTTCTAGAGATACCACTGTGCTCGTCCATTGTGAGAGGTAATTCCCTCCCACATGCATCCCTGCTCAGAGCACAGGCAAATGGGGAGCAGGGGGGGAGCAGCAATAAAGCAGACAGAATATAACATCTATTTTAAAAATAATCACAAAATTGCCTTGTTACCCCATACACTCTTCATTACTCAAACTGCTTTCTTTTTCTGTTCTATCAGTTTTCATCTGCTCTTGGCAAGCCTTGAAGATTACTGGGCAGTCAGATTTTGTACAAATCTGAGCACAAAGTGATTACAGAATCTGCATAAAATTTAACACCCAAAGCAAGGGAAAAAAGTTCTCTGCCATGTCCTATTGCTCTGTCTGCTGGCAGAGACACCAATTAAAAATAAGCCTTTTCAGTTCTGTGCCTTTTTAAAAAAAGCAAAGCAAAACATGGCTTTGGAAAGCTCCTCTGACTTGGAACACATTTGAAAAATTAGGAATATATATCCTTAGGAAGGCAACCTTGATTTAATGTAACACATAAACCGATCTAAACAAAACTTGGCAAGAAATTATAGAGCAGTATAAAGGATTAGGAAATATTTATGTCAAAACTCTGGAATTTTAAATCAAACGCATCCACTGAGGTCTTAATTCATCTTTAAAGTTCAAGACCTGAGATTTTATCTATATTGCAAGTGTCAATTAAATTTATGAAATGAAGTTGTTAATGCAAGAGTTTTACTGTAATCTTAAGGACAAAGGGCATATCATAAAAAATCAAGTTTCTGTGGAACTACTTTTGTCATGGCCTTTCTTCTACAAAACATTTTGCAATATTTGCATGCTTAACTAACATCCAGGATTGCCCTAGCTTCGTAAGAGACATCCCAGAGAGTTTTCCTAATTCCTTAACGTACTGTTTTATTTGCTGCTTCATTTAAGGCTTACAGTGGCAAGGAAATGCACACTGTCTGTTTGAAAATGCTCACAGACCACTTGCTGCTCATTGGAGGTGGCTGAAGGACTAGAGAACTTTCCCTGGGATCTCACTTCCTTTGCACGGATGAAAAGCTGCCACTGAGGTCAGGACAGTGTAATTTCACTGGTGACTGGTGCCTATTCCAGATCACTGCTTCAGTTCACTTCAGATGTCATCTTGTGCTCTGAGCAAAAATTTGTAACTGCTTACCTGACAGATAACATTTTGGAAAACTTTCAATTAAAAAAAATTGGACAAATAATAGAAGTTTGTCAAAGGCTGTTTGACAAACCCCTTCACTTCTGCAAAAGGCGAATATTGAGATAAAGGCTGCAAACCATTGCTTTTACTTGTTTGTTTTAAAAATATACTTAAGTTGTAATTGATCTGAGGGACTTTCTGGACTTGAGGCACATTTCTGTTTGCTGGTCAGAGGCAACGGTGGAAGGCAAAAAAAGTTGAATCTATTCATACAAAGTGTCCTACTTTAATTGATTTGTAATCAAACCATAAAGAAGTCTGAGTCTTAAAAAAACTTTGTGTTGTGAGGCATGAAAATAAAGTCCTCTAGTTTCATTGTAAATGAACACAGTGGAAGATTTTGCTTTCCCCAACCTCAAGAAGATTTCAATCTATATGTTAAAAGTACCATACATATCTCTCTAAAATACCACATTTTTCCTCTGTGATGTTTTGTTTGCTCATGTGTCAAAAAATGTAACAATTTTTCAGATTCTGTAAATCTGAATGCAGGTATCCTATTTTGTATAAAAGGGCAGACAGAAGGGCTGTAGTTTATGCATATATATTTATGCACAGCCTAATCAGGCCTTTGTGATGGTCTGCTCTCTGAATATTTATTAGTCAACTAATTACTGGGCTTAATTATAATCTACTTCTAACACATTGAAAACTTGTTTGAAAATGCTGAAACAAAGTTTTACCAGCAAGTAGGGAAAAGTAAGCACATTTTCAAATAAAACAACCATTTTTTTTTTTTTTTTTTAAATAGATCTTGACAGTGAATTGATTACTTACATACCTATAAGGTGAAGCGTTGCCTTCATTGGGTTTGGAGAAGCCAGGCTTTCTTCCAGCGACCTATATAGCTGGGTTATTTATCTTCTTAGAGAATATTTGGCCTGCAGTTATCTGATATCAAGCTGTGATCTCATCAGCTCTAACACACTCAGCAGGGAGGGGCTAAGAAAATACTTCAATGTGAAATCTCTCAAAGCACCCTGAGGGCACCACAGCTATGGAAGGCAGAGTTTTAGCTGTTGAATATTTTCCTTTGGCAGCATTACTGACCCAGTGTCCCACAATGATGCCCATATGCCACTGGAGGGTCATTTGTACAAATGAAAGACAAACTAATGAACTCACTATGTGGATTTGGAGAAATTAAGTATTTCCTAAATTGAACATCCTGGCATCTTTTGTGTTCTTGCAGAGATTTGAGGTAACTGCTTTGGCAGAAACCTCTTTTCAGTTGTAATCTTTTCTAAGACAAGCAGACCTGTGTATTTTGTGGGTCAACTACTATTTGTCAAATGTGATAGTTGTAAGAAAATAAAATGCTTGATAATTCAGGGTATGCATATTTCAACACAAAGGGCACATCTTAGAAATTCAACTGTATTTTCTGATAAACCACTGAGGTTTGTTTTATCGTTATTTTCCTTCTCTTGTCCCATGCACTGCTTTGCTGTTTAAGTGAAAATACTTTAACAAAGGGGAAGAAAAAAACCAAAATAAACCCCTCAGTTGCTTAAATTGCTTTCTTTCCTAAAAACTTCCTGGCGGACTGTTCTATGAAAAGCTGACTGATAAACTGCCTACCTAGGTTTCTCAGTCACCTGGAAACAAGTGGAACATTTGTAAAATATCTACCAGTCCTCAATGGAACATTTTTAATGAATCCAGGATCTTGACATAGCACAATGACATTTGGAAAGGATCAGCTCAGAGTTAAAAAACAAAATAAGGAAATTCACAAAGGGAAAAAAAAAAGATTTTCATTAACCAAAGGATAGAAATTCACCTTTAAGAATGAAACTTGGAATAACTTTGGCACAGTGAATTAGATTCTCTGCACTGTACAGTCAGTGACACAGATATGTAAATGAATAGATCTGGAGAAATTAACACCTGACTTTTACCAGGATACACGTGAAGAAACGGCCAGAACCAAAACACCAAATTGCACTAGCAAATTGAATCAAGCCATTTAAAACCTAAATGCCTTTTATAAGCCTCTAGTGAATTCAAATGAAGGTTTTATGGTCTCTTTTACTCCTACTGAAGTTCAATGGCAAAACCCTACACAGAACCTTTATTTGTGTCTTTCAGCTTTTGGTCTTCTGGTCTCACTTTGAGCGATGGCATTTTACTATTTAATGACAGAAAATTAGAAGAAAATAAACAAAAGTGTAAGACAGTAAAACAGAGATTTCCCTCCAGATGCTATACTGGATTTTTTTTTTTTCTAAAATGAACTATTTTTGCACAAATAGTGTGTTCTGAAAAACCTGGATGAAAATAACATTGGCAAAATGGGACAGATAGTGTGCATTTAGTCACCTTGTCTTCAATCTTTACAAAAGTTCTTTGCCAGTAACTTGGCTAGTAAGGAATGAATAATTTGTATCTCTGTTCAAAACACGTGACTTTTCTCTGCACATTTAGGCTTGTTCCTCCATCAGATTGTGTTTACACAGCACACTACTGGAAATACAGTTTCTCTGTGCCAGTGAGTGGTCCAAGGCATTCAAGCATGGATTTTTCACCACCTCATTGGCCGTAGGCATGCCCACAGGGCTTCTCTCTCCTAGAGCAGGAGCTAGAGAAGGAGTGTAAGTAGGTCCAAGGAAATACTTAGATGGTAAGAGAATACTAATTAGAGAGGCATATAACTAAACTGAATTATTTCAGTTCTTCCTTCTTTACATTAAATCAGGTTTAAGAAATTCAGAACTTGTATTTCCCTTTCTGTAGATAGGAGTTGCAATATTTAAGTATCCGTCATTTACAAAACAACTTCATGTCTATTGAAATGTTGTTTTCCTGGCTGTTAACTGATGCAAAACCTGCAGTGCTGAGATTATAAACCATTTGAAAAGGGTATGCAAAAGCAGATTTTTGGAAAATGGACAGAATTTGCAGCAGGCAATATCCAGCCAATAAAATGGAGATGTATGGCTTCAAATTGGTTTCTGGAGTAAGAATCCCCTGACATTACTGACAGGGTAATACTACTATCACTATGTATGTCCAAATGGATGAAGCAAGAGGAATAGAAATCTAAGGTCTGCTGATCAATTTCAAACTGCAAAACTTTATAAAAACTAAACCCACACATCCTAAAGACCAAAGCAGGATTTCTTTTATGTTGGTAAACAGAAGGGCTTGCTTACTGATCACTCCAACTTGGTGTTTAGGTTAAGAATTAATAAATACAACCACTTTGCTTCTACTTCTATTGCTAGAAATACTTTGTAAAAAATCTTTCTAGTACCTGAATTATCACACAAGTAATTTTAACTGCCTCTCCTTTAAAAACTTTTCTTATTCAACAAGGAGATCCTTATATTTTTTCTAATTTCTGTAACAGTAAATTAAAAGAAAAACCACAGAAATCACAGATTCTTTGAAAATTTGGTTTGGTCACTTAGGATAGAAGAAACAATACAAACAGTGAGTGTTTCCTAGAAATGTAAGGAAAAAAAAAATTCCGTTTTAATAGTGAATAATATACTGCAGGAGAAATAATCTAAATTACGTAGGCATAAGGGACTGAAAAAACATCTAAACCACATTAATGCTCACAAAGTTAGATATGCATTTGAAGAAATGTCAACAGAAAGCCTATCACCCGTTTTGTTACATTTAGATGTGTCAAGAGGCAAATCCAGAATGGTTATAAATCCTCTTAGTACTGATGTGCTGGGGAACCACTAACAAACTTAGATTATTTTCTTTACAATTTTTAGAAAAAAACCTCATACTGTTAAACTTGATAAACTCGATAAATAAGATGCCAAATATTCTTTGGGACCTGCAAAATAATTATTAAAAGATTTTTTAAATCCTGGTTTAGTATCTGCAAATACAAATAAAATTCTAAATATATGTTATCAATGCTCAACTGTTATTATAAAACATTTTCAAATAGTAATTACATTTGTTATAACATAACCAAGGGCAACAGAAGATAAAAAAAGAAAACAAAAGAAAAAAAGGAAAGAAATAAAGAAGTCTTAAGAAGAAGAAGGAATTCCTGACAGGAAGACACATTAGACCAGTCTCTCAAGGGATGCAGTAGAAAGTCAGGCCCTGAAACTTTTAAGAGCAGAATGGACAAATCACTAGAAAATATACAATAGGGAACAATCCTTCACAGGTAATGAGATAGGGAGCAAACCGACAGAGGTTTTCTAGTTCTGCCCTTACTTCCTAGCATTGATTCCATACCACTTAGTGTTGTCCCCAGAAACTGATCTAAATCATTGCTTAGTTAGGAATGCTGGAGAGGGGGTGGGGAGAGATATCAAAAAGATTACAGTCCTGTAGAAGTGCTTATCTACACAGGGATTAGCTGGGGTTTGCGTCCGCTGCAGGATTTTACTTGCACATCTCTCCACAGAGACAACATTTTTATCTTTGGTCAATAATCTCTTTCTAAAGATCAATACAGGTCAGATGCCCACGTGTTTATGAGAGCTATCAGTTTCTGGTGCAAATACTCGGGAGCTATTGCTGACTCACGGGAGAGACACCGGGTGGGCTCAGCCACGGAATAGTCACCCAGGCTGTCCCAGGGCCTCCCAATGCAGCATCCCACAGACAAACCAAGGCTGGAAGGACACAGCTAAGGCTGAGAGGAGTTTAGATTAAAAACACATTAAACTGACAGAAAACAAGTCCATGTTCTTTTTTGGCAGCTCTGATATAGACAGTCCTATAAAGCCTTAGTAGGTGGCAAGACAAAGACTTCATGCTATGTAGAAATGTAACTCCAGAGTCCAGAATTGCCTCAAGAGAGTATTGACAGACTCTGCCAGTAATTAGCTAAGAAACACATGTGAATGGAACAAATTTGAAGCCCAGAAAACAGAGAACAGATGTTTGAAAACGGCAGCAGGAAACTTGCTTGCTGTAGTTTAAAATGCTGTCTTCATCTGCTCTTTGCAAAGAAACTCAGGTTTTCTTTGGTAACAGAATCTAATCAAAGTAAATTCAGACTTCCCTCAGCTCAAATAGTCTCTGCTGCAGTACAGACTTTTCAAAACTGCTCTTAAAGTTCATTCAGAAGCTTCTTATCATTAACAAGGACAAAAACTACTAAAAACTAGTGAGAACTTACTGCATCTACAGGTGAACTGCATTATCATCTCATTTGCTTTTGGGACAGATGCCAGGATAATCATAACATAACTTAAGGCCAGAATCATTTACAGAATGTTTCCATAGATATTTTCACTTGGGAGTTAGACAATTCTTTTTTCTGCATAATTAAACTCTATATTTCCTCTTTCAAGATGTTTAATAAAATTAGCCTGCAGAAAATATACACAAATACTTTCTTCTTAGCTATGACTATGTGTATCAACTCAGAAATGACCAAGTTCAAATTTTTGTATCTCTGAGCAGAATATATGCAATTAACATCCATGTTATGAAAAAAAATTATAACACATAAAAAACATGGGCCCTCTCTCAAACTCTATACCAATAACACTGAGTTATGATTTTTCCTGTTTACAATTTCCAGACTACATTTAGGTGAATGTGATTGACACATCAGGCCTGTTTCTTGTTTTCATCTCTTTAAAGCCTGATGGTTGAGATCTGCCAACATTATGTTGAACTAATTACCACTTACAAAAAAGAAAAGAAAATCCTCATCCTTTATCTCCCACGGCATTGCAACATGGCTTTGACCAGAAAAGCACTTCCATGTTCCTTGTTTACCTCACAATGTGAAATGAAGTTGGCAAGATGAAGACAAATGGCACAATAGTCTACTGCTGATTGGCTAAAGTATTTTGTATATGTTGGAAAATTCAGGACATCCATCCTAATAGGCAGTGGACAGAACACTTTAGCAAGTGTGACTGTGCAAGACAGCAGTCTATCCCTCATGGGGTCAGAGGGTGAGGTCAAGAGGACAGGATGGCCCTGTTATTATCTGACATATGGGTTGTCTCCTATACACTCTGTCTGTACGACACATGGCATGTGGTGAGCTCTGAGAGAGATATCAAAACCTGGAGCTCAACACGCTGAGTGAGTTGAACAAGTGAGCAAAGAGTTACTTAGAGCATAATTAAGTGCCTGTGTGGTAAAGTAATTGATGTGAACACAGTAATGGGGAGAGAATTAGTAACACCAGAATCAAGGTTCGATACCAAGAGAGAGGGTGGACAACTGACAATAGAAGTAAAAAAAAAAAATTAAGAATTAAAGTCTGCCTTAATTAAAAGTACATTAAAATCAGACTACAGAGAGATAGACCTGAATAATTTTGGTAACCTTTGGAATTTCTAAATGACATTATCATTAAATTCTTTTCCATTGCTCTACAATTAAAAAAAAATGCTGGCCTAAAACTGAAAGCACTAATTCCCACTTGTTGGCCCTAAGCTCCCCAGTTATGCACATCTGACAAAAGGTACTGTGGCGTCACAAGTGTTTAAGGTAGGTGGTATCATTTTAGAAGCCACTCACGTGGGAACTTAACTACACAGCAGTGAGGAAAAATATGTAACTACCTACAAACACACAGAACTGAAAAACATACATCCAGGGACAAAACAGGTTTTGTCAGTTTATGCAAAAGATTCCCTATATTAATCAACTAATTGCGTCAAAAATAGGATGCTTAGGCTTTTTCCACTGCCATTCTCATGACCAAGAATGAGCTACAGTTACTGAGGTGGAAAATCAGTTTTGAGAAATATTACCAAAATATTTCTGAACATTCTGGTTATAAGAGTTAGGTTAGAAAATCCCCTTTACTAACCAGCACTTCACTGTCAATGTGAGAATCCTAAAATCTTGTAACTCCTGCCAAAATCACAGAATTTGTTTCAACATTATGTATAAAAGCTTCATACATAACACTGATAATAACTAAGAAAACATTATCTTTTCTATGCCTTTGAGTTCACATTTTCAAGCCTTTCTTCACAGCTTTGGGTGTTTGGATTTTTGTTTGTTTCTTTGCTTTTAAAGACTTAGCATTAAAAAATAAAAGGAGATCAAATGGCTTTAAAGGCAGTAAATTCAATACTCTACTACTTGCCCTAATAGACAAACATTAAGCTACAGTTTCTTTGTGCCAGCTAATAAAGAGGAAAGAAAGATATTTACATAAAGGCAAGACTGTCATGAATACGTTTTCTTCAAAGACCTGAGCAAGTAATCAAAAAAAAATCACCCGTTTCTTCACAGTAGCAATAATTTTTGGAGTGTTTCTGCAATGTTAGTAAATTGATTGGGCTAACTTGCTACCAAGCTATTTGTTGCATGCAAAATGAAAGGAGAAGTGTAAGAGATCTGCAGGGGCAAAAAAAGCTCATTTGAAAACTTGGCCAAAACTTTGCTGGACCACAACTGGAATTGCCCTGATTTTGCTCTCAACAGATTGTTCCTGCATGTGGAAGCTACTTTGGCTTCTCCATTTCTAAAACTGCTGAAGAGCTTCTTCATCTTTGCCTGATCTTATTTCTAATGTTTCACAGAGCAGACACAGCTTCATACATCCTTCCTGTATTTAAAGTGAACAGCATTGTACTTAATTAATGAAACAGAAATATTCATTTTTCCTGCCATGATATGCCACCTCTATTATAAAAATCCCGCTACCTCGCTTTCAAACACATGAAATATATAATTAGCAAACTAAAAATCCTAACACTTTATGGAGCAACATACATTTTCAGTTCAAAGTCTATTCAAAGTGCTTACCATACAAAGTTGGCATACAAAGTACCATTGTAGTTATTTCCCACAAAAAAAGGTCTCTAAGTGCAAAAAAAAAAAAAAAAAAAATTGATGACAGGAGCCCTATAGCGAATTTTCCCTTACTGGTGACATAGGCTAAGGGTGGAGCTGTCACAGTCTGATTTTTTTATTGTAGGACCTGGAGAAGGATGTCTGTTCCTCCAACACTCCTGTCTCTGACAACCCATCACATGGAGCCAGCTCCCCGGGGCCACGGCAGCATCTGGCTCTCCAGCTCTCTGGTGGCAGCTGCAATCATTTTAGGATAATCTCCTAAAGGCGGCATCTTTATTCAGCTACAGATGTCTTCATTTTACATCCTGTTGGATTCCTCAGGCCTAACACTGCCTCTGTATTCTGGTTTCACCCCTTTGGGTTGGTTTCTCAGTCACTGCCTTACTTGAAAGGTACTGACAAGCATACAAAGATGTGCTGGGGAAGTAGTTTTTCTTTTTTTTTTTTTACAGACATTCATCTGTTGGTTTCCAGTTTCTTTTCAAAGATACAAATGAAACCTTGAAAAATAATCTAAAGAGCCACTGCTTAAGTGGACTTCCAAATAAAAAGCAGTAGCAGAAATTTTCTATTTTGTAAAGAGTGCTCTCTCTTGTTTGTTTCTTACTTGCCACAATGATTTAATTGGTTTCTCTGGCTTCTCTCCTGATACAGTTATTACTTTGTTCTGCACAGAGTCAGACAGATTATTTATGAGGGACTCCAGTGGCAGGAAAGGAGAATATTTCATATTTCATGTAGTTATACATGGCTTGACATTAATAATTTTTTCCAAAGTTACTTATTTCTGATTTTTTCCACTCGCACTGCTGTAGATTCAGTCTTGTTTTGCATATTTAGAGGTGATTGGGGAGGAAATCACAGATCAAAACTAGCTTTCCCAGGGACACAAATGCAATAATCTCATAAATCAGAACACAGTGATACCTGCATGAAGGCCCGCTGTAGCATAAAAAAAAACTGAAAAGGCTTTTTAGATCATCAATATCGTAAAAGAAAACAGATATTTTCTGTTTCAAACTGGCTGCCTTACAATGAATTATCCTATTGAAAAACACCAAAATTACTGTATTTAGCAAAGGAAAGATGGAAAAGTAACAGGCATTTTGTCTTGTCTAAGAAACAGCATTATAGCTGAAAGGTTTTTTTTTTCTTTTGTGTTAGATATCAGATAACAAGGATCTATTGCAGGTACATACTGTGGATTATTTTGCTGATGGTTTCCTTACCATAAAACTGCTTTTTATTCCACCTTGTTCTCTGATAGCTTAATGATACACCCTTCATAAGCACTCCTCCCTTCTTTGTTGGAAACAAACAGTCAAAAAACAATCAATTTTCTTCCAGTCAATGTATATTTCAATTTCATTAAATTGATTTCACTGTGCAAAAGGAAATTTTGGGCTTAATTTAAAAGCCCACATTCAGTGACATTCAGCAACTAATGCTATTTGTTATTAAAAACAAACATGAGATCTACAAGCATTCTAATTTGTTTTGAAAAGGACATCTCATGTTATTTGGTTGCTGCCTTTGTGGTAAGCAGAGATATCTTCTGAAGATCTTTGTTGCTTTTTATTATTATTACTATTATTGTTATTGTTATTATTATTATTAACAACAACCAGGACTTCCATCCGTCACCCTTCCTTAACTGACATTTTTACCCCGTTATTATCCCTAATATATTCCACTGAGGGTTTTCTCTCTCTGCAAGGAGGGGGAGGAGATCAGCCAAAGGCATACCCCCAACAACTACTGCCTTCTAAGCCTGCTCACTAGTCAGAAGTGGGTCAAATGGTCCTCACATGAAAGCATCTAACAAGGTCCCAGAGGAGGCTTCCCTTTAGTGGCAGCAGTGAAAAACACTATTTCTCTTCAGAGAAGATGGATACCGTCTTCCAGTGCACAACGGAGGGACTGATACTTGCCACTTTGAACTTCCTATATTCAAGGATGATTTCTGAAATGCTTATATCATTTTGGGAATTAAGTACCCAAGATCAGGGACTCTGAGGAGCTGAAAAGGATCTGTTCAAGGGCTAAAAATATTGAAATGAACGGAGTAAAGCTTGTAAGCTTGGTACTGATTTCCAGAATACCACTGAGGTATTATATTTTTTATAT
>WBMZ01013549.1:0-13948 GCA_013400975.1 Atrichornis clamosus | reverse complement strand
CCCTTCCCAAGGGTTTTCCATGCCCCTGACCTCTTGCTCTTGGTGGTCTGTTCGAAGCCATGGACGACGACGTAGTTGGCAAAGGTGACAAAATACCTGGAAAAAAAAGACAGGGACACACGGGATAACCTGGAGAGGGACATCAGTGATGAATGTGGAGATCCCAAGTCTTTGGGAGCTTCCATCATTCCCACAAAGTCTCCTACGGAAGTGGAAAATGTACCAGCCCAGAGGGATCATGGATAGGGCGATGTGGTTGGGATCAGCCAAAGGTTGGACTCAATCCCGGAGATCTTTTCTAATCTGAATTCCAGGATTTTGTGACAGACTTGGATAAGGCCAAAGCGCTGCCAAGGACGGGATCCATTTCCACGGGATCCGTTTCCGCAGGATTATATGGAATGAAACTCCTGCCTGCAGCATCGGGGTGCGTCCATTCCTAGCGGATGATGGACTCTTCCCCATGCCATTCCCTCCAGCAGGATTGGGATTCTTGGAGATAAATGGGATGTCAAATACGGAGGAGTTGGAATACTCTGTGGTTTGTGTATTTGGACTCTATTTTTATATAATTTTATTTTCCGGGACTAATTTACTCTTTTGACAACCCAGAAACAAACTTTTTTTCCCCAAGATCTGCGCTTTCCTGTACTAAAAATTCCCACATGGATAATTTCCTGTCCCCTGAGCCAGCAGAAGATTCCCAATCCCTGGCACGGGCTTGGAATGAGACGATCCTGGAGGTCCCTTCCAAATGATTCCAATTCTATTTAAAACCTGCCAGGATTTTTTCGGTTTTTTTTTCCAATTGGATTTTTTTGCAGGTTTAATTTTAAAAAACAAATTCCAACCTCTCTCCAAAGGTTCCCAGGAGAATCCCTGCCAACCAGCAGGAGCAAATCCGTGTTCATTAATTCAAATTAAAATTAAGATCGCAATTAAAATCAATATCGCACCTCCCTCCAGTTAGGCTCGACTGGAAAAGAAAAATTCACTTACAACAAAGAGAATTTTGGAAAAAAAGAAGGAAAAAAAAGTTGGATTCTATGATCCAAGGGGTCTTTTCCAGCATAAATAATTCCCGGATAAAGGGGAAAAAAAGCTCATTTGAAAATGTCACATCCAAGGATCCAAAGGAGGCAGGGAAAGATGAAGCCACTGCGCTTTTCCCCTTGGCCCATTCCTCTTTTTATCGCCATTCCCAGCTCCTGGTTGCCTTTTGCACTTGGACTGCTCCGGGAAGTTCAGATCATCCCGGGATTTAGCACAAGCAAAGGGAATTCACACGACGCTCCTGGGAAAGCGAAGCCCCAAAGGCTGAGTTGGGATAATCAGCTTTGGATGGAGGAATTTCTGCAGGTGGAATTTAAAGAAATCCTTCCCTGGGAGGGTGGGGAGGCCCTGGCACAGGTTTTCCAGGGAATTTGTGGCTGCCCCATCCCTGGAATTGTCCAAGGCCAAGTTGGAGCACCCTGGGATAGCGGGAGGTGTCCCTGTCCGTGGCAGGGAGTGGAATGGGATGAGCTTTCAGATCCTTCCACTCCAAACCATTCCAGGATTCCATGAAAAGTGCCAGGCCCCTGTTCCTGATGGTGAATCCAGGTCAGGGTGTCCCTCTCCAAGGTTTCCCATCCCACACTAGAGGGAGATGGAGCCATGTTTTCCCGGCAAATCCCACATTTCCTCCCGGTTAAGCCACGGAGAAAATCCAGCCGAATTCTCCTTAATTCCATCCTTCAGGGACAACACTTCCTGCTGATTTCCAGGCCCCTGAGCAGCAGCTTTCCTTCCTCCTCCACCATTCCAATAAGGATGTGGGATCAGGAATTCCGGGAGTGAGGCAGCAGAGGAGGGAAGGAACCAACTCCATTTTTTTTTTTAACACAACATCCAGGTTTTAATTTCCAAATGCATTTGGAAATAAAATCTTAAGGGCAACTTCTCCTTTGTGGCATCCAAAACCTCAGGACAAGTTTCCATCTTTTCCAGATCCCACTTCCCGGAGTCAATTCCCAAAGGAAAACCCCTGATGCTCCGAACCCCTCACACCAGGACAGAGCTCGTGCAGCGCTTCCTAAAATTATTCTGGATGAGGGAAATCCAAACCAAAGCCCTTCCCTCCTTCCCAGAGGCAGAAAAATCCACAAAAAGCAAGGCTGGAGGCTCGGGAATCCGGGAGCCACATTCCCACCTCCCATCCCTGTGGTGCCAGACTGCCCTGGATGGGAAAAGCCCAGCTGGGAAAGGCTTGGCCACGTTGATGATGAAGAAGGAATGAAGGACTGGAAGTTTGGATGGAATCTCTTTATTCCTGCTGGGACATCTCCTCAATCCTTTTCCTCCGCAGATGGGCAGCAGATTAATGAATTAATGAATTAATGAATTAATGAATTAATGAATTAACGAATTAATGAATTAATGAATTACAGCAGGGGCAGGGTGTTGCTCACATCCCTCCACATCCATCACTTCCTATCACATCCCCCTCCAAAAGCCCAAAAAAGTGGGAAAAACCACTTAAAAATCCACTTTTTCTCCGGACGTTTTCCCTCCTCATCCCTCCATCCTGCTTGTTCCTGATATTCCGTGGACAGACCCAAGCTTGGCTCCCGCAAATGATCCAAACTCGGATTAATTTGATCCTTCCTGTTATTCCAAAGTGTTCCAGCACTCACTGGATGTAGAGGCTCAGGAAAAGATCCCCTTTCCAGACGATGTGAATGTCCTGGATGCAGAAGGGCTCGGAGCTGCTGCATTTTTGCCTCAGGATCCGGGAATTTTCCTCCGTGAGGTTCCAGAGGGCTTGGAATCGATCATTGAGGAGCACAAAGAGCTTGAAGTTCTCCTTTCCCTTCTGGTCGTTCGGCTCTTGGAGGGGAAAAACAGGGAAAAGCACTGTGAGAAAGCCTGGAATCCAAGGAATCTCGGGGAATGCATTGCCTGTATCCGATATTCGGATGAATTTTCCGGTGTAAAGCACGTTTGGATAATGGGAGTGAATCCAGAGGGATGAGCAGAGGGGTGGAGCATCTCTCCTCTGAGGAAAGGCTGGGAGAGCTGGGAATGTTCACCTGGAGAAGGGAAGGATCCAGGGAGAGCTCAGAGCCCCTTCCAGGGCCTAAAGGGGCTCCAGGAGAGCTGGAGAGGGACTGGGACAAGGGATGGAGGGACAGGACACAGGGAATGGCTTCCCACTGCCAGAGGGCAGGGATAGATGGGATATTGGGAAGGAATTCCTGGCTGTGAGGGTGGGGAGGGACCGGGAGGGAATTCCCAGAGCAGCTGCGGCTGCCCCTTGATCCCTGGGAGTGGCCAAGGCCAGCTTGGACACTTGGAGCAGCCTGGGATAGTGGGCGGTGTCCCTGCCCATGGCAGGGCTGGAATGGGATGATCCTTAGGGTCCCTTCCATCCCGAACTCAAACTCGAGCTCCAGAGGGAAGTCTCCTGTCCCAAAGAGCTGTTCCCAGTCTCCCAAAAGGCAGGGAGAGGACAGGGATCCACCCCCAGCCCAATCCCGTCCCACCACTTCAGGCCAGACAGGCTCATGAATATTTCCATGGATTTGTTTTTCCAGTGGAGCTGCTCTGATTTCCTGCCAGCTCCAAACCTGCTCCCACAAGTTTTCCCTCCGAGGCTGGGAATGACCACGGAACGGGAACAGGGAGGGGGATTTGGCTCAGTTTAGGGATCACGTTGGTGTGGGATGGATTTCACATTTCCACGCTGGAAACCCTGGAATGGGAGCGCTGACAGTGCTTCAAATGTGGATTATTCCCTAAAAACCACAGGGATCACAACCCTGGCCTTGAGGGAAAAGCCACGAACATCCTTAAAAACCTCCCTCTTTCGGATGAGCCATCCCTACAAACCATTCGCTCCAAGAAAACACCTCCCAGCAACTCCTCCGAGGGAATTCCAGCTGTAAATCCCTCCGGAGGTGTGCCAGTGACTCCAGGTGGGAATTCCAGCCTCCCCGACTCACCTGCCTGGAGCAGAGGCTTGAGGATGAGGGCATCCATCCGCGCCAGGCTGGCCGAGAAGGATTCCTCCAGCTGGAGCAGGGATGCCGTGGCTTCGGCCGTGGACATTTCCTGGATACAACAGACGAGGGATAAATCAATTCCCTGGCAAAAGGAGCAGCCCCCGGACTCCACCTCCGAAGGCTTTTCCCACCTCAGATCCCGTGATTTTTATCCAGGAACACCTCAGCTCTCCCACACAAACGATCAGCCTTTCCCTGCTCCGGGAAGCACTCACGTGCTATCCCCAAAAAGCACTGGGAAAAGTTGGAAAAGGAAGCAGGAATTCCGCAGCTCAGCTGGGAGCACGGGACACAGCCAAGCCCCTTTTCCCAAATAGCCTCGGGTCACAGATCCCCTTCCAAACCACTGGAAAAGCCCTCAATTCCTTGCGTTGATCCCGTTTAGTGCCAGGGTCGTTCTCCCAGGAGAAAATCCCTGGAGTCCAAGGCAGGAAGAGGCGAAGCAGAGCATCTTTTCCCACCTCTCTTCCCAATTTTTGGGCCGCTCTGCACATCCTGGTGGTAAAAGCTGCTGGCAGAGCCGTGCCAGCCATCCCAAATATCCAGTTTTCCACGGGAGCAGGGCTCTGGCGCTGCTCCTTTCCCAGCAGGATCCAGCCCTGCCGGCTGTGTGCCAAGGGGAGCTTTCCTGAGGTGGAACTGGGCAGCAAAACCCTGGGAGCAAATTCCGGGAGCTTCCTCCTTCCCAGCCTCAGCTCCCGGGGGGAAGTGCAGCAGGGGAAGTGAGCACAGCCAGCTCGTGGAATGTCATCCCCCTCTGGAAAAGCCCAGCTGCTGGAAATACCACGGGTGAAAATCAGCTGACATCCCTGGAGGGGAAAAAGATCCAAAATTCCCAGATTTCTTCAACTTTGTGAGGCGAAACGGAGAAGTCAAGGATATGGAATTATGGAATCGTTTGGCTGGGAAGGGAGCTCAAAATCATCCCATTCCCACCCCCTGCCATGGGCAGGGACACCTCCCACTATCCCAGAGTGCTCCAAGTGTCCAACCCGGCCTTGGACACTTCCAGGGATCCAGGGGCAGCCACAGCTTCTCTGGGAATTCCGTCCCAGCCCCTCCCCACCCTCACAGCCAGGAATTCCTTCCCAATATTTATTCCAAACCTGCTCTCTTTCCCTCTTAAACCATTCCTCCTTTTCCTGTCACTCCCTGTTGCTCTTCCCACATTTATCCCCACCTGGCTGTCACACATTTTCCCACCGGGAAGGGAAGAAGGAGTTGGAACTATCCCGCAAATATTCCCATCTCTGAAGGGGTGGCAGCGCCTCCGGCCCAGGTTCGATGGGATCCACGAGCACCTGGAGCGGGCAGGGCATTGGGAACAGGGAAGCTGCACATGGATGTGTTGGTTTAGGAGAAACCTGCGCGTGGATCGTGCTCCGGAGCTGGATCCCAGGTATTTCCTAAGGGAGTCGGAACCGATCCCCGCCCTTCTCCAGGGAGAGCTGGACTGAAGCTGAAACATCCCAAACCTCCACCCCAACTGCTCCAAATCGGATCCATTAATCCAGGAATTAATCGTGGGAACCTAATCCTCATTTATGCTTCATGGGAGGAAATTCCTCGAGGATCTCAGCATGGAGTGGGAAAAGTCCAGCCTGGAGGGTGACTGAGTTAGGTGGGAATGTTTCCTTTTTAAGCTTCATTCCTGGATGGATTTGTTGCTACAGATGGGTTTGAATTCCCAAAAATCCTCAAACTCAGCTTAGGGAATTCCTTCCCAGGTCATCCCGGAGCTCGGGCTGGGACGGTGCCGCGGAACAAGGGAAGTTTTCCAGCTGGAATAGCTGCTTGGATCCGGAGTTCCCACATTCACGGCCACGTCTTCTCCTTAGGAACCACTGCCTCAAATCCCATTTGTCTGAAAAACGGGAAGCATTAAGGAAAACAAAAAAAAATTCCATCATCTCGTTAGTCTGGGAGTTTTCATCCCTCAAGGGCTGCATCCAGACTTTTTTTTGCGGGAACGCCAATGATTCATCCCAGAGGAAAGCTCTAGGCAGGCGAACAGGTCCTAAAAAACTGGAATCCAAACTCCTCCCGGCCTCTCCCAAGGAAAGCAGGAAAAAGGAAAACAAACCAGGAGCCAGCTCTCATCCCACAGCTAAAACCTGGGCAGTTTTTTTCCCTTTATTCCCAATATTTAATCCCTTTATTTTATGAACACCAGGCTCAAGTTGTTCCTCACAGGTTCTGGAGAGCCCTGGAGCTTGGAGAAGTTTTTTAAGGATAAGGAATTGGTTTAATCTGTAAAATCAGCCTGGGCTGCGACGGGATTTCATTCCCTGCCCCGCACGGAATCACTGGGATTGCAGGAGGAAATCCGGCGGATTTATTTGTATTTTTTTTTTGAGCCTGACTTTTTTGGGGAATACTTTTAGTTTTGGGGAAGGAGGGGAGATAATTCCAGATAATTCCTGAGTTGGAAGGGATCCATCCGCGTCCAACTCCATCGTTTCAGGTGATGGATAGGAGACAGTGTCTCCACCTGGTCCTTCTGTAATTCCACAGGAACGTGGGTTATCCCATGAGAAAAATAAATTAAAAGGTGAAAGGTGCCAAACTCCAGATCTTTCCCAAAATCCTGTCAAAAATCCAGAGGAGCCACCGATTCATCACAATCAAAGGGCTTAATGGAAAAATGGAAAAATTCCTTGGAAATCCGAGGTGGACCTACTGCTGTGGGTGAAGCATCAGCTGATCCCACACTCCTGCCTCGGGAATCCTGGTTCAAGGGGGTTTTATTTCCCAGGAAAATACCTTGGGATGACCCCGTGGATTGGGAACTCCCTGCAGGAGCAACACCCAAACTCCGCCAAAATCCAGAAGCATTCGGAAGCTCTTTTCCGTCCAAAGCTGCTCCAGCTTTCGCAGAGTTTTCCTTTGGGTTTGGTGTTGTTTTGGGGGGATTTTTTCCTGCTTTTTGGCAATCCCGTTCTCACCTTTCCTGGGAAAATCTGTGGGCTCTTCCCAGCCTGACCACGTCAGTCAGGGATCATCTGCCGAAGGGATGAGCAGGACCAGGAGCTTCCCAAACAGCCCTTCCGGCCCCACAAAAACGCCGGAATTGCCACATCCCATCCCATCCCCAAAAATTAAAGGCTCGTCCACCATTTCCAGGCTTTCCCAATCCTTTCTGTTGGAGCCGCGTTGCACGGAGGGGTTGGGTTGGAAGGGATCTTAAGGATCATCCCATTCCATGGGCAGGGACAGCTCCCACTATCCCAGGCTGCTCCAAGACCCGTCCAAGCCGGCCTTGGACACTTCCAGGGACGGGGAAGCCACAGCTTCTCCGGGAAGTCCATTTCCACCCTCACAGCCAGGAATTCCTTCCCAATATCCCACCTATTTGCACTATTCCAGCTCATCCAGGCAGGGAAAGCTGGAATTTTGTCACCCACGGAACAAATCCATCACTGCTCCGCCACGGAGGGCGAAGGAAAGAACTGGGAGCATCCGAGAGCGCACGGAGACCATCAGGATCCAAGAGCTGCAAATCCAGAAGATCCAGAGCCTTGGAAGACAGAGATTCCCACTGGGAAAACAAAGCAGCCACCAGGAAGGAATGGGATCTCCCTGGGAGAACGTTTTCCAAGGAATGAGGATTCTTAAGGAAAGTGTGAGAAAGCCGCCCAGCCCAGGCTGTAATTAGGGAGGAATCATCCTATTCACGGAAAAACAGGAAAAAAACCTTGGGAAGCACTTGCCAGAGAAGTCACCGGATCTCTGGGGCTCCTCATCCCTGGCCTGTCCCGGGAGCACCAATAAGGAAAGGGAAAAAAGGGGGAAAAGCTGACCCAGCCCAAGGGAATGCTGAGGATCCGATAGTTGGGAGCAGCCTGGAACGGCTGGAGGAGGATTCATCCAGGATGGGATCTGTCCAAAGCAGCAAGGAAGGAGCCACAGCAGGTCGTTATTCCCGGTTCCAGGGAATTGCGGGAAAATTGGGCGGAACAGGTAGAAATCCAAGCATTCTTGTGGAATGCTGAGCCTCGCTGCCGGCTTTGAACAGGAACCTTTGGGAATCCGCAGCTCTGAGCAGCTGTTCCACCAGGAAAACATCCGGAAAGCCCCAGGGAATTCACCTGGGACCTCCAGCACTGAGAGAAGAGACGATGGAAAGTTTTCCAAACATGGGCAGGGTTAAAATCCGGGAGATTTAGGGCAGGAATTTAGGGCTAATCCAGGACAGCACGGCCGGGAGCATCCAAAGGGTCCAAGAAAATTCCTGGCTCCTCCTCAGGAAGAGCTGAAGCTGCACAACGGCTTTTCCAGCCCAAGGAGAACATCTTTTCCTCAAATTCTGCTTTTACACGGAAAACCAGGAAGCTCTGGGTGGGAGAGGGAAGTGTTTTTCCTCTTTTTTCCCCGCAGATCCAGAGGATGCAGAAACTTTGGACAAATCCTTAACTGTTCCAGCTGCTTTTCCTTCTGCCCCAAACCCACATTGGAATTTCATGCCTAAGTCTAATGAAGCTTTTAATTGGCTTCAGGAGTCAAAATCCATCTGCTCTTCCTGAAGGCTGAACCCCCCACTCCGGCCACGATTTATTCCCAAAAAAAACCAAAAGCACGGGAAAAACTCCATTAAATCCATTTTCAGCCGGATGAGGGGATTTTTTGGGACATCCCAGCTGTCCCCACGGGAGAATGGAAGAGCTCCAAAGGGATCCTGGACTTGTTGACAAGGAAAGGCAGAGAAGATCACTCTCCCCATAATTAAGGCGCTAATTAAGGAGCTCATTAAGGCAGGGCTTGATGAGGTGATGTTTACTTAGGGCTTTAATTCCCGCTGGCCTTGTACTTCCCATTATCCTTATCTTTTACAAGGAGCTTATGCGTGGGGAAGTGGCACTGCCGGGATCCAGCACCACTCGGGAATGGCTTGGGAATGCTGGATGGGACGCCAGATCCAGCCTGAAAGGGCTGTGGATATCATGGAAGCAGCAAAGGGAAGGAGGAGAAAGGAATCAGGGATGGAGGGGAAATAAATAGGGAAAGACAGGAAATAGGGATAGGAACAACTTTGTGTCGCAGCTTTGGGAGCAGGGTGTCGTATTCCCAAAATCCCAGAATTCCGGGGTGGTTTGGGTTGGGAGAAACCATAAGGGTCATCCCATTCCACCCCCTGCCCCATTCCACCACCTTCCACTCTCCCAGGTCGCTCCAAGCCCAATCCAACCCGGATTAGACACAATTTCCCTGCTCCGTTTTCCCACATTCCAAATCCCGAATGGGATTTCAGCGCGGCCCCAAAAACCAGGACCGTGAGAGATCCCATCCAGGTTTGGAATGTGTCCCATCCTCCTCGAAGCAGCTTTGAGCCAGACCCTGAGTGCCAGAATCGGATTTCCAACCTGGAGACCATTCCGGAGGAATTCACAAACATTCCCAGAGGAGCACTGAGGTCACTCCCACCCATCCTCTCCATCGGCACCTCCAGAATTCCAGCAGGAGGAGAGGGAATTCTCCTCCTTTGTGCCAAAGGACCAAAAAATCCCAATGAAACTGACAAGAGCCACTTTGGAGCTGGCTGCATCCATCAAACATTCCCGAGGGAGGCTCTGGATCCGTCCTCTCCCTCTGGCAGCTCCAGTGGCTCCCCTCCCATCCCACTGCTCTTTGTTTATGCCAAATGCCTCCCACAAAACCTCCCGGATCTGCCCCATGGAGTGGTCCATGGAAAGCCCCGGCACTTCCCAGCATTCCCAACATTTGCCAGGAGGAGGGCAGGGCTGGAGGTTGTACCAGGGAACAGGAATGGGAGCGGGGAAAGCCTGGCTTGGGTTAGGCTGGGTGTGGGGATTAAACTTCCTCTGCTTTCCGGTTGGGTTCCTTCAACCCATTCCTAGGATCATGGAACAGTTTGGGATGGAAGGGAACTTCAGGATCATCCCATGCCATGGGCAGGGACACCTCCCACTGTCCCAGGCTGCTCCAAGCCCCGTCCAACCTGGCCTTGGACACTTCCAGGGATCCAGGGGCAGCCACAGCTGCTCTGGGAATTCCATCCCGTTCCCTCACCACCCTCCCAGCCCGGAATTCCTTCCCAATATCCCATCTATCCCTGCCCTCTGGCAGCGGGAAGCCAGTCCCTGTGTCCTGTCCCTCCATCCCTTATCCCAAATCCCTCTCCAGCTCTCCCGGAGCCCCTCCAGGCACTGGAAGGCTGCAAAAAGATCTCCCGGGATCCTTCTCTCTTTGGAAAATCCAGGACCGCTCCCTGGGATCACATCCAGTAATACCAACACCAATCCCAAGGAAAGAACTGCCCATCTTTTTCCACCTCTGCAGCGCCCAGGGCCTTTCCCCAAAATCCGAGAGCAGCAGGAAGCTCCTGCTGTTTCCTCCAAGCCTTCGGGAGCTCTTGGAGCACAAAGGAAAGGCACTGGGAGCAGGACAGCCCTGCCGGGAGTCTCCAGCTCTTCCCAATCCCTGCCCAGCATCCCAAGACACCACAACGCCAAGGCCCGGCTCCTCGGATGACCCCAAGAGCTGCTCCCAGGCTCTGCCAAAAGCGTTTCCCAAGAAAATTCCTGCTGGTTGAGCCCGAGGAGCTTTGCCGGAGCCCTTTTCCAGTGCCACAGGAATGTCAACAATCCTGGAGCAGGCCAGGCCTGTGGCCCGGCTGGGCTGGCAGTCAAAGTTAGAGCTGGTATTTAGCAAACCAAAACCCAGCCCAGCCACTTTCTGAGCTTCATTCCCGCTCCTTTTCCCTGCAAAATCCGGCTCTGGCACCAGGAATCCTCAAAACTCCAACCCTGTTCCTTGATCCCTCCCTGTTGTCCCTGGATTTATCTCATCCCTCTTGCAATCTCCTTGTCGGCACTGCTAAACTGGAGGCAGGGTTTTGCAGGACGATCCCGCCCGCTTTCCTTGGAAAACCTCAAAAAAAAGATCCCGTTTTTCCAGCCGTTTGGGAATCGAAGTCATTCCAGGAGCACTAAGGAGGCTCAGGGAGCAGCTGCACATTCCAGGAAGTTTCCGGGCCGGAGGAAGTTTCCCCGAAGAGCCAGAGCTTTGGGCCAGCTCCAAATCCAGCCCACGTTTCAAACCCGGGAGCTGCAGCTCCTCCTCCTTTTTCGGCTCCAAACACGGAATTATTTGGGATTTTTTAACAAAGCCTCAAACGTGCTCCCTTTCCCCTAAAACTGGGCCGCTGCCACAGATTTTTAGGGAATACCTGAGACTTTGGGGAGCTTTTTTTGGGCATTTCCCTCCTCACAGAAAGCCAGCTGAGCTAATCAGGTTCTAATTAGCAGGGCACTGATTGCTTTACTTTATCCCAGCAGGAACACCACGTTTCCAGCCTTGTTTCATCAGCCTGGCAGTTCCAGGTGAGGCTCCTGCTTCCCTGGCAGGCTGGAAAATCCCTCCCTCCAGCAGGAGCAAGCCCCAGCAGCCGGGATCAGGATAGGGAAGGCACGGGCACGTTCCCATCCAGCATTCCCATCTGGAAAACACGGGCTGGGAGCAAGGAGGGGATTGAATCCAGTCTCAACTTCACTGGGAATTAAAGACCTCAAAGGAAGTGTGCATTCCTTACGGAAGGAATGTCCATTTCTTTCATGGATAAAGCATGGACATGCAGTTTACACCCCAGGAAAACGCACCCCGGAAATTTGCTCCCGTGCCCGAATTCCTACCTGGAGAAGACGTTCCCAAACTTTCCCTCTCCTTCAGCACTCAGAGGGAATTCATTCCAACCCCCAGCTCCCAGCTCGAGCCGATCCCACACCAAAACCAACCGCGAACATTCCCGAAACCACCGGAGCAGGGAGCGCCGTACCTGGCACGAGGCAGCCACGGGAAACTCCCGGCGTGGAAAAGGCTCCGGCTCAACGACCGAAATCCCGAAATCCCGAAATCCTCTGTGCTCCCCAGGCTGGAGCTGTGGCCTCCCACCCCTGCCTCCCACGTCTGGGCTCCTCTTCGCTGAGCCACAAATCCGGGCCCGTTCCCGAGCGGAGACACCCACGGAAAAGGTGATTACCAAACCCTCACTAATGAACTTTCCGCAGCTGCTGCTCCTCCTTTGCCTTTTCTTTTTTTTTTTTTTTTTTTTCCTTTTTTTTTTTTTTTTTTTTTTTTTCCCTTCAAAAAAGACCAAATTTTGTGATCCGAGCCCCGGCAGCTCGAAAATTGGGGAAGTAGAAACACAGGGAAGTGAAAGGGAAGAGGACAGGATGTGTTGTTTTGGTGGCGTTTCTCCACTCCCACTCCCCCTTTCACCTCCGCTGTTGTTCCCACGGCTCTTGGCCAAGTAAAATCCGGGATTTTTTGGCCTCCTTGTCCTGCCAGGCTCTACCTCGCTGGAGCTTCCAGACGGAAAGTCTGGGAAAAGGGGGAGGTTTCCTGCAATTCAGAGGCTGCTGCTGCTGCTGGCAGCGTGGGACAGGCGGCGCGTGACACAGGCACAGCCCCGCACTGCAGCTCAGCCAGCGGGACACAGCCCCCTCCCTCCTAAAAATCCTAAAATCAGCCCCAAATCCCCAAAATTCCTCCTCCGGGAGGTCCCCGAGTCCTCTGCTGCAGCTCAGCCAGCAGCGACGCTTTCCTTTCCTCCTAAAAACCCTAAAATCAGCCCCAAACTCCCAAATCCACCGGTCAGGGGGACCCTGAGTCCTCTGCTGCAGCTCTGCCAGCTGTTATTATCTCCGTTCCTCCTAAATTCCCTAAAATCAGCCCCAAATCCCCAAAATTCCTCCTCCGGGAGGTCCCCGAGTCCTCTGCTGCAGCTCAGCCAGCAGCGACGCTTTCCTTTCCTCCTAAAAACCCTATACTCCGCCCCCAGCTCCCAAATCCCCCGGTCAGGGGGACCCTGAGTCCTCTGCTGCACCCCACACGGCAAGAAATGTTTCCCTTTTTCCTAAAAACCCTAAAATCAGCCCCAAATCGCCTAAAATTCATCTCTCCGGAGGTCCCTGAGTCCTCTGCTGCAGCTCAGCCAGCAGCGACGCTTTCCTTTCCTCCTAAAAACCCTATACTCCGCCCCCAGCTCCCAAATCCCCCGGTCAGGGGGACCCTGAGTCCTCTCCTCCAGACAGCAAGAAATGTTTCCCTTTTTCCTAAAAACCCTAAAATCAGCCCCAAATCGCCTAAAATTCATCTCTCCGGAGGTCCCTGAGTCCTCTGCTGCAGCTCAGCCAGCAGCGACACTTTCCCTTCCTCCTAAAAAACCCTAAAACCAATCCCAAGCCTCCCAAAATCATCTGTCAGGGGGAGCCAGAGTCCTCTGCTGCAGCTCAGCCAGCAGGAAATATCCCCGTTCCTCCTAAAAACCCTAAAATCAGCCCCAAATCGCCTAAAATTCATCTCTCAGGAGGTCCCAGAGTTTTCTCCTGCAGCTCAGCCACCAGGAACTCTTTCCCCTCCTCCTGAAAAACCTAAAACCGATCCCAGATCCGTCTGTCAGAGGGGCCCAGGGTCCTCTGCTGCACCTCAGCCAGCAGCAACACTTTCCCTTCCTCCTAAAAACCCTAAAATCAGCCCCAAACCCCTAAAATTCATCTCTCAGGAGGATCCAGAGCCCTCTGCTGTACCCCACGTCGGCAACTCATTTCTTTCCTCCTAAAAAACCCTAAAACCAACTCCAAATCCCCAAATCCATCTGTTGGGAAGACCCAGAGTTCCCCCCAGCCCATCTCCTGCAGCTCAGCCACCAGGAACTCTTTCCCTTCCTCTTAAAAACCCTAAAATCAGCCCCAAACCCCTACAATTCCTCTCTCGGGAGCACCCACAGTCCTCTGCTGCAGCTCAGCCGCCAGCAACGCTTTCCCTTCCTCCTAAAAACCCTAAAATCAGCCCCAAACCCCTAAAATTCATCTCTCAGGAGGATCCAGAGCCCTCTGCTGTACCCCACGTCGGCAACTCATTTCTTTCCTCCTAAAAAACCCTAAAAC
>WBMZ01013547.1:63490-103028 GCA_013400975.1 Atrichornis clamosus | reverse complement strand
AAAAAAGGAAACGAGGGAGAGGAGAAACGGACGGGAGATATATACTTATTTAAGGAATTAGAGGACGCGCAGCTGGGAAGTTCACAGGTTTTGAAACTGACCTTTTTCTGCGAAGTTCACTTTAATACAAGAAATTTGATAAGAGAGGCGGGCCTCCTTTCACGTTGCATCAGATACTTGAGTTTAACAACCACGTCTGGAATAGCGACAAAAAAAAAAAAAAGAGAAAAAAAAGAGAGAAAGACGACGATGAACAGGAAAAAAAAAAAAGGAAAAAAAAAAGACAATGATTTCTCTGCGAATTTCTAATGGGAAACTGTCCGGGATACTTCCTCCAGCAGCATTCCGGGTTGCATGTATTTGTATTTCATTGATGGAGTCCTTTGATTCACTTGCACTTCACCCTCATCTTTAGTAGAAAAAAAACAAAGACAACCACAAAACCAAACAAACAAACGTGGCTGGGTTCTTTCTCCTTTAATCTTGGAGGGAAGCAGGCAGAGAGAGGGAGATCAAGCACTACCTTTTCCACTCTTAAATCTTTGTTGGTCGTTTGCTGTCCCACCTCTGAAATAAAAGGGAGCAGAAAGCATCAGGAGAGCAGAGTGTGCCTCCCTTTGCCGGCTCTCTCCTGTCCTGAGGGCAAAAGTAAATGAAAAAAAAAGAAAAAGACAAAAAAAAAAGAGTATTTAATTCCCAACCACCACTCGACACCACGGCAATTCCAATAAGAGGTACTGGGTACATGTAAGATATGTTGATACACACGAACAAAGTTTATTTTGGCTATAACTTGTGAATTGATAGTTGACTGTCAAACATTTACATTTTATCTCATAAAGGTGTATCTATTCACGTAATCTTGTGATTTTTTTGGTTACTATTATTATTATTTGAGAGACGTATAGCTATTTAACCTGGGGTACCCTGCAGTCAGTGATTGTTATCCCAGATTTTGCCATCAGACCCTCATGCTTATTGCCAAGACAGAGGGAAAGCTCTTCTACGCGAACTTTGGTATGGACGGGCTTTGTATCTATTTGTTCTCCATGAAAACAAAATTATTTATATTGACCATATTTTTTCTAGTGTATTTTAAGTTATTTAAAAGATAAAAGAAAAAAAAAAAGAAAGCAAGATGCTGTTATCTCATTGCATTTGTTGTCAGTACAATATATTTTGTTTCACTCAGGTTTGCTTCACCTTTTTTAATCCATTTTCGACGTCACGAATTTCAATAAGTGCCAAGTAATGAATTTAAGACACTTTGCGACCTATTGACTGAAGGGGTAACGGTTTGGGGGACGGTTCCACCTCACTCCCGGTACTGTCAATGTGCAGCCATCGGTGATGTTCTTTCTTTTCTGTGTTTACACCTCCTGTAGAGCTCGCACGTTTCTTTCTGCTCCGTAGATACCGCGACACTCCGATAGCGCTCAGCACGACGAGGAAGCGCCGCTCGTCTCCGCGCATCTTTTTTTTTTTTTTTCTTTTTTCTTTTTTCCCCCACTTTCTCTGAGTTTTTCCCGAGTTTCGGCTGCACAAACCGGAACGCGGCGTTCGCGTTGGCTTTTCTGTTGCAGCCAAACCGGCCGGTGGAAGCTGTCTAGCAATTGTGTCTTTACAAGTTCTGTCAGGTTCCCTCAGGTAATAAAATCGAGGAAAGTGGAACGGCTCGGAATGTTTTCCAGGGAGGGATCGGGGCGGGATCGGGAGCGCCCGCGCCCGCGCAGAGCCCGCACCGCGCCGGGGCCGCGCGTCCGGCCGGGCGCTGCCGGGGTGGGCGCCTTCCCCAGGTCGGGGTCCTCGTCCCGCTCCTCCCGGAGCCCTGGGAAGCTGCGAGGAATCCCGGCGGGAGGAGCGGCTCCGCGGCTCGGAGCGGCTCCGGGGGTCAGCGCGGCCGGGCGCGGTGGGGAGGGACGGGGCTGGAGGGGGGTCCCGGCGGGGGATGCGCAGCCCCCCGAGCCCCCGCCCGGCCCCTCGCTGTAGGAAAGGGCCCCCGGGCCGGCTGCGGCACCGGGGAGAGCCCGAGGTGTCCCCGCGGGATGGGCAGGGATAGGGACAGGGATAAGGACAGGCACAAGGACAGGCACAGCCAGAGCCCTCCCGGCGAGGCCCGCAAGCAGCGAGAGTCAAACCAGCTCGGACATTTCTATGCTAATAACGGGCTGAAAATGATAGATTTTATGTTAGGTGAAACAGCTTTATTCAAGCAAAAGTAAGATACTGCTAATTATAAAGTCGATAAAAGTAGCGGTGGAGTCGATTGATCCCCGAATAAAGCAGTTCATTAATATGTGCACGAGCAGCCCCACGGTTCAGAACCCAGCCTCAGATATCCTCACCCTCCTCCAAACAAACCTGTCACGTCCTACCTGCTGTGTTTGAAGCACAACTGCTTTAGGTAGAGTTGTCCAACAGCCTCGTGCAGGTTGTGGGTGTGTAATGTCAGCGTGGTGGATACGTGCAACGGGAACCTCAGACCTTTCCTCAGCTCTTGGCACGTCCATCTTCAAGAGGATTGTAGTAAAAAGACATGAAAAATGGGCTTTTGTCCTGTCAGGAAAGGTGATTGGATGGTGTAAGAGAACTGTGTATTTTTTAGAGCAGCTGTGATTAAAATAAAATAGCTTTAACGGGATATTTTTGGACAGGAATACTAGCATTCCTGGTTTCCTTGGATTGGAATACCTAACAAGTCTGTAGGCCAACAGAAGTTGGCCAGGGCCCTTCTGTTTCTATTTTATTTCTTAGAGTGTCTGAACCTATATAAAACCCCGTAGATTTCCTGAAATTTAATTATGGATATTTCATGAGCCTGCCAGAGCACACCGTCTATGCTTCCTGGAGATAAAATTTTTGCGTGGGATTTACATGGAGATGTGCTGGCCTGCGAAGGGGGTTTGGAGAAGAGATGAAATAAACCATGTAGGAAGGAGTAAACACCTGTTTCTGTCCTCACAGAGCCCACGGCGTGCTCGCAGCAGGACCTGACGCGGATTCTCTGGGGCTGAAGGAGCAGTTTCCACATTTTGTTCTCTCTCTGCAGCAGCACGGCTGAGATGAACGGGGCAGGGAGCAGCCAGATGTGTGACAGGGAGCTCCAACACCCCCCGTTCCTGCGTGGATCTCAGTTCTCCACACAACGACGCTGGGAAGGAGAAGGGAAGAACACACCGCGTTTGCCCAGTGCATAAACCTGCATGAAAACGTGCTAAAAACTGTGTGTAAAACTGATGTGTCTCTTGTTGTTCACTCGCAGCTCAGCTTTATTCCAGGCTCCGCTTTTAAACTTGCCTTTTGGAGGAGCAGCCTGGGAAAAAGCACTTGAGCCTCCGTGGCATCCAGTCCTTGGAGTGAGCTGTGGCTGGATACCCACGGAATAAATCATGTGCGTAACAGTACACACTGTGCTCCTTCCTGCCCAGTAAATATTGATACTTGTCCAATTCTGTGGCTCTTCCCACTTTGTTTGCCCTTGAATCCTCAGTTCCTCACCGTTTCTGAGCCCGTTCACCCTTACTGTGAAGCACCAGCAGGTGAAAGTGCACCTTAAAGGTCCCCTACTGCGTAGGTTTGAGAAATAGCAGCAGCAGATCTGTATCGCCTTTGTGGCTTTGAGGTGGCCAACAAAGTTCTGAAAGAAACTGGAAAAGTTGCGTCCATTTCTAACCTTTCCTACAAGCAGGCAGCAGCTGCCCCTGGTTTTGCAGGAGGGTCTAAGAAGCGTTCTCAGAAATGTGAGCTGTCACTACTCACACTCTACGCCAGGGCCCGGCCTTCTCTGCAGGTGTTCTTTAGGCAATTAAGTTGGTGTGAATGAAGGAAATTCTCAGAATTTTCTACACCCCGAGTCTGGTGGCAGACTATGGACTTTAGGATGCATTTGTGCTGTTTTGCCAGTTGTTACTCATTCCAGCCAAAATTCCTAATGGAAGAACCAGCAGAGCCGTCAATTCCCATCATCTTCCTTGGCATGGTGGGAACACTGTGCCTTCTTTTGACAACGTAGTGAGTGACACAAACTCAACCCCTTCCCAATTTGAGGCTGATTTCTGGTTTCAGAGGGAAGGGCTGTGAGTGCCAGGCGTTCCTGCCTGCGGGATCTGTGGGAATCTGCCGAATCATCCGAGTGCAGCATCGCCGGTGCTGTGCCAACACCCGGCTCTTGGTCTGTGCTGCAGAGGCAGCCTCTTCTCCAGCAATGCTGTTTTGTGCTCACAAGAGCCTAAACTTTTCCTAGAGAGGGAAGAAAAGCTTTTCTCTGTTAAGGGAAAGATGCTTGGGAATGTTTTCCTTCATAGCAAAGGGTTTATGGCCTTTGCACGTCAGACACGCTGCTCATTAAACACCAAAGTGCTTTCAGCAGTATCCACACACACAGGGGAAAATCACCCAGGGCAAAATTCTGGGAGAGAATTCCAGAATGGGAAGGCAAAAATGCACAAAAGGAGCAAGGGGCAGTGTGACCTTCTCAGCAGCTACAGCACCCTGAAAGCACCGAGGATATAAATCTGTGGTTGATAAAACACAGCGCCAGAGCTGGGCAATCTTTTATGAGCATCATCCTCAGCTAATTTAGAGAAGCAAGGTAGCAGTTTTAATAATGCTTTCAGGAAAGGCAGCTGCATCACCCTTCAGGCTGACATTCCACGTGTGACAGGCTAATCCCCACACTGGTGCTCCACACCTGGATGTGTGTGGGATCACCCGGGGTCCCACTGAGATCCTGGGAGCGCATCCCCTGGTCTGTGCAGCCACATGGCTCCATCAGCAGGTGCCTGCACACCCTCCTCCCTCTGCCAGCTCCTGGGAACTCCCACCCTGCGTTCTGCACCTTCTGGAAGAGGCAGGAAGCATCAACAGTTGCTTCTGTCCAGTTGATGAACTGGTCAAGAGTTGACCACATCCAGCCACAGGTGTTTGGGATGCCCAGTTCCATGTGTCCCCTGCACCAGAATTGTCACTCAAGCCTTTTGGCTTCCTGGGTTTGCATGAAGTGGTCTCATTTCACTGTGAAATGGGAATTTTGCTCAGAACCTGGGGTCGCACGGACCCCACAGTCCCTGCTGTCTGTGAAACCCAACCATTTCAAATCTCCAGTCACCTGCCTTTGCCCAGCCCTGCACCGCCCTGGAGCTCCAGGGAGATGTTGACAGGCTCCACACACTCCGCAACAGGGGAAACATTTCGTCACTCCCATGTTCGGCAGCCACTGCCACCACTGCTGCTTCCCCAAAAAGAATTTAAACCTGCTATTTTCTTTTCCTTACAGGAGGAGAACACAACCCACCAGTCACCGCTGATGAGAACTCCAGATGTAGCTCCTGCAAGGAGGTGGAGTCAACCCCTCTGAGCAGCTCAGGCAAGAGGGAGTGTTTGGAAAACAAGGATTGGCTGTGTGTTAATAGAAACATGGAATCACAGAACCATGGAATGGTTTGGGTTGGAAGGGACCTTAAAGCTCATCTCATTCCAACCCCTGCCATGGTCAGGGATACCTTGGACCAGATTGCTCCAAGCCCCGTCCAACCTGGCCTTGGGCACTTCCAGGGATCCAGGGGCAGCCACAGCTTCTCTGGGCACCCTGTGCCAGGGCCTCCCCACCCTCACAGCCAAGAATTCCTTCCCAATATCCCACCGAACCCTGCCCTCCGCTCTGAAGCAGTTCCCCCTTGGCCTGGCACTACATGCTCTTAGGAAAAGCATCTGAATTTTGGATGCAACCAGAAAGAGACGCGATGACTTTTCTTGGAGGTCATTTGAATTTAGTGACTAAATTCTGCTGAGGGCTGGCCCTGCTGGTCTCCCCCCACAACATGCCAGAGGATTGGGGGGGGGGGTTTAGCCCTCAGACCCCAGCAAAGCCAACAGTGTGCAAACTGTTAGTATTAACAACAACACCCTGACCACCCTCTCGTTGTCCTTTGAGTAAATATTTGGGCAGTGGAAACTTGGCTTGCACTTCCCCAGATTGGCAATCTGCTGAAAATTGAGATCCCTGTGAGCACTCAGGATGTCTTTTTCACCATTCCTTCACCTAATGTGCACACATTAATTATTATGCAGATTCTCGTTTAGGAAATATTTAGATTTGGAAGTGTTTGGACATGTGGTAATCTTTAGGAAGAAGGTAAACATATTCTTTGTTAAAGAAAATGTAAATAAAATATTCCCCCAAAATATCTCTGAGAGGTTAAATGCAGGACAATGGGAACCACATGTAAATGCTCCTGCTGTCCCTGTGCAGGAAATTCAGGGATGTTTCCAGTGCCTTTGCTGACTGCAGCAGGAATTCTGTGGGGTGAAGCCCACAGCCCCAACCTACAAGAAAAAGGAAACAACAAGTTAATGAATTAACTGGGTTTGATGCATTTTACGTCACAGAATCCCACAATGATTTGGGTTGAAAGGGACCATAAAGCTCATCCCATCCCACCCCTGCCCTGGGCAGGGACACCTCCCACTATCCCAGGCTGCTCCAAGCCCCGTCCAGCCTGGCCTTGGACACTTCCAGGGATCCAGGGGCAGCCACAGCTGCTCTGGGAAACCTGTGCCAGGGCCTCCTCACCCTCACAGGGAGGAATTTTTCCCAATATCCCATCTATCCCTGCTCTCTGTCAGCTCATACCTGGTTTAGATTACCACAATTACTTGAACATCCATTAATTTGAGGAAATACCATGGCTACAACATCCATCCTTACTCTGCAAAGGGATGTGAACTCATCCACGTGGTCCCTGGTAATTTTTTACCTGTGTTTCCTCCTTGTCCAGTACCCGCGGTGGGATTTGAGTTATTCCCACACCTGCGGAACCGCAGGGCTGCAGGACAGGGTTCCCTGGTGGGATCTGATGGCTTTCAGGCCAGCCCCGGGCCTGGTGCAAGCAGTGGCAGCTCTGTCCTACACCCCTGCAGCAGCAAAGGATGTGACAGCCCTCGCTGGGTTCTGCCCCTGCTCCTTGCGGCTGGCAAAGGGCTTTGTGACGTGAAGCAGAAGACAATTCTTACATTTGTAATCGCTTTACTTACAGAAAGAGTTTACAACATTTTCCTACCTGGGTAAAGGATTCTCCATGAATTTCAAAACTAATTGAACCATATTAACACTGCTGAAGGAAATATGAACATTTGCAATTCATACATTATTTTTCATTCAGATGTAATTAATTTGGATTAATTTCTAATGAACTCATTTTGCTTGTAATCAAGAACTTCTTTTCCCGGGCTGGGGAAATGCCTGTGAGTTTTCCCTCTGAGCTTTCTTGCATAACATCTGCCCCGAGCTGTGTCTGTGAAACAATGGAGAGGCAGATTTACAGGGTGTCAGCTCTCTGCTCTGGGCCTGGAGGAAGATGAATTAAGCCTTCTGTTAGAAATGGAACATATATACTTCAAAACAATTGGTATTAGCCAAGATATGTCCAAGGTCACGCTGAGTTCTCTATGATGCACTCCTGTGAGTAATTTATCTCCAGGGCTATTTAAAGCAAGAATTTATTTAACATTTTTTTCAAGTTGTGCATAAGTTCTATAAGTGTCCCACTTAGTTTTCGGAGAAATAAAAATAAATATTAACCAGGAATTGCCTTCGTTTTTAACTATTTCCTGTGTGCTCATACAATCATTACCCCAAGGAAATCTGTGGGGGTTCAATGTATTTTGGGTGTTGTCAAGGAGGAAAAGGTAAATTTGGTCTTGTCTAATTTCAGAAGAGTTGAAGAGAGATGTGTTGTGGGCTCAAGTATGGAAGAGAATTTCTGGAGCAGAAAGAATTTTTGTTCTGCCATTTGCAATTAAAAATCAGAGAATCCCAGACTGGTTTGGGTTGGAAGGGACCTTAAATCCAATTCCAACTCCTGCCATGGCCAAGGACACTTTCCATAGCCCAGGATGCTCCTGGCCTTGAAAAATGCTCAGTTGTTTGTATTTTAACATCTATGAAATGGGGATCATCATAGTTTAAACATGAAATTGAATTTGCAAAGATTTAAATAAAACTTTAAGAATTCTGAAATTTGTTCCTGAGCCTGCACTGGGTCCCTCTGTGGGCAGTACTCCCCCCGACTCCTGTGCTCTGAGGAGGATGCTGGAAGGATGGCCTGCAGCCAGGCTTTCCAGAAAAGGGGCTGCAGAATGTAAACCAAAACCAAAAAAAAAATCAGATTTGGGCACAGAAGAAATGTACTGCCCACAAATTGCATTTTTCCTTGATTTCTGTACAGCTCTTGAGTTGGCACAACCTTGTTTAGCTTAAAAGATCTAAGAAAAATCACAGCCTAAGGCTCTTGGATGGTGGCTGAGTGTGGCTCTTATCTCCCAAGTCCTGGGGAATCATTTCAGACCAAATGTCCATCCCAGATCTCTTCCTCAATGCTTCCCAGTGTTTGCCCTGGGACACCAAGGAAGGCAGCAAATGTGGACAGTTTTTAGAACAATCTCACATTAAAAATGTATAAAATTGCTAAACACAGCTCCAGCTCCTGCAGAGAAGCATCCTGGAGAACATCCCTGGAAGTGTCCGAGGCCAGGCTGGACAGGGCTCGGAGCAACCTGGGGTGCTGGAAGTGGCAGTGGAATTGGATGAGCTTTAAGGTCCCCCCAACCCCAACCATTCCGGGATTCTGTGTTTCTAGGAAATAAACAAACTGGGAACACCTCTTGGAAGCAAACTGCCAGTGATCCCTGAATGGGAACTTTCAGGAGGGAGCAGAAGGAGTGAGTTCTGTGAACCCTCTGAAATGTGGGGCCCCGCCTTGAGCAGCAGCAGCGCCAAGAGCAGCGATGCCGGAGGTGGTGGATGCCCTGTCCCAGCTCTGCTGCAGATGGATGAGGGAACAACTGAGCTTCCTTATGGAACAGGGTGGCCAGAACAGTAGAAACCACTCCCTACACGCAGGCAGAAAGCGGGATGAGTCACGGATCAGGAGCATCCCTGTGTTGTGGGGAGGGACCTGGACACGGCGCTGCCTCTGCCGTGCGTGACAGGGAAACAGGAGAGGAACCGGGAGAGGAGGGAGAGGAGGTGCTGCTGGGGACAAGCACAGTCAGTCTGTCTTCACTGCCAGGCGGGGTGGGATCCATGGACGAAAAGAGGAGCTTTTCCAGGTCCCTTGGCTGCCTGTCCAGCTGGGCCGGGTGCTTCGGTTGCAAACAAACCCCGATGGATTCATGGAATGCTTGGCCCACTCATCATTTCTTTTCCTAAATTAAACAACCCAAGAGAGCCTGGACAGTAAGTTTGGGACACACAGGCTGGCAGTGCTTTTCCCCTGGCCAGATCTTCTGAATTCTGAAGGAAATTCCAAAGGAAAAGGGTGGAAGGGAATATCCAGTTTGGCCTTTGGGATATCATTCTCTCATGCACATTTATGTCCCTACAGAAAGATTAGAATCATGGAGTGCAACCAGGAAATTAAATTGTCCTGATATCCATTAATCCATTATCCATGAACGGCCACTGTCTCCATAATTCCCAGTGGCAGGGAAACCAAAACCCCTTCAAGGGAGCTGGAGGCTCCCTGAAGGGAGCACGACTGGATGAAGGGCGTGGAGATCATCCTCCTCCTCACTAAATATCCTTCTGGCCTTGTACCTGCTGCCAGCAAGGTAATTCCAGGCAGGAGGGTGATGGAAACCTTGCTGGAAAGGAGATGTCCAGTGATGAAAAGGAGGACAGAAGACCACTAAGATTTATAGGTTATTTTTTCCCTCCACCAGAGTTTGTACAAATAGACACAAGAACAGCCAACCTCACCCTGGTTACCAGCGAACTCTGAGCCTTAAATACAATTAATGCAAAATATAATTTAATTGTAGCTGTCTTCCCTCATTTGCAACACATGGATAATATTTCAGTGGGTTGTGACTCCATGGAAAGTCTCGTCAGCAGCACCCACTGCTTTGAAGATCTGTCAGTGCAAATGGAACTTCACAAAGGATAAGTTTTATTTTTGACATCCACTTTAAAGAAAATTTAAATCTAAGTAACAACTTATGTCTAAGCTCTCAGCAAAGCCATTCAGTGCCCAAAATAAACTGTTAATTTTACGTTTATTTGTGTGCAAACCCACATACATTTGTTTGCAGAGAACAAAGTGGAATTCCAGCTCACATATGAAGATGTGGCCATAGCAGGGCTGTGTTTGAACAGTGTGTGTTCACACACAGCTCTGCAGCCAAAAAATCACAGAGAGCCCTGGGCTCCCGGGGCACCCACACACCCTTTGTAGGCTCAGGCTGGCTTTTCAGAGGGGAGAGCATCCTTGATTTAGTCATTTTTCAGTGCCTGTGTTTCACACTCAAAGCGCAGGGCAGCGGAACAGATTCTGTTAAACGGATGTAAAGAGGTTTCCAGCTGGGAGAACGTGTTGGGATCTTAAGCCTCGTGCTGGTGGAGAACACACGGGGACAAATCCCAGCCTCTTCCCCTCCTTCTCCTGGAGGAGAGCAGAGACTTCCAGCTGTCCAGAGGGACCTTCCACAGCATTTGACTCAACCCAGCTCTTGGGAACAAGTCCACAGGAAATAAAAGTTAAGGATGATGGTGCATCTACATCCTAGCAGTGCTGGAATTCAGAGGACCAAGGGCTGCAGGAGCAGGTCTTGCCTCTAAACAGAACCACAGTTCTCTCGTGTTCCTCAGACACTCCCCACTGGGCAGGTACTTGGAATAGTGGATGTAAAGTTGATGGTATTTGATAAAGCCTCCGAAGAGGGAAAAATATCACTTTAATATCAGGGAGAAGAGGGTGACTGAGCTGGTTACATTTCTGTGACAAATCTGGTTACATTTCTATCAGCACTTTATCAACATTTTGAATGGACACATTTTTGGATACAAAAATAAATTGGGCTACCAGGAACAGCCCAACCTTCTCAAGGAGCTGGTGGGTTTTAGCTGATGTTTTATGCTCCTGTGAGAACAAACTATTGGCAGTTCCTGTGTACGATGGGGTTGATCTTTAAACATCTCTTCATCAGGTGTTTGTCTTTTCCCTGCTGCTGTCTGCAAATCCTTTAGCAGGCACAGAGATCTGGGGGAGTACTGACCACAGCAGCATATTTTATTTGCTGAAAATCAGTTTTGTATTGTAATAAAGAATATTTGCTGTGGCAGCCTGAGGTTTGGTTTCTTTGAGACTGATTTATCCCTGTCCAGACAGCAAAAGAAAAATGCCTTAAGACCTAAATGCACAATTCTATTATCCTAAGTATCGATTATCAAATTCTGGTAGTGAACTGACGGGGAATTTCTGATTAAAAATGAATTCTAATTGATTGAAGGATGAGAAAGAAACAAAAGGAAAACCATGAGCTACTATCGTGGTCGGGAATGGTCTGGTCTGGATGAAGGGTTGAAAATGTGTGAATAGATCATGGAATATGAAATGGTTTGAGTTGGGAAAGGACCTTAAAGCTCATCTAATTCCACCCCCTGCCATGGGACACCTTCCACTATCCCGGGTTTCTCCAAGCCCTGTCCATCCTGGCCTTGGACACTTCCAGGCAGGGCCTGACAAGACAGGAAGGAAAACCTGCCGTGAGAACATCATGGAAAGCTTCTTCCTGAAGTGTCTTCTTGAAGGTATTTCTACTACAAGATGTTCTGCAAGTCTGGATTTGGGAGTTCAGCAGCTCAGCTCAGTGAAGGGAGGCAGAAATGCCAGATATCATCAGGAAAAGGTGGTGGGAGGGACGGGCATTTATGGATGGACTCATGGATGGGAAAGAGGAAGAGGGAGGGGGAGATGAAGGAGCAAATGAAAAGCAAGAAATGACTAAATTTGGAAACATTTATTTATGATCTTTGGCAGGGACTTGACTTCCTGATGATCCTTTCTTGTATCTGTCTGACTGGGACCCAGTTCCTGGCTATTGCCAATTTTTCCCACTGGGATGGTGCTATTTATAGCACGTTTGGGTTGGGGGTGCAGGGGCAGCTCAGCTGGGCCTGGGCCGATTTAACCCCTTAGGGACACAGCTGGGCTGAGGCAACGTTAACCTCCCTGCAGTCAGCCAAGGGCTGCCCCAGGAGGAGCCCCTGCTTTTGGAATCTCATTTCCAGAGGAGAGCTCCAGAAAGTGCCCAGGGATTGTGGCATCCCCTCTCCTCCCTATCCCTCCACACCCCTTGCTTCCCACGGGCTCCTTCCGCTATCCCAGGTTGCTCCAAGCCCTGTCCAATCTCACCTTGAGCACTCCCAGGGATGGGAATGAAGGTGACACGGGAAAAACAAGCAGTGGAAATTGAAAAAAGTCACTCACAAACGCAGCATTCATTAAAAACCAGTCCTCAAGCCCAGTTTATTTAACTTTTTGTTAGCTTGTTTCTAATTCTTTAATATTAATGAGCCATTTTAATTTATTTTAGATAAAACCAGACCCTTATTTTTTCTGATTTAAACCAGTTATAAATATAATTTTCTCTTTGCAAACTGAGCCAGTCCCTAAAGCAGTTCCAGATGCCAGACATGTACATGTGTAACATTCCTACTGCAGGAATAACTTTGGATATTTAATCAAAAGCAACAAGTTTAACAAAGAATACACTGACACATGAAGAGATAACGTGGTGAGAAGAAAAAATCCAGGCTATCAAATTTAGATGAAACCTCCCCAGCTTTTACAAGGAGTTTTACAAACGTTGGTTTAAGCAAAGGCACAGCTCAAAAATTAAACCTGAGAAAGTGTGAAAGAACTGGATTGAGGAGAAGTGAAATTAAATGGAAGGAAGAGGAAATGGAAGAGAATAAAAAGAGTCAGAAAACAAATGGGGACTTAAAAAAGAAATGCAAAATGCCAAAGACGAAAAATAGAAAATCAAAAGAAATGCCAAGGCAGAATATTTTCAACAAGACAGGAATAAAAAATTGAGTTGTGCGAGGAAAAGTGCAAGAAATACCACAAGTTCCAATGTCCTCAAGAAAACAAAACTGTGAAAATACTCAGGAGAAAAGAGAAAAATATGACCCCCCTGATTTTGTATTAATTGTGCTCCCTTTCAGACAACACATTTCAGTGCTGGAAAAACTCCTGTAATGAGATTATTGTTTACAGCAGGTTGTTCCTCAGCTGGTTCCTGCTCAGCCTGGCTGTGTTTGATCTAATTCTGTCAAACCTTGCAGTGGAGCCCTTGAGTTGTTACCTGAAAAGAAAGACTTAATCACGCCAATGGATTTGGAACAAAAATCCTCATTATTCCCCCATTTTTCCTAAAGGCTTTGTGTGATTACGCAAAGCTCAGGCTGCAGCTTTACAACTCCTAGGCAATAACTGTTTATTGATGTTTGGGTGCTTGGCTTATTTCTTGACCTTGAGCAGCTCAGGCTGTGGGGTGGGGATCACCCAGAACTTCCCCTTCAGTGCAATGCCAAGAAATACAAATTACATTAAATATTAGAGTCCAAATATTTCTACACAATGATTACGTCCGATCCTCCTAATGGTTGTTGATAATTGCTGCTCTCAGAGGACGACAAATCACTGTATTTTTGGGGAGAAGAGCATTGGGAAATAGTCATAAAAACCCCAAACAAGCAATTAACTCTACCTAAACAATCCCAGGAATACACTGAAGAAGCCAGTGGGAAATGCTGTATGGAGATGTGGTTAGAGGGGGAAAATTATTTTATTATCATTTTAAACAAGCAGGTGACCACATTTTTCATGCAATGGCACTATTGCATTAACACTAAAATCAGATTTTAACCTACTTTTAAATGTTCTCCCTTTCCCTCCACTCCAAGGTTTGAAAGTGGTGTTTTTGCCACCGTTCTCTTGGCTTCCACTGCTTCTTTTAAGCACTCCACAATTACAGCAGCTCACTAATAAACCATCTCATTGATAAACTCCCTCATTAACAAGAATTCCGGACCAAAAACCCAAGCCTGGTTCTTTAAAAGTTTATCCCTATGGCACCATCGTGTAAGCATACATATGGGACAGTAAAAATGGAAGACGACACATTAAATGACATTATTATAAAATGCAATACTCTTGGAATGATCCCTTATTAAATTAGGCTCTATGATCTGAGATGAATTTCCCCGATCCCTAATCCATCACCAGAGAAATATTAAAAGATAGGTCTCAACTGGTATTAGAATCGCACTCAGTCTCTACTTTCATTATTTTGAATTAGGGTGCTACTGGGGGGAAGCCTCTTAATGAGAATTAGAGTGATTCACTGGCCTCCTTTTGGATTTTGACAAGTAAAATATTAACTCTTCAGTCACAGCTGTCGGAATTAAAATACTTGGCAGCCACAGATGCACAAATTAAATTGGCCTTTATGTTTCCATATTGCTGACCTCCTTAGAGGCAAAAACATCAAACCCAACAATAACAGCAAACCCACAGCATGTCATTTCTTGGAAGGAAATATATTTATTGAAGTTTTTATATTTGTCTCAGTTTTAAACACATAATTGAACAAATACGGGATGTTTTTACAAAAGGCTCTTATTTTAATTTTGCATTCTGTAAAACTTCAGTTGCAAATCAGTTCCTCTGGATCATTAATCAGGCAATAAAATAATAAATGAAGTTATTTCAGGGATTTCTTAAATGTTTAAACCAACATAAATCAGATTTAGATGCAGGCCATCAGTGAAAGCATCTTAATGGCTGCGACTGGCATTTTTTGGGGATTGTTTCTCTGTTTACAATAGATTATTTTTCTTAGAAACAATAAATGAAAATGCACAATTATTGCAAAAGAGCAAGGCTTTTTATTAGCAGCACTCCAGTTTGGAACAGCCAAACAAGCTGAACTTTAGCAATGCTGAGAAAACATCCTTTCTGATCTTTTCCCCTCTCTTTTGATTTACTGCTGTGGCAGTGGAATTTCAATTAGTCCCAGTTAAGTGTCTCTCAATTAAGTGTGTTTCAATTATAATAAGAGTTTCCAAAGTGGAACTTGCAGCATGGAAAATAAGGGAATGATGCAGAAGTGGTGCAGAGGAGCTCTTTTATTTTTTTTATTGAGCTATCCTTAGATTCTCTGATCCATCATATCCAGGCGGGCCCAGGGTTTGTTTTTCTTTGCCGTGTCTCTGGTCACCTCCAGCATCCCTCCCTCCTCCCTAACGATCCCTCATTGATCTCGGCTGGTGATCAGTTGGGAACGACTCGCAGAGGGACAGTGATGGATGCCCTGAAACCCTCTCACCCTTCGGCTCCAATCCCGGGATGAGCTCCCCGGATCCGTGGCACGGAGCTGTGGGGGGACACCTGGGAGCTGTGGCTGTTCCAGGCACGTGGGGGGCGAATTCGGGCTCCTGGGAAGAGGCTCTTCCTGCACTCAGGAGATCACCAACCACCTCCACGTAATTCCTTGGAACACAGGTTGGAATTTGTCGTGTGCTGACGTGGAATGGAGAGGCTGCAGCGCTGACAGGATGAAGCACCTCATATTTAATGTGAGGAAATGGAGTTTGTTACCCACTTGCTGCTTTCCCAGTTTTCACTAATCAATAACCAGCAAGGGGAAGGCGGTGCCTTTTCTGCTCCTGACAGGGGAGTTTCAGAGCTGATAAGGCAGCATCATTGATAGCTAAAATAATCCAGCTCTGAAGCTGCAATATTTGGAAAGATCTTGTTATTCCCTGGCAGGGATCTTGCTGGACGTATTTGACTTGTTGTCACCCCACTCCACAGGCCTCAAGTTGCAACAGGGGAGGTTTAGTTTGGATGTTGAGGAAAATTTCTTTACCAAAGGGGTTGTCCAGACCTGGCACAGCTGCCCAGGGCGGTGGTGGAGTCCTCATCCCTGGAGGGATTTAAAAGCCGTGTGGATGTGGCACGTGGAGACAGGGTCAGTGGTGGCCTTGGCAGTGCTGGGGAATGGTTGGGCTCAGTGGTCTGAGAGGGCTCTTCCAACCTAAATTATTCTGTGATTCAGGGCTGTGTTTGCATCCCTGAGCTCCCAGCGTGGATCACAAGTCTGGAGCTGGGTCCCATCCCGGCCTTCTCTGAGGAGCTGTCCCAAAGCGGGGTTTGGGAAGCCCTGGCTCCCACGGACAGGGCAGGTTGAGGATGGTGACGTTTCCTGGTGGCTGTGACAGTTTAGGGCTGTGACATCCAATCCTGCATGGTCGGAGTCACAACCACACTGAGTGGCCCCAGTCTGGGCTCCTGGTGCTGCTCTCAGTCACACGTGGGGAAAACATTCCATGCAGCCATCCTAAAGCTCTCCTGGAAACACTCCCACATTCTTTTTATCCCTTTTACTATATTATCTCAGCAATGCAAACAGCTCCTGGAATGGGAATGGGGCTTTCCTATGAGCACTTCCTCCATGTCTCCCCCTTGTCTCATCCTCTTTCGGTGGTGAAACCCTCCTCCCTCGGAGCCCCATCTCCATCCGGAATTCCCAGTCCGGATGAGGGCTGCAGAGTTTTCCAGCCTCTGTGGTTCATTCCCAGGTTCCTTGTCCAGAGCTGGGAACGCCACGGAGCCACCTTGGTGTGTGAATTAGTTCTGGGAACTACTTAATACATCTTCCCTGGAATTAAATGCGCACGGAGAGCTGCCGGGGGCCGCGCCGCCGGCCGCTTTAATTTCTTCTTTAGAAGGCATTAGCAGAACTCGATAAAGGGTCAAGTAATTTCATCCAACTCGCCACCAGTTCATTAAAAGGAAGCGACAGGGCTGGAGCCTGACGCCGTCACAGCCCCGCAAAATTATTTTATACAACGGGAGGCTTAAAATTCCGATTTTTTTGGCCAGAAGAGCGACGGCAGGAGGGCCGGCTCCGAGCTCTCACGGATCACCCAGCCAGCAGCAGAACGGGGCCCTGTGATTAATATTTGCTGCCTGGGGAGGGGGCTGAGCCCCGAAATGAGATGGTTACTTCTGCCACGGGAGCGCCTCCGGAGCGAGGCCGGCGCGCTCCCGGGGAGCCTGGCCGGGGAGTAATTCCCGGGAATTGTGAGCGGACAGTGGGTCCGCGGGGAGCGCTGGCAATCATGGCGGAAACAATGTTTGCATCGATCAGCTGTCACGGTGATTTATGGCTTCATTTTGCTGTAATGGAGAATTAGTGGAAAGATTATCAGGGACTCAACACTTTGGCTTGTTACCCATGTCCAGACGAGCAATTTGTCTCCCTGAAGCAGTGAAATACTTGTGACAGCTCCAACACTTGCCCTAATTCAATCGAGAGAAAATGTTGGAATTAATTTGTTACAAGAAAATTTAAATATGTTCAGCAAACAGTAACCGCAGAGCAGCAGCTGATTTATTGTGCTCGGCAAGATATCGATCCGCTTCGATCCTGCCCATGTTGAGGTTTTAATGTGTAATAATTTCCAATTTAAAGCTCCTTTTCAAGATCACGGGTTTAAAGAGAGGGCAGGCTGGGTCTCAAGACCTGATTAGGAGCCTGTTGCAATGGCTTTGTCAAAAGCCTGTTTGAATGTAAATTCATAGTTATCTTTTGCACTATCTTTAATATTCTTGACATGGATTTTATTGTGTGTCAAACCTCAGGCCAGCTGCCTGCCACAACCATTAATGAAACATCTTAGGAAATAAATCTCAGTCTTTATACAATATTTTTTAAAACCTGAAACATTAGATGTCAGCGAAAAAGGTGGAACAGCATCCTTTTTTTCCCCCTGCACAGTAAAGCATCAGAGATGGAGCAGTTTTACAGCTTCCCTACACAATTAGATTGAATTATTGTGCAAATGCTATTACAGCATAAGCCCAAATTCCAGAGTCTGCAGGAATATTTTAGGTGCTTGTACAAATCTGTTATCTTCATTGAAGGTGTGACAGCTTATTCCGCCTGCACATATCCGTAATTTTTAAGGTTTTCATTATTAAAATGTTCTCCCCTAATGCCTGTAGGGTAACACTGCTCAAGGAGGTGGCTGGAACTTTGGGAATTTAGCTTCTTATAATTCATGGAGCAGCCATGGTGGTCTGCACATTGTGCCAGCTCCTCTGCCACCCAATTCCAGCAAAATGGGGGGAAAAGTGAAATGTGCTCAATTAGCCCTTTCAACCAAATTGTTGTGATTGATTCAAGGGAAATCCTGGCCTCCAGTGCTAAAATTTTGTTTAGTAACTGCTCCAATTGGAAGTTTTCTCTAACATTAGAACATCAGTAGGTCACAAAATTAGGGAGCAATCCCATCCAACGTAATCAATAAAGAGTCGTTGCCCACCGTTGGACACATCCATAGCCAAGGATGTTTTTGCTCATTAGTAGAGTTTACTTCAGTTATTCCTGGTTTTGCTGCCATTCCCTCAGACCAGGCACTCAAAAATCAGCTCTCTTTATTTAAACTGCTTTTGAAAATATTTTTAGCAGCAACTGGGTGGTCAGATTTAGGGTTTGGGCATCAGCAGTGGGTCAGCAGTGCTGGGGTGGTGTGACCTTTCAGTTCTCCCAGGAAAACCCACACTGGGCACCCGGATTTTTCCCAAATGGCTTTGGAGTCACCTGTTGGGCAATGGGAGAGGTGCTGTGAACACCTCAGCCCCACCTGGGTAATCCCAGAAAAGTGTTTGCACCTTCCAGGTACAACAGAAGGCACCAAAGTGCTGGAGAAGCCAGGCTCAGAAACTCCCCATCAGAGTTCCTGTTATCCTGCGTTAAATATCTCCATCCCAAAGTGTGGTTAAAATGCTGCTTTGAAGGATGAATATTATGCCATAAAATAGGAGCTCCTTGCATGGCAACCAGAGCCACAGGAGCCGCTTCCCGGGCTCTTGACTTTGATGGCTTTGAAGAGGCCTTTGCAGAAGGAAAATTTGACTCTGTTGGAGTTTAGGAAGGCAAAATGTGACAAATTCCTGGTTCTACATCCAATTCTGCATGAATGTAATCCATGAGATGTCCAACTGGGGTCACATCTGACCAGTAACTAAAAATGAGGTGAATTTGACTAAATGTCTTTCCCTCTTTCTGAGACATTCTTTACATATCCTTCCACATGTGTGCACTCAATGCCTTTGGTAAAGTAAATACAATTTTATTAAATTTTGTGCATGAGTTAGATCATAAAAAAAAGGGATTATGGACATGTTGTAGCAGCTTTATGAAGGGAGGTGTCCCTGTATTTCCAAGATTCACTCTGACTCAGGACTTCAGGATTGGGAATATTTTTTAAATAAATGCCTCCATGATATTGGACTCCCACCTCTGCAAATCCATAATTACAATTCCGTTTTTCATTACAAATGGAAACATAAATATTCCTGTGGTCATTGATGGAATTTAACTTCTGCAGCAAATAATATCTCCACATGTGGTTCCTATCTTGTTCTCTCCCCTGTAATACTGTGAATGCTACAGCCAGTAAAATATTATTATTATAGGCCCTTTGCTGTAAAACTTGACCAAAAAGTCCAGAGTTTGTTATCAAACGTGTTCTGAGGGTTCCTGGGAGTCAGCAGAGTTCACGTGGTGGGAAAGGCCATGGCAGGAGCAGCTTTGTCCCTCATGGTCACAACTTCAGGGGGTGTCTCATCCATGGGCTCCATCCATTTTGCACCACAGACCCACACATCTCCTTCTCATCCCAATTTTAGGGGAATCCAGGCTGCTGCTGGCTGGTTTTGTGAGGCTGTGAACCCTCAGCCCCCTGGGAGAGCGAGGCTGAGCATCCTGGGGCTCCCCAGCCTGGCAGGGAGGGAGGGCCCACACCATTTCTGTGTGAACTGGAGGAGAATCAGGCCTTGACATTTAAAATTGAATTAGACTGATATTTAAAACAGAGATAAACTGACATTTAAACCAGTCCAAAGTTCTGTTGTTTCAATTTTCTTGGAGTTTTTTTCCTTTCCTTTCTTCATTTTTCATGGCTCAAGGCTCCACCACGTTGGAAGTCTCTCGGTGGGGGTCTGGTGCTGGATCATGACCTGCAGGGACCCTTTGGCTGAGCTCTCACTGTTGCTTTTCCAGCACTCCAAGCAAGAAGGAGTCTCCCGGCTGATTGCAGTGAGCTGCAGTGTGTCCTCACGTGTTAATGTGTCAGAAACACAACACTAAAATCAGCCTCTGATCACTCCCGAGCCATCCGGAGCAGTGCCAGGTTAAATTGTATTAAAATGTTGGTCAACAGTGCTAAAAGGCAGCACTGTAGATTAATAACATCAAGAGAAATCTAGAAACCTCATCTAATTATCAGAGCCCTGCGTTTGGTGTTCGTTTCTCCTTCTCTGCTGGAACAGCCAGGAACTGGTTTGGTTCATTCTGTGCCTCAACAAGCCCCGAGAAAAGAACTTTTCCAGCTCCCACTCATCAGCGTGGCCCTGCAGCCACGGGCTGCAAATCCCGCTGGGGGATGTTTATTTGTTTTTAAAAAGTCCTATCAGAATCTGGATCTGCTTCTGCAATTGTCTTTAGTGCTGAAGGACAAGTTTAGGGGCTGCTGGTGGCTGCAAACATCAGCGTTGTTAGAGGGCTGGGAGAACGGCATCCCTTTCAAGCCAGATTTGCACAAAGCAAAAAAAAAAAAAAATCCCAGGAAAAATAATCTTTAAATAAATCACCAATTGTGAACTTTATAACAGTGCCAGCCATTAACAATAGACCCTCTTGGGGTGGGTTTTTTTTCCCTTCCCATAAGGATTTTGTCTTTCTACAAGGTCATTTTAGGTCCTCGGCCTCAATAATAATTTGCTGCGCGAGCCGTTGTGGACAGGGCTGTCTTCAGCCTCTCAGCTCCGAGGGAGAAACCCGAGCAGGCCGGGGGATCCTTCCCAAACCTCTGCCAACAAAAACGCCTTTATTTAGCCCAGAACAGGGATGACAAGGGGTGTCTCCACAAGGCTCTGGCACCTCTGGGGCTCTGCCTCCTGCCTGACGCGGGGCCGCAGCCCCGGAGCAGGCGGGGAGGACGGGGCTCTTCCGTGGGGGTGAAGGCCTGGCTGGGCCTTTCCAGCATTCCCATTGTTGCACAGCTGAATCCAATCACTGCTATTTGTTTTTCAAAACAGGGCTCAGCTCCCTGTTGCTCGATGATATTTTCATCCGCTGACATTTAACCGAGCTATTTCAAAACGAGCTGAGAACGCTTCTAGAATTCCTCTGTTTTTAAGGTTTTACCTAAATCAGCTTTTAATTATCTGTTTGGTAATCATTGTTAGTAAACAGCTCTGTGCCTGCTGTGAAGGTGCTCACAGGACCTGTAAAAACCAGCTAAAAAAGGCACATTTTGGGAAATGAGATGATTTTTCCAAACCCACAGAGCTATCAGGTAATGTCCAAGCCCACGTGGACAACATGGCTGTGATTAAGCATTTCCTTCAGCTCCTGAATTGTTGTTCCACTCGGGAATAAAGGTAAAGTTATTAAAAAAGAAATAGCCTCTTCCTTGGAAAACCCACAGCCGAGCTCTCCTGCCCAGGGAGAGCTCCCAGCAGGAGCAGATTTCAGGAAGTTCTGAGCATCCTGTTGTGACAGAGGGTCATTCTGGGGGATGTATTTCATGAAGGTTGGGAAATTAGTTTTGTTTGATTATGGTTAGGACTTTCTTCAAATGATCTGCCAGGACTTCAGGATGTCGAGGAAGAAAGGGGAGAAGAAATTAAGGCCTTCAAGAGACAATTTTGACCTGCTGAGCTGTTGTGTCTCCTGGTCCAGCCACAAAGAGCTACCAGATGTCACTGGTTCATTTTCAGCAGCGTTTCAATAATTTGCATTCTCATGAAAACGAGAAGCCAAAAGTCCAAGGTTGACTCATGTCTGCTGTGGCCACAGGCCTTGCTCATCACCACACTCAGCCCTACAACCACCAACTCCTCATAATTAATTATCTGCAAGTCATCAGAGTTTAGTCCTTATGTGTAATGTCAGCTCAAAATTCCTTTAATTTCCCCCCAACCTAACCCAGCTTTGACTCTGATGCGTCACTCACTCAAAACAATCTGTGCTTCCGGATCAGAAGGAAAGGCTTGCCAAAACATTCCAAGGTTCCTCAGAGTGAGGGAAGCTGCAGGAATGGCTTTCATGGATTGACAGCGTCAATCCATATCCCAGCAGCAGGGCCTGGATGAGATGGTGAAATCTGGATGTTTGTTCTCCAGTGAATAAGGAAGTTTTGAAGTTGCTGTGATGTCTGAGGAGGGGAGATGTCATAGAATCATAAAAACTTGGAATGGTTTTGTTTGGAAAGGAACATCTCATTCCAACCCTTGCCACAGGCAGGGACTGCATGGAGCCTTCCTTGCTGTGGCATATCAGGATTGCAAAGCTTTTGGCATTTTTTAAAGATCCCCAGGAATCTGGCTGTCTTGGTACAAAGGACACATTCAGAACTAAGATGACTGCTTAACTCCCATCTGGCACAGACAAGGTAATCAATTTACCTTATCAAGCTCCAGCGTCTAATTAGAGACTCTCGTGACGCCGTTCCCAGGCTGGGTTCAGCTCGTCCTGGAGGCAGTGTAGCCCTTTTATTACTTTCTACAACTTAATCACTCTGTTTTAAAGACATTTTCTGTGAATTGCTCAAAGGTTACCCCCTCTGTCAATTTAAGTCAATATCCTCTTCTTTTCAAAATTAATTGCTATTAATTAATCACCATCTGAAGTAGTTTATTGGTATTGATTCTCTCCCTTTTGTGTGTTTCTGTGAGATCTGTGATTGGTTTTCCTTGCTGGGTTTATTTTTCACCCATGCTGCAGAGCCCGTTTTGGTGAGCGCTGGTTGACACGTCCCAATCTCCATGAAAACCTTTCTGCCCAAGGATACCCATGGCATGTGTGCCTCTGGCTTTCGCAGTGTTTTCAGAACTTCCTAACTCACTTAAAACATCAGAGCCCTGATTTCAGACCTATTCTCAGTGTTTTGAAAGCGCGTCCTGGTTTCAGGTTCCTGATTTGGGTTTGTTTTTCCCGTGTCCTGGGATTGAGGAGCTGTCCCAGCACCCGCATCTCAGTGCCCTGACCTTTGGGAGCATTTCAGCAAGACAAGACCACACATCTCTCCCTACTTCACGTGCAGCAGGAAGGAGAAGACATCACCAAAACATCATCTCTGTGCAAGGCTCTGCTTCCCGCTGCTCTTCCACAGAGTGATGGAAAAGTATTAATTTGCTTTCAAGTTTTGAACTGATATTGGCATTTCCCCCCCGACCTTATTCCCAGTGTAATCAAATAGCAGTGATCAATACATTAAAAGCCAGTTTTCCTTGGAAGCCTCTCCATGCAGCCATTGAGTCAATGTGTAGTGACCAGTGCAGCAGCATCTTCCCAATCATTAAACTGGAATTTTGGGGGGATTCAAGGAGACACACCAGGCCATGTTGGGGCCTTACAGGGCTGAGCTTAATGGGAAAATACAGTGGGAATGAGGATGGTGGTGGGAAGAGTCTCATGTTGAAGAAGGACCTGCAGGAAAATGTGCTTTTCACAGAATGAGGAGCCACTTAAATGCAGGTTAATCTTGGGATCAGTTTTATCCCAACAGTCAGTAGGGACTGGGATAGTTCAGACCTCACCTCCTGGCCTTGGGACACCCTCAGGTTGCTTCACACCTGAGAGGAGGACAAGCCACACTTCCCAGTCAGCAGGACCCACCCCACCTCCTCCATGAGGATGAGCAAGGAGTGATTCCTAAAGCAGAGCTTCCCACCAGTTTCCCCCATGGAAATACCGATGGTTTTTCCAGCTTCTCGTGGCTTTCTGGACCCTCTGGCTGGTGACACCACGAGCCCAGGGCGCTGTCCCCACCACTCTGTGTTTGATCCAGGACTCCTGGACACACGTTCCAGGCTGCTGAGCACTGTCATTTGTCAGCCTCTGAAAAGACAGAATTCCTCCTCTGGAAAGCTTCCGGAGCTCCCCGGGGATGTCGTCAGCGGCTTTCACCGCCTTGAAAAAAATGTCATTTTTCTTTCTAAAGAGTACTACAATTATTATCACCAGGCCTCGGGGCACTTCACCCCAAATCACACAATGCTATTTCGGGTCTCTCTTTTACCACAGATGTTCAAAACCAGCTGCTTAAATCCGGTTTTCAGAAGTGAATTGGGCATTTAGCAGCCCAAGGATCCCTTGGTGTCTCTGAAAGGCTGTGGCAGCTCTGCAGCCAGCCAGGAGCACCCGGAGGCTTCATCCCGAGGCCAGGGGCCACATCAGGAATGTCCTGGGCTCCTTCAGGGGGAGATGGGCTTGCTGCAACTTTTCTCCTTGCTTCTCTTCTTCAGGATGCCCAGATGTGGGATCCAGCTGTGCAGCACTGCTCAGGCAGGGTCGTGCTCACTCACCAGCTCAGCTCCACAGAAAATATGGATGATATTTTGTATATAAGGCTTTGTGGGATTAAACACTGCTAAATTTGAGAGGATAATTGTTTCTCAAACAGAGCCTACAGGATTTTTTTCCCTCTGCAGTCTCTCATGACTGTGTTTATGGGTAGTTCCCTGAGTACCTCCAAGACTGAAAGCTTTTTTTATGAGACAGATGGAGATGTTCTTTCCAAGAGTGAGCAATATTTAACCTTAAGCACTTTCAAATCCGGCCTCAGGAATATTGAGATGAAAGCCTCGTGGCACTAAGCTCCTTTCAAATGGATATTGCAGCAGAGCTGCCTGGACATTTGTCTCCTGAACCTGTGCTGTGCTTAACATGCTGCTGGTGTGCCCGTGCTCCTCGAGGAGGTCCGACAAGAATAAATACTTGTCTTTCAGATTTAATTTCCAGCGGCGGCTCTGCCCTCGCTATTGTGCTTCTTCTGAGCAGCCTTTATTGGACTTGAAGTCCCTGAGAGTGGCAGCGAGGGCGTGGTGAGGTGGCTTCACCCTCTCCGTGCCAGTGGGGAGTGCAGCTGGTCTGGCTGGGGATGGGACAGGTGACAATGTCCCTGATGGCCCAGCATCCCCAGCACCGCTCACCAGCACAGTGGCTGCAGTGCCCGTGGGGTTGGGTGGGAAGGGACCTTAAAAATCATCTCATCCCCCCCCTGCCCTGGGCAGGGACACCTCCCACTATCCCAGGGTGCTCCAAGCCCTGTCCAACCTGGCCTTGGACATTCCCAGGGATCCAGGGGCAGCCACAGCTTCTCTGGGCACCGTGTGCCAGGGCCTCCCCACCCTCACAGAGCAGGATTCCTTCCCAATATCCAATTTAAATCTACACTCTTTCAGTTTAAATCCATGAAGTGTAATTATTGCAATGACTATATCCAATCAATAGTCATAGAATGATCTGAGTTGGAGGATAACAGTTGCAGAGAATGAAATGGCAAGTACAAAGACATTTTTGAGAGATTTCAGTTCTTCCCTTGCCCTGTTGGTCGGATTCTTCACATGCAAATCCTCATCTCAAAGTAGTCGTGCACTGGGAGGGAAGGGGAGAGACTTTTTCCTTGCTTCACAAAACACAGGTTTTCTTGGGATCCTGTGTATCCTCTGAGTTTTCCAGGGAGCCCCTCATTGGCTTTGTCCTGTGCAGCACGGGGGACGTGGCCCCTCGGCCAGGACAAATCTGTATTAGTCCTGATCAGGATATGAAACCCCAATGGAGCACAAAGCACCGAGGTCCCCGTGCACTGCTGTTGAACTAAGAAATCATTATCATCCGCCAGAGGAGGAGGATGGATGATGGATAATGGGACTCTCCCGGCCCAGCGATCATTACGCTCCTGCCGATGAGGCAGCAACCGTCTTAAGTCCCATTAGTGGCTGATGGGCTGTCTGGAAGAGGATCCTCCTCCCTGAGCCCTGGCTCACCCTGGCTGTGCTTCCTCAACCCCACCGTGGTGGGGCTGTCCCCTCCCAGCCAGTCCCTGGGATGTGGGAAGGGGTAACATATGAGGGAGAAAAATGCAGAAACTGGAGCTGAAAGGTAAAATGCACCTTCCTGAAGGGTCTGTTAGGAAAAAAACCACGTTTAGGGAAGTTTTAGTGCAAGTCTGACATGAGTTTGAGAGTTTATAAATGAGAGGTGGTGTGGGAACCACCCCTGAGGTGATGTGGGAACCACCCCTGGGGTGATGTGGGAACCACCCCTGGGGTGATGTAGGAATCACCCCTGAGGTGATGTAGGAATCACCCCTGAGGTGGTGTGGGAACCACCCCCGCGGTGGAGCAGAGGGAGGCCAGGATGCTGCCAGGGGTGGGGAACAGCTCTGGGGTGTCTGAGCAAACCTGTGGGTCCCAGCATCCTTTGGCAACCTCGGCTGAAAAATGCCGTGGGATGGGCCAGGTGTCTCCGGACTCTGCAGACTTGGAGAGGGCTTCCTATCACAGCCAGTCCCATTTTCCTGGAGCACTCTCCTATTGCTGTGTGATCCCTGAGTGCTGCAGCTCTGCATGGTACGGGAGGGGTCGCAGCCCTTAATCCCAGAATGATTTGGGTTGGAAGGGACCTTAAAAATCCTCTCCTTTCACTCCCTGCCAAGGGACACCTCCCACCATCCCAGGGTGCTCCAAGCACCGTCCAGCCTGGCCTTGGACATTCCAGGCATCCAGGGGCAGCCACAGCTTCTCTGGGCACCCTGTGCCAGGGCCTCCCCACCCTCACAGCCAGGAATTCCTTCCTATTCACAAAATCGTAGACTCCAGAGTAACAGCTGGAAGGGACCCACAAGGAGTCCAACCCCTGAGCACTGAGCTCTAGCTGGGACCTTCCCCTACCAAGGGTGTCCAATCTAACATCTGATCTAAACCTCTCTCACTTTTCATGCCACCTCCCCCTGTAGAAGCGTTGGCGAATCCCAGTAATTTTAAGCAAACTTGGAGAAATTGAATTTTAAGTCACATCTAAATCAGATCCATCCCCGGCCTGTGACCTGGGCACATGGTAATGACCAGAGATCATCCTCCAGGGTGTCCCTGGGGAGCAGATCTTCCCTTGGCAGCTTTGCTTTCGATTACACAGCCCCGACTGCGGCTCCCTCGCTGTGATTCATCCTGACGTGATTCCCTGCTGATGAGAGCCCGGCACAGGATCCTGTGTTTGGCTGGAAATACATTTAAAAATGCATTCTGGAGGGTTTTCTTTAAATTATTAAATAACAGTAATTCACCTTTTAAACTCCCGAAGACGTAAAGCACTTTATGGACTATCTTTCAAATCGTTTTAAAAATCTTCAGATCCCTCTCTTGGTGCTCTCATAACTATTTAGTAAAACAATAATAAAACCAAAACCGATACAAATGTTGCCTGTTGTTTAGAGAAGTAAATATCCTTGGTAAGTCTTAGCAAAGCACTTACAACAGAGTGGTTTGGATGAAGTCCAGACTGTTCAATAGTTAATATATTATTCATATTAATAAAATAATGTTTGGAAAGGCACCAAGAGTCATAATCTGTGTAGCAAAACCTGGGCTTTAGTAGTTAGCTGACAATTAGTTCCCAGTTGAGGGCTTCCCGTGTTTCTCTGAATTTTGTTAGGGTGTGAAGAGGAGCATTCCAAGCCATGTCACTGTCACAACTGTGATTTTTTCAGCACTGCAAGTGTCCAAACCAAGCTCCTCCCGGCCCCCGCGGCTGGGCTTTGACCCCAGGGGCTCGGTTCCTTGCAAAGATGATGCCGAGTCAAATCCCGGCGGGAGCAGCAGGACACAAAGTTTGCAAAGTTTAATGGGTGCCCGGGGTGGGGACCCCCAGTGCCCCTGGCCCTGGCCAGAGCCCTCCCTGGGCTGTGCCACGGCAGCTTTGAGGGGCTGAGCCCTCTGGCCAGAGCAGCAGAAAACAAACGAGCCATTTGTAACCCTTAATTTAAACAGCTACCGAAGTAATAGTATAAATAGTATAATGCAATTGTAATGGCTAATGAATTATGCATGCAGCCTCTTCCCTCTTTGAATATGCATGAGGCAGGAAATCGCCAAGTGGCACAATATTGCTGCTTTAGTGCTTCCTTAGAGCCCTGCCGGGGCTCTGGGGACAGCGGGCCGGGGGCTGCAGCTCCCCTGGCCCGTGCTCAGCACAGCTCCCACCGTGCCGATAAAGAGCTCCTGGCCTGGGACACAACCTGCCCCAGACCTTGCACTCCCAGCCGTGGCAAGGCAGGGATAAGTGTCACAGCCAGCCCCAGATTTGTCCTGCCTTGCTTCAAAATCAGGGCAATATCAAACTTGTTCTAGAAGCTGAAGCAAATAAATTAATTTCAGTGACAGGAATAAAGTGGATCTAATTAGAAGTCCCTCTGCAGCGCCTCATTAGTGTGGTTGGTAAGTAAATGAAATTTCAGCGGTAGTGAGTTAGACTATTTGTCTTTGGGTATTTTTAGGATTTACAAAATGCCAACAACTGGGTTTTCCTCACAGAAAATTTCCTCCATCAGATGTCTGGGGGCCTTTCTCATAGACCATGGCACAGCCACTTCATTTACATTCCCTGGGCACTTCCCTCGCTCTCTGCAGCTCATTCATAAATTGAAACAAATCAAAGGGATTTTTGGAGACAAATGGATTTTAGCTGTCTCATTGCATGCCTGTAACTCCACACAGCTGCTGTTGTATCTGAATACTTCAGAAACTTCATTCTTTTTTCCCCCGTGAATAAATGATTATTTGTTCTTTTCTGTGGGTGCCACCGTCCTCCAGCACGGGAGACACCCCCACGGTGCAGGGTGATGTTATGAGAGGCTCTTGCAGGGAGCAGGAGCAGTAATTTGTCAGTCTTATTCAACTTGAGACAGCTGTTGGTAACCTGCACTCTCCGCAATCCCGGATTGTCAGTCAGCAACGATTTTCCTTGACTTTCAGTGCCTATAAAGTCATACCCCGTGGTAATTTAATGAGCAGGAGATAAAAATTCTGGTCATACTCATCCAGCAGCAGTCCTGACAGATCATTTAGCGAGAAACCCTCCTTCCAGGACAGAGCCCTCCGATGGAAAGCACGAAGTTATCCCCGTTAATGATGTCCTCAACACATCAGGACCCCCAAATCCCCAGCAATTCACACGGTTTAGGCTTTTGGGTGTGTTACCACCTCCGATTCTGTTGTTATTACAGCACCACAAGGGCTGGACATTGGGAATTTAATCCAATTAATGCAGATGCAGTTTTGGAGAGGTGGCTGAGGGACAGGTGCCATTAGCAGGGAGTGACCCACAGCCTGGCTGAAGAGCTCAGCTCCTTGAGGAGGGAAAGCCAAGAGATCCCAGGAGCTCTGTGTGCTGCTTGCAGTTTTCCAGGCTTTGATTGTCATGCAAGAAGAGGGTTTTTTGCATAAAAGCTGATTGCTGCCAGGAAAAGGTACAGGTTGCACCTTCCTGCAGGCACCTGAGTGCTTTCTGCTGGTCCTTCCACCTACACGTGCTCACAGCCTTCCCCAACACGTGGAATGACAGGGAATAGCAGGGGAAAAGCTTCCCCAAATCCTCCTTTTGCAGGGTTGGGATAAAAACCTGCATGAGCGTTAGCCCCATTTGCAACCTGGATTTCTCTGTTGAACAACGGGCCCGGCGATGTTGGCAGAATGTTTGGATTGGGATTTAGATGTTCAGCTTCCACCTCCAGAAAGGCTGGAATTAAACAGCGTTTTAATGGCAGATTGAAATGTTCAAGGCCAGGTTGGACAGGGCTTGGAGCAACCTGGTAGAGTGGAAGGTGTCCCTGCTCCTGGCAGGAGGTGGAATGAGATGAGCTTTAAGTCCCTTCCCACCCAAACCATTCCATGTTTTTAAACCTGATTTTAACAGAAGAGTAGTAGCCTTAAAGAGGTGGCACAAAATTGAGGCCTATCCATTACAATCAATTCTAACAAGAAGATCAATTTGAACTGGTTTTTTGCAGCTGTATTAGGCTGCAGAGGTTTGGACAGCTAAATTAGTATAAAGTTCTCAACAGATTTTGAGCCAATGGCTGTGATTAGCATCTTTATTAAAAATTTTTACATGGATTAAATTCATACACTTCCATTCTGTTCCACACCACGACTGCCTAGAAACTGGGCCACACAGGATGATTCATAAAGTTTAGATATCAGAACAACATCTTCAGGCAAGAATAATTTGATTTCCCCCCCTCCCCTCAAACATGTTGCCATAGATTTTCCTAAATGTTTTACAAACAGTTATTAAAAGCACATTGAGAATCTGAATTCCCTGTGGGCAAAATGTTTTTGTACTTAACTTTCGTTTAATTCAAAAAAAATCCCATCTGGTTGGAGTTGCAGCAAAACATGGGAAAATCCTGCCCAGCTATCACAACAAGAACGATGTGAACCCACAGATTGCCCGTGGCCACATTCCCTCATCCCATTCCTTCTGGGGCTGGGCAGGAGCCACGTGGGGCTTTGGCTGTGGGAACCCCTCCTTGGATCAGGCCAAGGCAAAGCTTTGGGGGACTCAGACATTTCCCCCTGGGCTTTGCTGGATTCCCAGCAAGATTCCACCAGGAGCCCCCCGGGCCCATCACACCGCGGGTATTTGCACAGTGGTGGCCCTGGCTGGGCAATTTGTAGTCCTAGAATCATCATGGAGCGGTCTGGGATGGAAAGGGCCTTCAATCTCACTTCATTCCACCCCTTGCCGTGGGCAGGGACACCTTCCCTGGACCAGGGTGCTCAGGGCAGCATTAAACAACAGCTGTGGGGCTGGCACACCTTTCTTAGAGCAGCCATCAGAGACATCAAGACCCCTCCAGCATTAATTTATTGAGATTTAAAATACGCATGTATCAGCTTGTGCTTTTAAATAGCTCATAACTGAGCAAATAGATGTGAATGTAAAAAAAAACCACACCACCAACATCCAACACCCCCTTTCAAATCTCCCTTCCCTTAACGGCACTGTAAATTTTCAATGTCATATTCCTGTGCATGGCTGCCCTTAATCTGACAGTGTCACAGGGATCTATCTTCATTTTCTCACTCTTTTCATAATCTAATCCTCAGCTCTAACATGCAATTAGTGCCCTCCTCGCCCCCCGCATACCAAGCAGGCTGATTGCTACAGCTTTCCCTGTGCAATCCATTTAGCCCCGCGCCTCATAATGAATATGTACATTTGGAGGACCTCGCCGAGGAGGGTCACAGGCAATCAACCTTGAATTCAATTACGCGAGTCAAGGTTAATGACTCGGCGCAGTGGTCAGAGGCAGCGAGGCTGCTGCAGATTAAATCAGGCTGTCACAGCTGACAGTGCCACAGCGCCGGGACCCGGGACGAGGGACGAGGGACAAGGTGCTGGCACCGCGGCACCGGGGCTGTCCCTGCCAGACCCCATCGTCCGGCTGCCCCCGGCCCCTAACGGGAGCAGGCGGCGCGGGGTGGGAGCGGGGGGTGCCCGTGTCCCGCTGATGCTCCCGGGGGTGCGGGGACGGCGCTGCCGCCTGGGAAAGGGGCACTGGCCGAGGGCTTTTATTCCACAGGAGATCCCCCAAACCCCAGCTCTGTCACATCCCACGGCCCCTGCGCTCCGGGAACCCCGGAATCACAGACTGGGTAAGGCTGGGAGGGTCCCCAGGGGCTCATCTGGTGCCGCGTCCCTGCTCATCCCAGAGCCCGTGGCGCAGGATCGTGTCCAGAGAGCAACTCCCCGCACAGCTCGGGCCCCGCCCGGGGGGCTCTGGGGCGTTGTGACTTCTCCAGGCATTCCGGGGCTGAGGACAAGGCAAAGGATAGCAGCAGCTTCCCCATCCCGTGGCGGGACCTGCCGGGAAGGGCTGCAGCCTTCTCCTGGGCTGGCGCCCAGGGGGATGCTCCAAGCCCAGACCTCACCCTCCATCACCCCGAGCACAGGTCATGGTGTTTCGGGACAACTTCACAGCTGGTATTGAAATGGCACCTTTTTTGTGTGTGTGTCACTTCGTGCAGCTTCCCCAAGGACAGGATTTTTTGTCTTGCTCCGGGAGCAATGATGGCGTGAAAGGGTTTAGAACAGGCCGAATGTGGGGCTTTGATGGTGGACTGCAAACACTTTATTTCACATTTCCGTAGCCACCAGGGTTCTGTTGCACCCCTGGCTCTGAGTGTGTCCCAGCTTTCCTTCAGTTCAGGGCAAAAGAGGTTTTGTGCCACATTTCATCCCAAAGAGACCCAGCGCCCACAGGAATCCCTCCTGGAAAGCCCATCCATGGTGGGGGGGTAATGTCAGTGCTTCCACACAGCAGGACACTGGGACCAGCGCTGACTGCAGCTCCAGCCTGGTGCCCCCTCCTGTCAGGGACTTGTGCAGAGCCAGAAGGTTCCCCCTGAGCCTCCTTTGCTCCAGGCTGAGCCCCCCAGCTCCCTCAGCTGCTCCTGCTGCTCTGTTCCCTTCTCTGGACGCTCTCCAGACCCACGTGTTGGATTCCAGGCTGCACTGAGGTGTTCAGTCCTGGCAGCCCCGCATGATCCTGTCTCTCCCTGGGCACCGAGGGCACTGGAGTGGGGCTGGAGCTGCCAGCCCTGTCTCCCTCTGCCCATCCAAGGCTGCACACTGAGGAGGGAGTTATTTAGTAGTGCAGACAAATTAAAAACATAAATAACCTTCAACTGTCGGAATCTTTTCAATAAAAACAAATTATGAGGTTTGTGTATGTAAAGCAGTTTCACTTGGTGTGAAGAATCTTTTACACGTGATTTAAGCTGTTATTAAATATGGGGCAATTTTTAGAACCAAATCACTGCTGTCATTTGGGGACCATTACATTGTATTTAACACAAAATCCTAATGAATGTCTTTTTTAAAATGTTGTTCTAATGCATAGTCCATTGGTAGATTTTAAAAGAGAAACTCCTTTCTTTAAAAAAGATAATTTTGTTTGTCTTCTTTTCCTGCCTTTCCACTGGGTGAAAAATTGGAGAGGGCAAATGAACAGCTTCTGTTCACAAAACTCGGCTGGGCACAGATGCAGCCCAAGACAGAACATTTGAATGGATCCAAATTCATCATCCCTCACTATGAACCATTTCCTGTGCTCAGGGGGGGCATCCATGACCTTCCAGCAGGTGCACATCACTCTCCACACTGCCCAGCGGCAGCAAGGGCCTTTGGAATATCCTCACCATGTAAACGCTGAGGAATCCTCTGGATTTATGGTATTTTTCTCAGTGTCTTTCCAACCAGGTGTTCAGGACTTGGGTGTGCAGGGCTGGGGGGCCTGGCCATCCTGGGAAATTGCTCCTGGGGAAAAAAGCACCTTTTTATTTATATTCAGCTTCTGAAGTGCATCAGCTTTTGCTTCTGCCCAGCACTGCAATATCAGGGGAGTGGGGACAGTGGAATTGTCCCAGTGGGGTGTGTGGAACTGGGGGACAGAGCCAAAACAGCTCCAGGCTGGGGCTGCTCCTTCACCTCCTCCATGCCCTGATGGAGCCATGGGCCTGCTGGTGGGCTCCTTCAGCTCAAACAACAGCAGGACACCTGTAATTGTTAGTGCAGGAGTTGTGAACTGTTCCCTACAACCAGTGATAAAAGGGGAGGATAAAATAGGGATATACAGGCTCAAATCCCTTCCTCCTACTTAGAAACTGGATAAAATTTCTGGAGATCCCTTCAGCTTTTTCATCACCAATCAAACTCTCAGACCACAGCTCTCCTGGGCAAGAGGCAAAAGCTTGGGAGTGCCTTAGTTCAGCCCTGAAACTTCGGGACAGAATGAAACCTTCAGGACACTGAACACCATGCCTGGGTGAGACCCTGTGGTCTGTGCCCAGGCTGAGGGGTTGGGAAGCAGGAACCGTGCAAAATCAGGGGGACTGTTCCCAAACACTAGCAGTTCCTGGAGGTGGGTGGTGGCAAGTTTAGAGCAAAGGTTAAACAGGAGAAAACCACGAAAGTGCCGTCGGCACTGGAGGCACGGGGGAGGTGACAGCCAGCATTAAGGGAAGGGTTTGTTGGTGTCCAACGTGATTTGTCTGACACACAGATTCCTTAATATCCCACGGAGACACACCTCAGGTGCTGCAGGATTTGCCTGAGCTGGTTTGGAAGTGCGGGCAGCCGCTAACGAGGATTCATAAGTCACGGGCTCCGACGCTGCCGCCTCCTGTTACTTGAGCTCCTTAAACGCAATTTTGGCCAAAACCACCACATCACATTAAAAACAAACGGCAAATTGAGGCTTATTCAGGAGGAGGGGCATGGCAGGAGGCAAAATGAAAAGTTATGAAGTGCTGGAACAGCCTAGCTCTGAGCAGATCTGCGTGCTCAAGGAAAATCCTTGCCTTCCATGGCTGTGCTGGAACTGTGGAGAATCCACCCTGCCCAGTGGTTTGGATGTCCTAATCCTGGCCACTCTCAGAGATCGAGGAATGGAATATTTTTAGGATTATCTGATTAGAGTCACTGAGTTAAAACTGCTCTAATGAGATTATTGAATATTGCAGCTACAGAGGAAGCTGTGGGGATGCATCAGGTACCTAAACAGCTGAGGGTTTTAGTTGGTCTATGAGTTACTTACGAATTATGGGATCACATCTTCCAGGTTTTATTTCAATTTCTTCTAAGCATCTAAAAAGTCTTGCAGGAGCTGTCAGGAGTCCCTGGGAAAAGCAGTGAGGCTGGTTTTCCCCATTTAATTACTATATAAAAGGATTGCAGGGAGAGGGCTTAGAGGGAAAGTTTGGAAAACAATTTGGTGTGCAGGTGATACGTGTGTGACTGGGACCAGTTGCTTTAAATTTCCAAAATATATTCAGTTGTAGCAAAATACATTCTGTTGTGGCTGTGAGATCAGGCATTTCAAACCAGTGTCATTATTATACACAATTATATTAAATGATACTTTTGTATAAATAAAAGGCACCCCAAACCCAGATGTTCATCCCCAAACAGGACACCTTTCTTGGAGTCTCCACAGCTTCCTCAATGAGCACTGAGAATTAAATAAAGCTTTCCAAAGGATTTATCAGGTAAATGTTATGGATTGCTGTGATTTAATTTATGGGATTAGTTTGACTTTCAATTACCAGGCTTCACACTGAATCACTTTATATTTGGAGCTCTGTAACTCGCACTCCTTGCACTCGATCTTTCATTTGGGGCAGGATTATCAATAATTAGACACCATGGCCTTATTGATCAGCTAATCAATAACCACATTAATCATCAGCAGTCTGAAAACAATTCACTCTTTGCATGAAAAGGAGTCAGTGCAATTAAATTAGCATCCTTTTCCTCACCCCCACTGCAGGTGGTACCTTTAGGAGAGATGCAATCTCTGAACCTGCTGTGGCAGACCTAGAGAGAGTTTGCTCTTTTTTTGAACTTCTTAATTAAGCTTGGGTCATTGTTTCTTAATTTTCTGCTGTTGATTTGTCACTATCAATAACTTGTGGCCCAAAAATGTGTTGGAGAGAGAGAACGAAAGAACTGCAGAGTGAACCCCAAGGTCGAGCTGCATCCCCATCACCCCAAAGCTCAGCAGAGGGGAGTGGAGCTGCCCCCCAAACCAGCTGCTGTACACAAATGTCTCTCTCTCAGCTTTTTTTCCCTTTAATCACTCAAAATTTTCCCAGGCATTCCAAATAATTATACCTGCCTGTTATCCCCGTTGCACAGGGTTTCCTCAGTCCAGAGCGCAACACCTGATTAAGTTTGTGTTTGCTGTTCTCGGCCATAAAAAAGCATTTATAGCCAGCCCTCTCCATCAATCAGGTGAGACTATTAGAAAAACAACAAACTGCCCAATAAATTATCCTAATCTGCTGTAAAACTGATCTTAGTAACTAATTTAGTCAATTATATTTAACCAGTTGGCAAGTCGCCTAAATAATGTAATCGCGTTGGGTTTTTCATGGAATAAAACCTGAGAGAGCTGCAAAAATCATTCAGAAGATGAAACTGTAGTTTTGTTTGGGAATGCTGTGTCGGGCTGTGGCTCAGGTGGGCACACGGCCTCAGGTACAGCCCTAAGGAGCTTTTTGTGGCGGGGGGAGATTGGGTGTGAGGCCTCCTGGCTTGGCTGAACCACATCAGCTTCCAGCTCCCGTGGGATGGAGGTGGATTTTGAGGGTCCCTGTCCATAGGTGGGGGGGGCTCTGCTTCAGTAAGGCACCCCTGACTGGTCTCAGAGCTTTGGCTCCCTGGTGCCGCTGCTCAGCCCCCACAGCTGAGGGGCATCAGATGCAAGTCCAGGGTTTCCGTGAGGGTTGAGCCTGGAGGCTTCAGGAAGTTTGGTTTGTTGAGAGGCAAACAGCAATTCCTGACCTGGTCCATAGCAGGATCTTTTTGTGTGTTCATTAATTCTCTGGATTAGCCCCAGCGTTCCCAGATGCCCTGGGAATGGCCAGGGATACGTGTTTGTGGTGGTGGGAGGAAGACTGGCACGCCCTCACTGCGTGGACAAAGGTGATGAAAGGCAACCCCACGCCTTCCAAAAGGGAAGTTCTGCTGGAAAAGAGCCCTGCTCATCACCAGGGACTTCTAAAAGCACCTCACACGGGTTGTGACCTTCTGTGCCATTTCATCAGTGACGCGTCTTTATTGGACAGGGAAAGCTTGTGCTTGGTCAGACACGTCCAGCACGTGGAGCCAGCGCTGGGAAAACACAAACAGAAGGTTCCAGGGAAGCACACCAAGGTTTGCACTGGGTTGGGTTTGCACGTGGCTCATTCCATCACAAGAATTTCCCAAGTTGAGATTATTAACAGGGCTGTAGGCTCTGAAACACAGAAGCACAAACTGGAGATTTCCAGTACTGTTTGCGCATTCCAGAGAAATCTTGGGATTGTGCATGTCCTGGTGGGAAGGACCCATTTGCTTCCTTGCTCTAAACAGGCCTTTGCTCCCAGTACCAGGGCCTGATTCCACACTTGGAAATACCTGCAGGTATTCCAATGGTATTTTAATGGCAACCTTGTGTATAATCGAGCTGAAATCCATGTGCAATCTGTGGAATTAAATTTAACACACTCCACAACCACGGTCAGGGAGGGAGAGTTTGCTACAACAAACCCTAAAAATGAACTCTTGGTGGGATGGACAATGGGAGGGGACAGAGGTGCAAAGCCGCGAGGCAGAGGTGCACAAGGGCTCCACCACTGGGAGCCACATTCCCGGCGCTCCCTTGGAATACCACCTGTGCTGCTGGCAGGCACGCAGGGAACACCCAGCACGGCTGTTCCTCGCTCCTCGCCAGGCACATTACCATTTTATTTCAGATGGTAAAACCACTTCTTAATCACATCTTCTCATTCTTCGAATTAACGAGGGGGCTCGTTCCACGCTGCCCTCTCCACAAAAAGCAATCAAAACCCTGGCAAAAGAGCAGCGTTTGTGCCCCCGCTGCCACCCGAGCCCTGGAGTGGGCGCACCTGGAGCCTTTAACCCGTGTGGATCCAGTGTTTAACCCGTGTTTACCCCGTGTGGACCCAGTNGCTGCCACCCGAGCCCTGGAGTGGGCGCACCTGGAGCCTTTAACCCGTGTGGATCCAGTTTTTAACCCGTGTTTAACCCGTGTGGACCCAGCCTGGGGCGGGACTGGGGACACGGCGGGGGCTGCTTCTGGGATGTCACAGGAGGTGCCACCCTTGGGAGGGGCTTCAGCTGCTGCAGTGGAGTTTTTTAACACCGAAGCTCGTGCTGCAGGAAGAAGTTCTGAGCACTGAAGTGGGAGGAGATGTGGCAGGAGGGCTGCTCCTTGCCCAGCGTTGTCCCGAGGATGCTCCCAGGGACACGGATCCTGTCCCCTCATGGACTCATCCCCCATAGGACAGCAGAGAACAGCCAATGCAATTAGTATTAATTATGGGAGCTGTTTATTAATAGTAGTTGCAGTAGTATAATACACTCCAATGTGTGCATCAATATCCAGATCCATATTCACATCCATACAACCCTGAATTCTTTGCTGGTGACATGAACCAAGGAGCCACCACTGCCCAACCTGCTGCACCCTGCCAATTCCTCCTGCTTGGCACATAATGTGGAATCATAGAATCATGGAGTTGTTAAGTTTGGAATCACCCTCTAAGGTCATGGAGTCCAACCATTCCCGCAGCACTGCCAAGGCCAACATTAATCAATCCATGTCCCCAAGTGCCAGATCCACATGGTCATTAAATGCCTCCAAGGGATGGGGGCTTCACTACTGCTCTGGACAGCTGTGCCAGGGCTGGACAACCCTTTCCATGAACAAATTTTCCCTAATATTCAACCTAAAGCTCTCCTGGCACAACTTGAGGCTGTTTTCACTTGTTCCATGGGAAAAGAGAACACCCCTCCCCTGGCGGCCCCCTCCTGTCAGGGACTTGAGCAGAGCCAGAAGGTCCCCCCTGAGCCTCCTTTTCTCCAGGCTGAGCTCCCTCAGCTCCAGATCCTTCTCCAGCACCATTCCCTTCTCTGGACATGCTCACACAACCTCCCACAGCTCACGCCCGGCCGTCTCCATCCCTGCACCCCACCCTTGGCAGGCCGGACTCTCGGCCCGTGCCGGGGCTCACGGAGCGGTGAGAACCCCTCGACTCCGTGCCCAGGGCAGCTCCTCCCTGCAAACAGCACCGTGCAACAAAGCCAGGCTTAAAAGCCCCATAAACCCAGCAATTATGGGACACGGAGCGATGCGAGGCAGGGCTGGAGCAGAGGCCTCCTGCCTTTGATGTTTATTGCCACAGCGCAGCAAATCGGAACAATGCCGGGCTTCGTGAGCGCTTCTTAGCGCGCGGAATCTCACATTTGTTTCCAATTTTACCAGTTGCCATTGTGGGCTTTCATTCTGCCATTGTCTGAGGCCGAGGAGGTTGTAATTTATCTTTTGTGCTCCGTAATTCGGAGCAGTCCAGGCCAGGAAGGAACATCTGCATGCAGGGCCCTGCACTCCTGCACCGGGACGTGTTGGAAGGTCACTCTCCTCATAAACTTCCTTATCGCTGTTGGTTTTATTCATTATATTTGACATATTAAGCTTCTGTATCTTGGCATAAAGGACACAATATTGCAGCATATTGGCAAGCTCATTTGCTTTTCACAGCCAGTGTTGTGTCCAAATAGCAGTCCCCGGGGAGCTCCACGTGTATATAGACTGCAGGAAAATGAGCCTCAGCAGCAGGTGGCCTTTTGCAGCCTAATGAACATGGCAATCTGTTACCAGCACGGCACGGCTTTTCACCAGACAATTAGGCAACTAAGCATGTAATTATTCAGGCCAACAAGAAGAGCCTCTTCTCTAATTTCATCTTTTCATTGCTGTTTACTCACCCACACTCCCCTCATTAATGAGAGATTTTCCAGTCTATGCTAATTGGTTTCAATAACATTCATTTCAGTTGAAAGGGAGCGATTCTGTTAATTGAGAATCGAAAGCGTCTTTTCATTTCGAGTGCGTCCTGCCATGGAAATCTGAACACTCTCAACAGGTTCGAGCTAATGAAATTAAGTTACACAGCCACCGGTGGTGTAATAGAAATAAAGTAATTTATTTTCACTGAAGCATGTGCTAGAGGTCCTGGACAATTAATCCAGCTCGTTGGGGAGAGCAATCGGTGAAGGCGGCTTGGAATAAACAAGGCTGCAGCTTCAGATCTGCTGCTGCAATTCTCAGGGTGCTTTCACTGCTGAGCTCTCCAGCACGACCCAAAATGTTTAATGACAATGAGGAGCATTTATGGAAACACTAATTCTTTAATAGCTGCTTGGGAAATTATAAAAATAGAGTGCAGAGCTTGCCAGCCTGTTAAGTGGGGGGGGGGGGGGGGGG